>OZ020509.1:73850972-74450972 GCA_963971375.1 Platycheirus rosarum
TAACATTTTTTTTTTTTGAGGGGGTAAAGTACTCTTGGGGGTTTTTCTCCTGAGCTCACCTTTTGCCACCAATAGACGAGAGATAAACAAATATTTTGTGCGCCAGGATGTCTTAACCTACCACCTCCACCGCACCGCACAAAGTTACATAAACGTCAATAACTCGGTTGTCATGTTGGCAGATATTGGTGGTAGCATGCGAGACACATTCTGGCGATAATGTTGTAATATCAACATCGGTGTCGGTAGTGGAATATTAAACAGGACGAGATGCCTAAGCCGAAATTGAAGCCTTCAGTTAGTAGGTTCAAGGTTGGCGTAGAAGAGAGGGTGCGTTACTTGAATAAGTTGCTCACCGCGTATTTCACGTAAAATGGGTACCTGTGAGGTATTTTGTACTGCCAGGAGGTAAATATTTTAACATTCGGAACGTTCGAAGTTTTTGTTCCTTTAAGATTAGCGTAAGAACAAAGCCTTTAAGATGATATTTTAGGAAAATTGTATATAAAACTTAATTAAAACCAAAACAGCTGAAGACAAGTGAATAAAGAAAATTGTATATAAAGCTGAAAAGGTAAACGTTTTCCTTCATGGTTTAAGACATTGCGTATTAAGAACCTTCACAATTATAAAGAAAAATAAGCTGAGAAAATCTACAATATCTTTTGGGCTTGAGTTTTTCGCATTTATAATTTCTGGTCTAATCCTTAAAAGTATTGGCGCATATACATACAATCTTCTTCTTTGTTCACATTTTGTCTTCCTCCCTCTCCTTCTTCCGACCCCTAGAACTTACATCCCTTCCTTCTAAGGAAATGAATGCACTGACTAACCGCCAGCTTAAAACAAAATTTCGCAGACCGAAAGCATCTTCATAAATTACAGGTTGCAGTATGGCGTTTGCAGCAATCGTTCTACTCATGATCTGATGACATGTCTCAACTAACAGTGAAAAGTAAGAATTTGCTAAGTTTGGCATTAAGCGCTTTTGTCAAAAATGCCTCCTTTTGGAATTAATGACACCTACTCTTGTTTGTTGGATTAGAAGTTATCTTTATCTTTTACTCAGGTAAAGGGATTTTCAGGTTATTAACTGTAGGAGTCCATAATGAAGAAATGCTTAGAGCATGTATACTAATAAAAAATATAAATATTAATACTATTCCCACTCCAGAACAGACAAACAAAGACATAGTCTCGGCAGCAGACAGACAGATGTCGTGATTTGCTCAGTTAACTTACCGGGTGACGCTAGCGACTTTGAATTTCTGTCACTATAGAGACTAATCGACTATTGTGGCAAAAGGAAGCTACAACTAATTGTAGGAATAATTAGCTTACATAATCTGCAAATTATCAATCACCCCTACTTTTATAAATAGAATACGGAAAGCAGTATTAGATATCACGCTATCAACCTCATTTATAAAAAAAAATCATAAAGAACTGGTATATTTCATTAGAAACATCAATGTCTGAAACACAGACATACTATTTGACTAAGATACAGGAATTTAAATATCTGAAAAGTGCAGACAAGCTAGATTCACTGATTGGGACGTATATCGTCAAGAACTCACGGACAATCTTGTCACGTGCAACGAAAACACTAGAGATATTGAAAACTTTGAACTAACTTCCAATCGATCAATACGGCAATAACATCTGCTATCATCAGGCCTGCCGTATCACTCCTTGGTGGAATAACAAAAAATAGCCAAAACTGAGATCGAAAACCAGAAAGCTCTTTAACAGAGCTAAACTCAGTGGAAAATGGGAGGCCTACACTTAACTCTTATAACCAAGAAATTAGAAGAGCAAAGAGAGAATGATGGAGAAATTTCTGTCAAACATTGTCTGACACCAAAAGTAGTGCCTGCACACATAAAGTTTAAATCAAACCCAAATTCTCTGCAAAATCTAACATCAAGAATTGAAAAAAAACTGTCAGAGACAAAGATATAGCGGTTGGTTGCTCCTTGATATCGAAGGGAGCCTTTGATAATATTTAGTTCCCCCAGATTTACAGAGGAATCCAAAACATAGGAGTAGATAATAAGATAATACTACATGTGAATGGATAAAATGCATACTAGAAGACAAAATAATTAAAACGTCACTAGGAAGCAGCAAACTAAGCATATTAGCCCTCCTCTTTTTCTGAAGTTCTCTTATGGACTCACTCATCTAACAAATCTAACGGAAAGGCAGTCGTCCTTCAACTTACGTAAAACCAATTTTACCAAACTCAATAACCTGCTAGCTCGCACTGGATTTTACTACTATCGGAGAATACCCTAATATTGACACTGTCCTTACTTGCTTTTATTCTAAGGTCTTCGAAAACCTTATACTTTCTGTGCCTATCTTTCAACAAAAGAACATAGCCTCATCCCCACCATGGTACAACAATGAGCTGAAATCTTTAAGAAATAAGAGAAATAAACTTTGGCGGAAGTATCTCGTTACAGGCTTCGAAGCCGATCTTCTAAATTATCAGTACTACAGCTCTCTTTTTTCAGAACTTTGTGAATCCCTTTACCATGAATATCTCAGTGTAATGCAAAATAACATTTTATCTGACCCAAAGTGCTTTTTCCACTTCATCAATGCTAAATGAAAGTCCGACAGCTTTCCCTCCAATTTAAAATTTATTTATTACATTTGTAATACCATCGATAATTATCGAATATAAGATAAATAAGTTGAATGATGATTATAGCGCTGGCCCGGATGGTTTGCCAGCAATAATCCTAAAAAAAATGTTCTTCGCACTTGATCGCACCGCAGACCACTATTTTTCAACTTTCATTGTCCAATAAAATTTGTCCTTCTATATAATCCCCATTCATAAAAAAGGTCCTAAGAATGATATCCCTAACTACCGCCCCATTGCCAAATTGTCATGCATCCCTAAACTTTTCGAAAGTATTGCTTATGATACAATGGTTTTTCATTGTAAACATATTTTCTCCCCTAACCAACATAGTTTTTTAAGAGGTAGATCCACAACCACCAATCTAACAGACTTTGTCTCCGGCACTGTTTGTGCCATGGAAAACGGCAATGAAATTGATATCATTGCAACTGACCTAAGTAAAGCCTTCGATAAAATTTCCCACATTAAAAGTTTCTCCCGTAATACTCGTCTCGCAAGGAATGCTCATCAGTTCACCCTTGAGCCTAATTTCGGACGTACCGTAAAATATAGGGATTCTTTTTTTAGCCGAACGACACGAATTTGGAATAGTTTACCCGGCGGGATTTTCCCTTGCCATTTTGATCTGAAAACATTCAAAACCAATGTTAATCGGCACCTCCTATATCTCTCCCCTCCCTATCTTCGTAATGCCCGCGCAGTGTGTTCTACATTAAAAGGGAAAGACATAATCCCTTGTGCGCGCGTTAATTATATATAAAAAAAAAAATCGAAGAAGTTGTCGATAGCTTACATTACAATGAAATGCGTAAAAAAGTGTTTCGGTCAAACATACAATGCTTCTGACATGATAGATGGAAGGGTCTGCAATGCAATCACAGAGGATTCAAGAAGAATTCCGAACTCAAATGGGCTTGTTAGTTGACAAACTGAAAACAGGTTATGGAAGCACAAATGATGGAAACACTGCTCGCAGATTTTTTGATGACGCGGCCACTTCGTCGCAAATAACGAACATAGACCAAGATTTGATTAATTGCTTCTGAGTAGTGTTATTAAAGTAAGTGAATTTAAGGAGTACTGCATTGATACCACAAACAAGTTTGTGCACCTTTATCCGTGGTACAATATGCCAACAACAGTGCACAAAATTTTAGCACATAGTCCAGAAAATCTGTCGGAAGCTATTCTTTCAATTGGACAGCTAGTAGAAGAAGCCCAAGAAGCCCGAAATAAGGATATAAAGCGTTTTCGAGAATGTTTCTGAAGAAAATTTTCAAGGCAACAAAATATGGAAATGCAAACAAAAAATAAAATCGTATCCCTCTGAAGTGTTGCAGTTCTTGAAGGAAGCAGAAGTCGAGGAAAGAGAGTTGGAATAATTTACAAAAGAAGGAGTTCAATTATTTACAGATTATTTTTTATTACATTTTTAGCGATTAAATAATTTTTGTATAAACTTATTTATCGCTATTTTGAATAAATTTCACGTTTTTTGTTTATTTCTTTTATTTTTATACAAACTTAAATTTTATGTTTTTATTCCATTTTTTATTAATAAAATTCAACAAAATTTTGGCAAAATCAATAAAAAAAACGTTTTTTCAACTATGGTTTTATAGATCTGATGAATAAACGCAATAATTATATATAAAACGCCATAAAATTATTTCGGCCATGTTTTTGGGAAAATTCGCCTGTGTGGCGGCGGTATTACACTTTTACTGCGCATCTCCAAAGCAGCCTTTATGCTTTGCATATATTTACCTTACATTGGTTTGACATTTCGGAACGCATTGAGTTCACTCTGGGAGCTAAAAGTCAAAGAGATGAAAAGACAAATTTTGATGGGGATTTTAACCGTTTTCGTATTAATTCTGCCGCCACATGCCAGAGTAACCATTTTCAAAAAATTATCACGGAAAACTTTCAAAGTATTCAAATTTTTAAATAATCTATTGAATGTTTGTCAAATACCATTGAAACTCGAAAAAACAAAAAAAAAAAAAAACAAGGAAACATTTATTTTGCTTACTTTTTTCGAGACTCCATGTTTTTTTTTTTTAAGCAAATGACAAGTCTTCAAATGAAAGCATCCAAATAAAAACCGATGCGTTCTCTCCGCAGTTAATGCGCATATCTGCTGCTTTAAGAAACTCTTGATTTTGTAAACATTCTCTTTTTTGATTTTCGGCACATGACTGCATCAACTGTGCATATCATGCGTTTTGGAACTATGTCTCATAAGAATACGTCATCATTACCTAGGCAAATTCTACCTTAAAGCAGCAGATATAGCTGCCAACTCACCCAAAGAGTTAGCTGCATTTCTCAGTAAATGCAATATCATGGATGAGCTCTAAATAAGAAGATATCATAATATCCATAGCAGTGATCGGGGAAATATTGAGACCACTTCGTTTAATAATCTAATCTAATTGTCGGTTTGTTACTTCATAACGCCTAACTGTTTTGCTGATACTGATGACTCTACACTGTCTACACTCTACAGCTTTAAATGTTCGTTCCGTGATTCAAGTCCTTCTATACCATATATAAGCTCATTTAACCCCGATTCACATTCACACGGCATTGTTAAATGGGGTTCTAGTACTCGTATGGATATTGATGCGTGGAAAACCCAATGCTGTCTTCTGCCGTTCTCCTTCGATTCCGTGTTTTTGTTGTGGCGTTATTATATCAGTAGTCCCAACAGAACAAGTTTATGATAAATGTTCCTCCACTGGCCTAATTTCCAGTGAAGGGATAATACGCATATAATCAAGTCATTGACCCACAGCTTCGTTTTCATCCCTGCAAAGTTGGTGGGCTGGTCAGCGATACATATGTTAAAAAGTATGGACTCTAGGAAGTCCTAGACTTGACAGTTCAAATACAAGTCTTTTTTATCCAAACTACTTCGAAAGCCTTTTTGATGTCCAACAAGCGTCTTCTCCGTGTTAAGCCTATTGGTTACGTCTGAATACAGTTCAAAAAGCCGCCGAGTGGTAGGACTATCTTCTTTGGAAATAATTTTGATATTCAGGTATGGTTGGTCTTTCCCTTACTTTTCCCTTACTTAGCTTTATCACGATAAGCCCCTTAAGATCGCGTTGACTCAGCTCGTATTCTTCTTACTAAACTTGAAATCCTAGTAAAACACCAAAAGTACTTTTTGCAATAAACTTCCATCCCCACAGGTGATTTGAAGATCCCAAGAACGTAATCTTAGTACAGGGGGGAATATCTCTACCAACTTTGCGGATGTATCTTTATTTCCATCTAAGTTTTCAAAGTTAACCGCCCACAAATCATGCAACACTTAAACCCAAACTCTGAAAGTATCTCGCAGGCATTTAAGCCCATTTTCCCACCTCGTATGTTCCGTTTTTGGAAACATTTTAGGCAGATATTCTGCGTGAGAATTTTAATAATAAATCACCTCTTGTGCAGCATTTACTATCGCATAAATTTCCCTACATGCGTTATCTACATTAGGACTTTATTTACCCTCATTATATCAGAAGATGGCTTGAAAAACTTCAAGTTTGTTGTTTTTCTTTTTTTACGGTTACCATACTTTTAGGGAAAATAGTTAAGAGTATTTAACAGGAATACTTGTATAATTAATTATTGCAGAGTTAGATTGAAAGAGGACCTAAAAGTGTCCTCAAAGGGTAGACGCACATAACCCCGTTGCCAAAACTCTCCTTTGCCAAACGGGCGGATGGGTATAGAAGGGCGGAAATTATTCATCTTGAAGATATTATGCGCAAGACCATGTCAATGGGTCCTTGCGAGTTTTGTAATTAATGCAAAGTAAACGCTTCACTTCAAGCAGTGTTGACTCTGTAGCTTTTTAGTCTATGAAAAGGGAAGATTCAAATATTTGTGTTTTCAGTAAGTCTTTCTTTGCATATTTTTTTGAGTAAGAGCTTTTTTTGAGAGAATGATTTTGCTTTCTTAAAGGAACTGTTGAAGTGCGTATCCTTGAAAAGTTTTGATTCAAATGGCTACAAAAAATGTTGAAACGAAAATTAAGTCAAGGCTGAGTGTAAGTATGTTTGACTTGTCTGGTACAAAGTACTGTTGACGATTTCAATATATATCTGAGGATAATAATGTTCTGCAGATTCTAAGTTTTTAAATGAAATTGTAAGAAAAATAATACTTTGCTCAAACTGTGATTTTTGATGGATATGAAGTAGTTTTTAGATAAAATAGAAAGAAAGATACTGGTGCATGACTTAAAACCTCGAGGTTGATGTGAAGAAGAGATAAGAATCCAAAGAGAGCGTAAAGTAATTTATTATAGTTAATATTATCCACACGCCACAAGAAAACAAAGTTAATTATAAATAATAACTGGGGATCAAGAAACGTCCAAAGAATTAAAATTAATGGAGTCACAAGAACTGAATTCATTTCAGACTCCATTCAATTACATGGAGTCATAAGGATGCAGAGTGCAGCATTGTTTGTGTGATCTTTAAAAAAGGGGAGATTTGGGCTGCCCTTTTGATTTCAGTGAACAGGGCCGCCGGGAGAATATTCGGGCTCCTTAGAAATCGTGTACGCGGGCCCCGGTTAAAAAAGTATTTATAGTAATTTTCGTGTCCTTTCGAAAACTTCGGGCCCTCGAAGAACTACGCGCCCGGGGGTAATCCACCCGTTAACCCCCGTTTCGGTGATATAAGCCATCAGATCACCAGTGGAATAATTACTGCTAAAGGCATAATGACGGTCATGAAGAAGCTTTCGGTCTTCTAGATATTTCTTAGGCTGGAACGTAAGTACTGTGGGCCAGAAATAAGAAGAAAGAAACAAGTCAAGAGTATGGGCGGTTTGCCTTGGAACATCCGTTATTCAAGTGGAAAAATCGATTAGTTGGGCATAGTTGTGTGAGCCAGCATAGATCTCGATATACCACAACAGCAGAGCCAGCTGTGCACATTGAAATAGCCGTCAATAACAATTTCAATGCGAGGACAATAGGAATCAGACAGTGTATCAAATTGGTTAAAAGTCGAACAACTGTCGTGATTTGGGCATATGTAAAAAATAATATGCTTGTGGACAGTAAATTTGAGCCCCAAGAAGTAAAAGTCCCTGTTGTAACATTGTCCGTATTGAGGAAGGCTCTGACAAGCAAAACCATTCCTGACATAAACGACAAGATCATGACGGGAAATAAGAGGTGGTACGAAGGTACCCATGGAGCAAGTTCTGATAAATCAGTATTCAGTCCAACTTCAGTTTTACTTAGTGTCAAAACAGCACAGTGTATACAAACATATACATGAAATAAAAATTCTTAAACTACGAATTTTAGAACGGAACCCGATAATAATACTTACCATTAAAAAAAACTCAACTTTCACTAAAATGAAATGAATGAGTGTAGGCCTTAAAATAATTTTCTTTAATAAACAGTCGCAACTGTTATGCCCTCTTTAAGATAATTGGCATACAAAGAAGCAAGGGGAGACTTATCTCATCTCCGATGGAATGACCAGGTAGAAGTAGACCTCTGACTGGAGATGGCAGGCTAGGAATCGAGTCAGCTGGAGGGGCATATTAAACCAACCCCAGGAGCACCACGCCTTGTAGCGCTAGGAAAGGAGAGGTAAGTATTTTTTGTATGTGCACGCTCCTCACATGACCGTTCTCGGTGAGCTTTAGATCGATACTGGATGTGGAATGTGGATGCCCTGTGTGTTTAAACGTTTTGCCATCTTTAATGGAAAAGCTTCTGGTGTTCAAAAGAAAATGTACTAGCGTTACAATTTAAAAAATACGAGAGTTGCCGGGGTGCGGTGCTAATACAAAATGAATAGAAACTTTTTAATTAATCTGAGGTCACATTGCAGGACCAATGATTTCGACTAACGTTGAAATATTTTGGGATTACCACAAGACTTATACTTCAGAGAAAGCGTAGGAGCGGTTTTCTCATGCAAGCAAACTTACAAAAAAAATATTGCATTAATATTATAATTCATACAAACTTTTTCATGCTGTCAGTTTTTTGTTATAATTTTTGCAAATTTAATTTTAAAAACACTGCAAATATTTTTTACTCTTTTTAACACACAAATGAATAGACTTTAAATTAAAAACACCTATATGAATTATTACAAATTAATTAACGCCAATAATACTCCTTTCTGTGCCTCAAACAAAATACAATAATAATTAAACTGAAAACAGCTTAAATCCTTAACAAATCCAATCAACTCCCCACAAATTCCTTCCCATTTCTGCCATAAACATATTATCATATCACACATAAACCGAAACACAAAACCCGCCAGGAGGGGGCCGCTAGTGTGGGTGGAATTCAAGCCCCCAACCCTACAAAAAACGCCCATCACCACCTCCCCAACCAGAATATACGTCTCGGAACCACTGGCTGTGAGTTCTTTGTAATGGAAATATTCTTGTTTAAACATTCGACAGACATGCGACACGCATAACGCTTGACATAATTTAATAAAGTACATGAAAATAAATACATGCTCCACTTGTATACATTTGCATGCGGCACATCCATCTCATACCAACACTCCCATATCACCAGCTGTTTGTGAGGACTGTGAAATGTGTATGTGTGTATAGTGGATATACAAAAGGACACAACATCATTCCTCTTTTGGTGGATACGTCTCCACTTAATGTTCAAGGCGAAGGACTTTCGTACCACTCGCACGTAGGATTTCGTGTATTATAACGCGACTGACATAATTCCACAGCATGCTGTCAAGTTTAATACAACACAAACGACAGATGAAAAATTGTCTTTGACAGTTGTCGGAAATTTAAGATAATAATATTTTCCAAGAAGATACATAGGGGACGGGGGGAGATGATAGCAAAACGACAAACATGAAGAACGAAGTCTCTTCTCCTTGACTTGATGACTCTGGATGGTTTTGACATCCCACGCAACAATAAAGCCAGTTAGTGTGAGCAGAGCATAAAACGTAATGGTGCTGTTGTTGTTGTTTTATTTTTGCTATAATTTTTGTGAAAGCTGAAGAAGGATGGTCTTAGCAGATCAGTACTACATTAGCTTAACCCAATCAATCTCTAAAATAAAATCCTTCGACTGGGTTCGTTTGATTTATTTTGCTCTCGATGGAGGCAGTTTAAGGGTAGTTTATTGATTCATAAAAGAATTCTGATGATTAATGTGGATTGTTTCGGATTAGGTTAACCACAAACAAAATCCGGAGTATAATCATCAGAATAGAAAAAAAATCGGGATTTTTCAAAACTTTTGCCGGAGGTCCGATGATATCTGCATAGTACGAACACGATCATAAGTAATACGAGTAAGATTCCTACAGAAGTCGTTGAATAGTTCCCCCTACTTAGTCAATTTTAGCGTGCCCCAGAGCAGGGTTTTGATTCCTTTGTTTCTTATTACAGTCTCTTACTTTTAACTTAAGGGCAATGTGTCAGAACCGAAAGTGATTTAATTATTCTTTGCTGACGATTGAGCTTTTAAATTGAGGTTCCTATATTATGTTACATATTGGATGTTCGCATTAGAGGCAAAAACGACTGAATATACTTCTGCTTATACTTTTCATTTTATGATCTACACAGGCCCATTTCGGACTTTAATTTAAATAGACCATTTCTTCTCCATTGCGAAAAAAATATCTTAGATCTATAAATTAAAGTGACAAAACCCAAACCAAAAAAAAAATTTTTCTGAGACATCGTTTTCAATTTAGAAGCGTCTTACTTCAAATATGCCAAAACGATAGATCTATTCTAACCCTAGGCTTTTAGGGGGATTAGACAAACACAGGGACGGGGTGTAATATTTCTTCAGCACCTCCTGGCATATTGTAAAAGCCAACTAAAGGAAAATCAAATCTAGGCAATGAACATCAAGGTGAGCGGGTGAGCCTATACCCTATACTCTATTCAATTTTAATTTCAAGACCAGGGAAGACAGGATATTTGCCTTTCACCCTTACTATTATTTATTTTAATAAGATATCTCCATTTCAAAGCTTTCACATTGTTGCCGATGTGAGCATTATTAACTGGCATAGTTCCGAAACAAATGTCGATAAGGTTACCAACTGTTTATTAAGATTTCATGAACAGAAACAGCTTTTTAGACACCGTTTTTTAAGAGTTCTGCAGAAGGCCTAATCTCCTCTAACGTGGAAATAATTTTTATTGGACTGCACTATTTTAAATATCATACACGAAAACCTCTTCTTTTTATTTTTATGTTCATGAACAAAAAATATTTGGTATTTCAAAATCAAAATTGCAATTGATTAATGAACCAAACTCCATCAAAACTTGCTCAAATTGTAATTCTTCCTTAAAACACATGGCCAACAAATATTGTAAACCTGTATTTTAAAACGCAGCGACAACACATTTTTGGGTAAATTTAAAAAAATAAGCTCCTAAAAACTCTAGGAAAGCTTCAATTGTGAAAGCTTAGTAAAAACCAAAGAGAAAAGTATTATAATTTCCATCAACGGGCGAATGGTTGGTAACTCTGGGTCAGTGTTTTTTTTTTTACATAAATAAACAAAAAACGAGAAGCACATTGGATAAGTCTCCTCACAGCCGAGGAGCAGACAGGTCATGGTTGAATGTACGTGGGTAGTGGAATAGTACAAAACAATTTCAATGTAACTAAGGGTTCTGTTTTTTTATTTCAGTGGCAATTTCTTAAGTTGAGTGCGATGCAAACAAAAAAGCATCTGTCAAACAAAAAATAACTAAACCGCGGAAGAAAAGCAAGTCCTACTGGATCAAACGTATGCAATGATACCTGTATTAAGTTGAACTCAGACATAGAACAATCCAAAACTGGGAAGACCGACGAATTATTTTTAGCTTAGCCTGGCAAACCGGAAAAGGAAATCCTTAAAGCGAAAGAAAAAAGAGAAAAAAGTATGAAAGTTGTGGTTTCAGTCGAAGTCATAACAATCTTCGGTAAAGGAAAGAATAATGTGATACTGCTTTGTAGAAGGAGATTCCATGAGAACCCAGTTCAAACATACCACCTGTCGACATAGAACTACTCACGTTAGCCCGTCGAACCAAACAGGTAGATCTTTAAGGTAAAGCAATGAAGTGAGAGAAATATGGTTTCGGGTCGAGATTAAAAAAAATTGTTCAACAAATAGAAAACAGTTGTTATATTTTGTTCAAAGTGGTTATTTTTCTAAAACAACACTTAATTTCATCTAAAATATAAGGTCGAAATACAAGGCTTTATTGCATTTTGTTTCCATTCATAAGTGCATTTTTGCTCCCTGTTTTGTGTCTTTCAAATCCAGCCATCATTTAATCACTTAAAACACCGTTAGAGTACATACGTGAACCCCAGTGGAGCACATTTTTTTTAATAAATAACCCTTCAATGGAATTAACACCTGCATTATTTTCCTGAAAACAAATTCCTAATTCCACTGAATCCTAGGAAAACAAATATTGATCCTTGAACCTAACTTCAATCAAGTGAAGAGATTCATTCTCTAGGCGAACCATATGAATATTAAATTTTTTCTTCTGTCTCCGTTTATTTCCCCGCATTTTAGAATTCAAAACCTTTAAAACTAACCTGCTTACTTTATTTCTTCTAACGCAACATTGTTAATTTTAAATATAAATTGCTTAAGAAAAGTTTGATGACAAATTTTAGTGAAAGAAAGTTAATTTCTTTACAAAAAAAATGTAAAGAAGAAAGAATTTCATTTTTAAAAATTCTATTCTAAGAAAATTGTTTCTTTTTTAAATTACCAGAAAAAAACTTATCAACAACTAAATTATAAAAATAGTCAGATCAAGCCCCTTTATATCTACAAAAATAAAATAAAAAATCCAATTAAAAAAAACTTACAAGTGTTTTTTTTTTTAAACTCCAAACAAACTTTTTTTAATATTTTATATTTTAAATTGTGATAAGCAATTGCATGCAACACCGTTGTTGACTTCTCACTTTGATGAATGCGTAGGTATACAGAAATAAAAGATATTTTAAACACGAACAAAAAAAATATGATAAGGAAGATTTAATAACAAACACAGCACTGCAGACGTACACACAACACAGAGCACAGAGGAACCGAAATAAGAGCTTTACTTCCTCATCGATTAACTTCGTTATGGTGGATTATCTTACACACTTCTTACTTCTTAGGTAAGGTTCATTAGGGCTTGAGATTTTCTTTATTTTTGGGTATGCCAACAGATGAAATTACTTATTTTTTTTTTCAAAACCATGGAAAAAAGATTGAAGTTAATTCAAAATTAAAATTTAATTAAAACACAAACGAGGGAAATTACTAACGTATCTCAATCAAAAATGTATTCGAGATAGAAATTACCTACACCTATTGCGGATGAGTAACACTGAACGACTGAACTACTAATAGCAAAACCAGTGAGTTACTGTGTTATCACAGAAAATATAACGCAAAATAATATTCTTATCTGTATAGTTCATGAGCGGTCTATCTATCTGGTTAGGAGGGTAAGGGGAACCATACTTTCATAGATAGATGAAATTTGTTCATCAAAAATCCCTTTTTGTGGTTGGAGCTCCGATTGCTATTTTATTAATAAACAGCAATGGGAATTTTTATTTCCAAAAAATTACTGTACAAGTCGAATGGAATTTATTGGCTTTGAAAACTGAAACTCATTGCATTGCAATGCCTAATTTTATTGGGAATCATTGGAAAGCTGGAACAGTTTTTGAGAGTTGTTTTTCAGTTTTTCATAATGAACATTTCAATAGTTCTAGCGCATTATACGAGAATGTAATGAATCATTGATTCCTATCTATAATTTTTTTGTGAGAAAATCAATTATATAATGTATTTGTTTTCATTATTATTTAGAACGTATGTATTGTTTGGAAAAACTAACTCAACTAAACACTATTATTCCTTTCTAATGTATGGGATCCCAAAACTCCTTTTAACCTCCTTAAATACCACACTCTACTGCTATTTGCCATCAAAACACTTCTGTGACCCCGATAAATTTTATTTGCTAGTGCATTTCAGCACAGCACGTTCATCGGAAGCCGTGCCGTACGTGTCAACGAAATAGAATCCTTAGTCCCTGAACTTTTCAATTTTATATCCTCATATACAAAAACATCCTCCCGTGCGTTGTCGTCCATGTCGTCGTCTTCCTAAGAGTATATTCGTACATGATGTTTCAAACACTCACTGAAAGTGTCTTTCATGAATCATGATATATCCACTGTTCCAAAATTCACAAAGTTGTTAGCACATAGAACATAATATAAATAATTCTGACAATTTCTCTATGAAAAATTTAAAAAGCAACAAAATCACAAAAAAAAAATCGAAGTTCAAAAGAATTCCTTTGGAAAAGCATCAAATCAAAAAATTCTTAATCGAAATATAAATCAGAAGGCAATATTCTTTTTATGTTTTGAATTGTTATGTTTTCTGGTGTCTCAAGGAGAAATTCATTCCGCATGTGAGGTTTCCTGTAACTTGTACAATACATTCTTAGACCCTAGCCTTAGATTATAACAAAAAACGGAAATATAAGTAAACATAAACATCTTTTTTTTTTACTTACTTCCTTCAAATTTATTTTATTTGATGCCTAAGGATGTTAGATTGCTTCATCATTTTTGGCATAACCCTGGAAATAATAAAAGGAAGTAATTTAAGGACTAAATTTGTTTTATAATTATTATTAATAAATTGATCAAACATAAAGAAGTTGTTTCACAGGATGTTCCGGTTGGTAACATTGATATTTAATCTAACTTAATTTTAGTTTTTGTTTTGTCGTTTTTTGAAATATAATTAGATTTACAGTAAATTTTTGGTATTATTGGAATATAATGAGGTATGGGCTGGCCGAGGACGATTGTATGAATTGCATATTGCACGCCACCCCATCGCGTGTGTCGAAATTCATTCACCTCTCGCGACATATAGCACTCCTCCATGCAATCACCTTGTCGCTTTACCGTTATTTGCTTTCTACCACTTCCTACGTACTGTTAAGTATAGAGATTCTTTCTTTAGTCTCACAACACGAATGTGGAACGCCTTGCCAAGCTCTGTTTTTCTCTCTCATTTTGATATGCACAACTTCAAAACTAATGTGCATCGGTATCTCATTTTTCATTCCTCCTCATCTACCTGACTCATATACGGTGTTCAAACATTTTAAGGATATAAAAAAACTTTTGCATGGGCAAATTGAAATAAAAAGCATCGTATGACCTATTGTAAGGTGTTTACAGCGCATAGATGAATGACATGATGAAAAATTATTCCAAACAAAACTAAATTTAAATCACTTTCCACTATTAAAAATCAAAATCTAATAAAAAAAAAGAAATACTTAATTAAACTAAGTGAACTCATTTTCCAGGTGCATTTCCGTTTCGTCATCATTATCTATAAAAAATCATTGACGTAAAATTGGAATTTGGATCGCTATAACTTTGGAAAGAATTAACGTTCAGAAGTCGTTAATGTGCCATTTTGTAGATAATTTTACTGTCTACAACTATAGTCCAGTAGAAATCGACACTAAAAAATGCTAAAATCACAAAACTTGTTCTAGTTCTGAATTGTTGGTATGTTGTATCGACCAGATAGGGTAGTGTTAATCCAAATTTGCAACTTCGAAAACTTTGTTCTCGCTGCGCAGCACGCGAAGAACAGCCAAATTTTGGGATTTTTTTCACTTTTTTTGCTATAAAAGTTAGATTTTTGATGTGTAGACCAGGTATCTGGACTCAAAACTTATCTGAGAGTGTAAAACCACTCACCTAGGAGCTCCTTCAGTCTTTCAATCCGCTCTTGGAAGCGCAGTTATTTTTTAAATTTTAACGTAGGACGAAAAAAAAAGTTATTAATCAAAAACCAAAGAAAAATCGAAAAGTGTGTTTGTCCAAATCTATTTAATGTACGATAAAGTGTCGAAATATTTTTTTTTTGTAGAATTACATAAGTTAAAATTTTTTTCAAAAGAACCTATCTTTTTCGAGTAATTTCGAAAAAAAACTGCATTTTATCCCTTTTTCCTCCCCTAAATTTCTTGCAACGGCCCAAATTTAGAATTAAGGACGTAAAAAGAAGCTCGCCTTCTCATGTCTCATTTTCCTGGGCTAATAGACCATTTTGGATAAATTTAACAGCCAATAAACACTGAAATCGTTATTACGGGCGATTTCAATGTCCACAATTCCTCCTGGCTTCTCTATTCCGGACCTATAACACCCGAAGGTATGTGTACTGAGATCTTTGCCGAATACAATCATCGCCTGGTGTGCCCCAGGGCTCCGTTCTGTCTCCGACTCTCTTTCTCATTTTTATAAATGATCTCCTGTCTGAAACTTCTAATCCACTAAACTGCTTCGCTGATGACAGTACACTCAGCGTTTATTATTCATTTTTGGAATCACAACCGCAGTCTTCGGATGTTGATCTTCAACGGCAACGTATTCTGATCTGGCTACTATCTACAAATCATACATTCGTCCAAGACAAGAATATAACTCCCATATCTGGGAGGGTGCTCCATCAACTCACTTGAGTCTTTTGAATGGTATTCAAAGAAAAACTTTCAAGTTGATTGGGGATGATATCATCATTAGAACGTTCACGTCACTTGAACATCGACGGAATGTTTCATGTCTCTCTCTTTTCAACCGTTATTTCTAGGGTCAATATTCTAGAGAAATAGCCAGTTGCATTCCTCCCCTTAAACAGTTTCACCGTAATACTCGTGCTTCCAGGAATGCCCACCAATTTACCCTTGAGCTCAATTTCGGTCGTACAGTCAAGTACAGAGATTCGTTCTTCAGCTTGAATGTGGAATCTTTTGCCTAACTCTGTTTTCCCCTCCTATTATGATGTTCAGAAGTTTAAAGCCAATGTGCATCGGCAACTCCTATTATACCCTCTCCTTCTTTCCTAAGCCCGCGCTGTGTCCACTGACATCAAAAGGGTAGCCCAAATCCCTTTAGCGTGTGCAAATTATAAAAAAAAAACCTTCGTTCAGTTGATAGAAGAAACTTATCTATGTATATCTCCAACTATCTGCTGGATTTCTACCAACAAGATTAGTGCAGCCTTACGTCAAAGTTATCAATCACAATATACCCCTATTAAGTATGTATACTTATAGCTATATGCATGTAAAACAATCCACTTCATATTTATGCAAATTGTTATCCCTCAACAGGAATGCAATTTGTCTAGTTTCGCAACTCCATTCCGCCCAAAAAAAAAAACTACCAACTGACTGCAAGATTCGTGTAGCAAGTCGAAAAAAAATTGAAACATCAAAACCCAAAACAAGCTGCTCCGTTCATGCACCGAAGATGCAAGCAACAGGATGTATTGTTTATCTCACAAGAAATATGCACTAGTCACGGGAAAAAATATATGTTCATACTAGACATGCTTAATGCCAGTGAATCTTTCTAATCTCACATCCATATTGTGGAGTCTTCTCCCCCCTAAAAAAAAAAACACCAAGAATGAAACATGGGTATATATAGAAGGATACACACGACCAACACCCCCACAATGCATGTTGTGTTGTTGCGATGAAGGATCCTATGATCCAGCAAATTTATGCTGACAAACGTGTGGGGAGACCAAGAGCAGTGTCTAGCACCATATGATTGCTGTCCTTCAGGATTAAAGTATTTCAATCGTTTCAATTTGGTAAATATATTTTTTTTATTTATCTCTAGCGAGGATTCTACTTAAGTCCTTTTCGCTTCCATTAAAACATATTGTGTGCCTGGTGTAACTTCCTTTGTGGCCTTAAGTTTGTCCCTCCATTTTGTTTTTATCATTCCAAAAGGATATATAATTTCTTTCGCTCTTTTGTAAAAGAATATATATGTATATTTCTTTACCATTCCCTAAGGACTCTCTCTATTCTTGCCTTATCCCGGAAGTGTTTGTGTATTCGTTTTGTGGGCTATTTTTCGTCGAATCTGTGTCAGTTCTCTGATTGATTGCCCCGTTCTTCTTATCCTTAAAAAAGGAAATAGGTATAAAAGAACTTAGAAAAAACGCCTTTTTGATCTCAATGCTTTTAGTCATCGTAGTCGTCGTCTTGACGTCGTCGTCATTCTCATTTGGTGGCTTGGTTGGTGGCTGCTTTGAAAGCAATTCATCATAGAAATTTAAATGAAATTCTAGATGGATTCTTCCCGTTTTTTTTCCATAGACCTTAATAGTGTCCTTGGTTTTGAAATGCTATTGAGGGCTGACCCCCTCACAAGCTTAAGTGCCACAAACATTCCCTTATTTTCTTATTTTTTTTAATACACGTTGTTCAAGGGATTGAAAAAAATTATGCGAGGATATTAGTAATCGTTGAGGACTTTGTTTCTTTTCTTTTTTGAAGTTTGAAATGAATATAGCTTCTCATAAAAAAATTCTTCAAAATTAGGAAGATGTACTTATTTTCTTTAATTTCTTTAAAAAGACATAAAAAAGTAAGTGACTTAAGGAAATATAGAACCTGATCCAACAACGGAGTCCTCTTTATTTGAGATGGTTGAGCTTTGAACTTTGAAAATTAGCCTGCTGAGGATCATGTAGAAAATCATATTCATTCTGCAACTTCTATAAAACTGGGTGCCAGTACATGCCAAGATGCAACTGTAAGTTTTTATTCGCTGGCGGATGTCTATGGCTGCTTTATCACAAAAACAAAGTTACCGGAAAAGTCTAATAACGATGCCTTTGATACAGTTTTTTTTAATTTTCGGATTCTAGTAAACGCTCATTGGATTTATATCAAATTTTATATTTGAAACGAGGTAGCCCAATTAATTCTGTATACTAAGATTTTGAATTTTTTTTTCTATTTATAATTAATTCATGATTTTGTTGTTTTGAATTTTCAGTGCTTTTTAAATTAAAAAAGAAAAAGAGTTGGTTGTCTGTAAAGTCGGTTTACGGACGATAATTTTACGTGATAACGTCATCAGAAAAAATTGATGGCAGCAACACCAACATACAGCCCGTTAACTCACACCCACAAACCCACTCGTTAAATACACACACACACACCCTAATATCTAATACCTAATACTTTCTAATTTAACAAAACTCCGCCTATTTTGGATTTCTTTTTCTCTTCTTGTAATTTGAGTGGAATGCTGCCAGGCTTTGTTTTTCCCTCCCATTTTGATATGCAGAACTTTAAAACTAATGTGCATCGGTGTCTCCTCTTATATCCCTCATTTCCCTAATGCTCGTGCGGTGTTTAAACATTTTAAGGGTACACACAAACCCCTTTCGCGCTTGTAAATTATAAAAAAGAAAAAAAAAATGATTTTGGCAATTTGCGTATGTTTTTTTTTCATGTTAGCCTATCTCGATTTATAAGACGTTATCACGTCAAAAAAATTGTTCAAAAAAATAAAAGTAGATAAAAAAAGAATTTTATAAAAATTGGTCCTACAATTTTCGAAATGCTTATGGCGAACCCCATTTTTTACCAAAAACCGCTAAGTGATGAAGTTTTGACACTTTATTAGTTCATGACATGCGGCCCAGTCGTGTCCTTCGTTTGTTTCCACCAATAAAAAAATTGCAAGAAAACAAGGCTAACCATTGAGATAAGGTGAGAAGGTAATTATGTGTTTTTACGCACACTTTGGTGCTATTCTCAATTTCAGCTTGTGGGTAAAGTTTAATAAAAACAAAAATCTGCTCCCCCTAAAAAATTTCTGCGGGCGCCTATGGGGGAGATGGGTGTGCCATCTGGGCCTGCGGATTTGTGTAATTCAAGATCAAGAAAAATCAGTTTTATGGACAAATTACATTCTCAAGTAATGAATGAATGTGGCTGTGAGGCAAGGTGTAGCTTGAAGCAGAATGAGCTGCGAGCAAGTTTGCCTTCTCTGAATAGACCATGACTTTTCTTTGCGCTTAATATGATCATTTGAATGATCTGGTTGTAATTCTCCGGTGGGATACCCGTCTCTCTAAAATCCGATAAAAACATGAACACTAAATTTATGTACATATTTAAAGAAAGATAGAAATTCTCTCTTGAACTGTTATGCTGATTTATAAAGCTATATTTTGGAATAATTGGAAAAGGAAAGTCATTTTCGATTTCATGAAATCGATACAAATATCGATTGACTGTGTTACATTACTTTTTCCTACCTTTCCCGCCAGTGTTACCACTAGGGCTGAATCTTCTTTTAATTTCTCGTCTCAAACAACACGATTTTACACGTGTTGAATGTACCGATGTGGTACTGTTGGAACAGATTCTATACAACCAGTTTTCTTAAAATCTATCTTACCAATAATCCCCTATGTCATGCACTCTTTTAACACAATCTTGATGACATGTTTATATTCTTTCCAATGGAAATTGGCTAATATATTGCCTATTCTAAAAATTGGTAGTCAGAATGAATACAGACCTATTTCAGTGCTGCCTTTTTTTTGTCAAAAGTTTTCGAGAGGGTTGTCCAAAAAAACAGAATATTTTTTCCCCCTAGCAATCAGGTTTTCGCCAAAAATATAGCTGCACCACCCATATCAGGCTTGCTTTGGATGATCAGCATATTACGTTCCATGTATTTCTCGATTTCTCTAAAGCATTTGACACAGTGAACTATGCGATTTTATGTAACAAAGCATGCGTATATTATGGTTTCTTTTTATCGGCCGTGCGTTTGCTGTCAACTTACCTTATGAATAGAAAACAGCCAGTTTCAGTTGGCAAATCAATGTCAAATTTCCTTCCGATTAACAGAGGGATACCAAAGGGCTCGATTTTAGGACCACTTCTTTTCTCTCTGTATATAAAATAAATGAACTTCCCAATAAGATTACAAGGTGTCTATCCAAATGTATGCTGACGAAATTCAGCTCTACAAAATCTATCCTCTTGTGCACATCGAAGACTGTGCATCTTCAATTAATTCGGATCTAGATAAAATTTCTTACTGGTCGTCATGTAATGGTCTGTTCCTAAATCCTTCGAAATCCAAATGTCTTGTCATTAGCAGAAATACCTTAAGCTTTGACTACTTTCCCATCTTATACCTTGATAGTTCACCGATTGCAATCTTGGTAAGCTATTTAATAGGACACTGTCCTAGAACGTGCATATGTCGGTAAAGTGGTATGGTGTACCGACTGTGTATGCTTTGGTTATTCATAATTGATTTCTTAGAGACAGTTCTTCGTCAGTGCCATTCGATTGTGGAATAATCTCCCTTGTGACGTAAAAAAAGTTTCGTTGAGAGCTACTAATCTACTTTCAAAATCTTATTTCTGTTTCCTAACATATTAACATAACACATTATTGATTCTGTAAATGTGAATGTTTCTATGTTTGGATGTTTGTTACCTAATCATGTTTTAACAGCTTAACGGATTTGGATGAAATTCGATATGTATATAGATAATGTGCTGGATTGAGACATAGGCTACTTTTTATCCTGATAAAATATTCGGTTCCTGTGGGAGAGGCTTATATGTGAAATGATGTATGACTAAAGATTTGTTTGTTATGCTTTCGTGCCCCAACGAATGCATGAATTTTTGAAGTTGGGTAGGTGGAAGGTTATAGGATTCACTTTATTTCGACATAGTCTCCTGTGGGAGAAATCGAAATATTTTCTTTAACGAGTTTTGGTTTAAATAATACAATTTTTTTATAAATACATATATGGCGGACAATTGAAGTGTAACAGAAAAATAATACTACATTACATTTGCAATTGAAGTAGAGCACTGGCAACTGAGGCCATCAGCTCTTAACTCTCTCTTAAAACAAGACGATAAGATAGAGAGAGACTGTAAACAGTAATCACACGTCAACAACATGCGGTTGTTTTTCGGACGGTCTAATAGATAACCAAGCGCAATGATCCTTGATTTCGGTGGTCTATCGGGAAGCGATCAATTTCTTATCAAAGCCAAGGAGCTTTTTTAGGTAGATGGATAATGTGCTGGATTGAAATATAGGTTACTTTTTACTTGCGATTATAGGGACTATAAGGCAAGTTTAGGATTCGTGAATATAAAAAAAATTGAGATAAGAATGAAACATGATATGACTATCATAGAGAAGTCTAAAAAAGTGATCGAGAAAAAATGTCTGTGTGTCTGTCTGTTTGTCTGTCTGTCTGTCAGTATGTATAACGAGCTGAAGCCTAAACGGCTTAAACGATTATCTTCAAGCTTTGTGTGTGTGATTATTTTGTCATTCCCCAGATGGGAAATTGAAATTTTATTTTTAGCCCTAAAAATAACGGTAGCTGCCATATGACCGTTTAGGAAAATCTTATTTTTCTCGAAAACGGCTCCAACGATTTTAATGAAAATTTTTGTGAATTTTTTGTTGGTATTGGCTATTATTTGATTAGAACCACATATACGGGAAAGGTCTATTAACAGGACCTTTCATATAACGTTTTTTTTTTAGTTTTTGGCTTTTTCAGTTACGGATCATTGGATTTCTGTCAAATTTAATATTTAAGAAGATCTAGGTAGCCAAACTAATTCTGCATATCAAAGTTTTGAATAACTTTTTTTTCTAATTAAAATTAATTTTTGAATTTTTTTTTGAATAATCAATATTTTGAAAACTAATCAAAAAAAATTATTTAAAATTTTATAATCACATATATATTATTAAATTCTAAAAAACTGCATTCCAAAATTAAAAAAATATTTTTTTTCAAAAAACTAAAAATAAAAAACAGGATTTTATCAAAACCGCTCCTACAATTTTAGAAATACATTTTTGGTAAATTCCTTGTTATTTAAGACGTGTGACTGCATACTTCATTTTTACTAAAAACTGTGAAGTATTGTGGTCTTTAATACTTTTTATAAGTTCAAACTGTGTTTCAACGCAAATGTTACTTGTTTCTGCCAAAGATCTTGCTTTCCAATGTAATAAGGCACATAAGAGCAAGTACGTGCGACCCAGTCGTGCCCATTTTTACTTGCGATTATAGGGACTATAAGGCAAGTTATGCATTCGTAAAAAAAAAAAAAAAATTCTAACAATCAAACATGATATTACGATGATAGAGAAGTCAAATAAAGTGGGTCCGGAAATTCCGTCCGTCTGTCTGTCTGTCTGTCTGTCCGTATCGATATCTACAGCCTAAATGGTTGGGCCGATTTGATTCAAACTTGGTATATAGTATTTTTAGAGTGCTCTACCCGACAGTTTTTGGAATTGGCATTCTAGCTTCAAAACTAACGGTACCTGCCATATAACTTTTATTAAAAAACTTATTTTTCTCGAAAACGGCTCATACGATTTTGATTAAACTTTCAGAATGATGTTTTCTGTGCAAAATCTATCTTTTAATTTTAATGGATTTTTCAGAAAAAGTTTTATAACGGTACCTCCCATATGACCGTTTTTTTTAAATCAGACTTTCTCGTTAACTAATTGACGGATTTTGATGAATTTTTCAAAATATGTAGTGTTTTATGATTTAAATAATATTGCATATCAAAATTTTCAAAAACATTTTTTTTTAAATTTTAATAATTTTTTTAAAAAAATATTTTATTTTTTGAATATTTTGAAAACGGATCTATAGATATTTTTTTTAATTTTTCTCCTAGTATAAACTATAGATTTCTTAAAATTGACATACTAAAAAAAATTTTAAAATATGTTTTCGAAAAGTTTTTCAAAAAAAAATTTGTTTGAAAAAACTGGTCGAACGATTTTGAAATGAAAAATTCATAAAATAGAAAACAGTAAAAGAAATAAGATGGCTTACAACATTTTTTCCAAAAAACGTTATGAGTAGTGTTTTTTGAATTCATAAATTTTTTTCCCCAACATTTTATTTCATATTGCTCGGCTAAGCCCTAGCCAAGCCATTAGTCAAATAAAAGAAAGTGACAACCTACATTACATACATACTTACGTATTTTAAAGTATTTTTCATCATCATAAAAGCACAGAATAAATAAGGAAGCCTTTGATAAACACACAAAAACAACTAACAAATAAAAAAAACTATTCGATTACTACTGAATGCAAAAATTTCAATCGAGAAAACAAAAGTTTACACCTTCCTATAAATAAACAAAACCACTGTGTTAACTTTTAATATTGTCTCTATACCTACTGGCTTAACAGTAGTTGGAATACGTATCTTAATTTTAGTACCTACCTTCCTTCCAACCTTATTATAGGTACCTAAATCCTTTATAAATTCCATTGGTCCCATATTGGGACGTATAAAGGTCCCTTTACCTAGCATTATTGCCATACTGCTGATTCCGACGAATCTTTATGCCAGTTGTTCAAATTTTTCCATACCAAAATGAAAATTTAACTGAAAAAAGTCCTTTGTATCTTTCTATTAGCAAATTATATTATAAACAGTAAGCAGTAAGTGGAAAGATAATACTACACTAAAAAACTGCAAAAGCTAACAATCCTATATATTTATGTGTTTATCCCTTTGTCGTGACGCATGTTCGTTCGAGCTTCAACCCAAAACGATTCTAAGGAAGTTGCACGTCATACAAAAAATATTAAAATAAAATCTTTGTCAAAAAGACGCCTGCACTTAAAAAGGATTAGCACATAAAAGCAAGTACGTGCGACCCAGTCGTGCCTTTTATTTATTTAGGAAGAATGCACAGTTCCTGTGGGAGAAGTAAGAAATACTGCATTTCTGCATTTATTTGACATACTTCTGTGCCATACTGACAGCACGAAATGACGGAAGCGTTACGGATTCAATATACTATTTAGAGATATAGAGATATAAGAAAATAGAGTTGTAAAGATATAGAGATATAGAGATATAAAGATACAAAGATATAGTAATATAGGGACATAGAGATTATAGAGGTATAAACCAATAGAGATATATAAATATAGAAATATTGAAATATAGAGATACAGAGATATATAGATATAAAGATATAGAGACATAGACATATAGAGACATAAGAATATAGACATAGAGACAAAGGGACATAGAAATATAGAGATATATGAGGATACGGAGATATGGAGATAAAGAGATTTAGATATATAGAGATATAAAAATATAGAAATATATGGAGAAATACAGATATAGAAATATAGAAATATACAGTTATAGCGGAATATCACTTTGATTAGAAAAACGGTATTCACTATCTTAATAAAAATAAATTAGAATTTTCCGTCAAAAACCTAATTTAATCAAAATGCTCAATCTTAATCTTAAGTTAATCCAGGCGAAGTCGCGGGTTCTATAATATATTATATTTATCTTTTCCTTACTATTAAATATTTTTGTTATCAATCTATTAGTTAAATTAAGCATAAAAATATTGTATTTTATTTTTCGTTTACTATATTACTATACATATCTAGTTTTACACAAACTTGTAAGAAGTTAATTTTTACTGTGTAAGCATTCATTGATCTAAATAAATACTAAATTCTAAATACATTTTGTGCAACGGGATGTCCAGTCTAATTAATTTATATATTGTTCAACCACCGTTTCCATGTGACATAAACATAAATTCTCTTGACTTTAACGGTGTTTTTTAAGTTATTAAAGAGCAACTCTGAATACACTCTTCTTCCGTTCACGATTATGCATATTTCTGCACAAATTCTCAATAATATTATGTCCTTACGGCAAAACTCCTGCAATCACAATATGAGGACAACGCAAACTAATAAGAGTTGCAATAAGACAGCAGGTACACTTCAAACCAAAAGTGCAACCAACGAAAACTTGAAAATATGGAAAACTTTTGCGAAATGAATTCATAAGTTATGTAGTGAACAGCAATGGGAATATGCAGATACCTTGGCTATAGATAAGTTTACAGTTTGTGGCAATTCGGTATGCAAAAGCCTGTAGTGCTACACTTTGGAGTTTGTTTGCTGATGCAGTATTTTTATGACACCTTGTAGCTGCATCAATTGCAGGTGCGCAGCGGTGGTGGCGGTGGCCATTGCACAAATGCAAACTGCAGAACTTCGCTGACTTTGTATGCAATGTGGTAATGTTATTGCTTAAATTATTGTGTCAAATTACAGGGTGTTTCTAAGGTTGCCTATTTTTTCTTGAGTCTTTCTTATGGCAGTGGAAAATCTGTGTCTTCTAATTCCATACTTCTGCTTGATTTACCCTACTTGCCTACATTTAGAAAGATGACTGTTTTGTTTTTATTTCCACGTCACCCTATAAATGATTTTTTGTTGAAAAAAGTGTGAATTAAGAGTACCAAATTGTTAAATCCACAAAATGTTGCATAGTTATATAGATGACAAGAGAAGTCTCGGAACTAATCATTACATAGCATCACAAACAACTTGTTTACGAAAAAATCTAAAAGGAGATATCCCATAAACACCCTGTTTAAGGGCCAAGTGGGCAATATAACACAACAGGACGGTTCGTAACCTTAAGCGCTCATTTTCCCCGACATCCGACCTACTTGATTTTTGTTTTCATTTTTTTTTAACATAAATCCTGCTCTCGGCTGCAGTCAGCTTATTATAGTCCAGATAAATACAAACATGAACAGGACAACAAGGACTTATACATATATGAACAAAAAAAAATCCTTCCAAAAATTTTCCACGTGGAAGCTCAGCCCTGGGTATCCTGGATTAATGTTGATGCAGTGTTCTTATATACACGGTGGGTGGCTACTTTTTGTGGTCTTCTCAGCCGTTTTTCGCTGCAACTGCGGGAAAACCAGTTCATTAATTTTTTAAGGAATATGTTAAAATATTAGTGGGAAAACGGAGAAAGTTTCTTTTTCGTTATTGTCGTTCGTGTCTCTGGAATCTGGATGGTTGTATGAAAACTTTCCCACCACATTTCAGTGTATAAGTTGCACTTTATATCCTTGTAGCTTGTCTTGGCAGTTGAAAGTGGGAAGCGAAAGCGTTGTCAGCCGCGATGGTTATGTCAGTCAATATATGTATGTGACGTTGGAGGTACAAATACTGGCAAGGATAAGTTCCCTTGGGGTATGCAGTGGTTGTTTTTTGCATCAATACACATTTTAAGTAGGTTGCAGTATGCCTTGTTTATAAATAATGCAGGTTGCAGAATTCATCAAGTGAGTGCGAAAATGAGCAAAACTTGGGTATTTGGGGATTTCACAGGAGGAGGCTAATAAAAAGTACAAGCATAGCAGACAGATTTGTTAAAAATGAGCTTAAAATACAATTTGTTTGAAAGGACATAACTTTTTGCATTTCTTTTGGATAATATATATTCTGAATTTAATATTTATACTCTCCGGTTTTCATTTAAATTTCCCGCAATAAAAGTTGTCTATATACCGATCTATCTGTAAGCGCTTTATGTATATTCTATGCTCATGCTCCAAGTGATATTCAGGTATACAAAACTAACCGCGAAAATATCAGAAATTATTTTTGCCCTTACTTGCAGTTCTACCATTTGTAATACAGCTACCAAATTTGTATCACTGTGACTTATATGTCAGAGGGCTTCGCACCAAATTTCGTTGGTTCTTCTTATGCGCAATCGCAAACTTATGACATTTTTCATGTCACTGAAACAATATTCTAGACAGACATTCATCACGCATTTTTATTTCTATTTTTTTATTTTATCTTCGAAACTAACTAATGCTTCGAAAGCGCAATTTTGTCTCCTGCCGTTAAAGCTAAACATACCCCAATGACATTGTCCATAAATAGCACTTGCAAACCGAAACTCTTTAAAAACTCGGTATGTGTATAAATGACGACCTCCGTTTGAAAATGACAATATATTTGAGATAGCCAAAAATGCTGCTAAGTGCATAGTTTTTCTGTATGCAAGAAGTTTTTTCCCCTTCTGATCAGGCTACAATTTATAAAACGTTTTTACGGCCAAGACCAAAACTCGAGTATAACTCACACCTCTGGACAGGTGCTTCTCAAACATAGCTAGAAAACAGAGTGTTAAGATTGATAAGTAATATAACTGTCTCGGAAACAATCGCTCTTCTCAAACACCGACGCAATGTTTCATGTCTTTTCTTATTTTATCGTTTCTTTTATAAAAAAAATGTTCACTCGAAGAAGCCAGTTGCATTCCTGCCCTTAAAAGTTTCTCCCGCAATACCCGTCTAGCAAGGAATGCTCATCAATTCACCCTTGAGCCCGTACCGTTTAATAAAGGGATTCTTCTTTACCCGAACAACACGAATTTGGAATAGTTTATCCGGCAAGGTTTTTCCTTGTCATTACAATTTAAATGCATTAAAAATCAATGTTAATCGACACCTTCTTTAACTCCTTCCCTAACTTCTTATGCTCGCGCAGTATGTCAAACATTACAAGGGCAACATAAATCCCTTTTGCGCGCGTATGAATAAATAAAAAAAACAGGTTCAGAGTCAGGCGCATGGCGAAAAGCAAAACACAAAGAGCACGCTCGCACCACTTTTCGTTATCTGCAATATATTCAGTACATTAACAAATTTAGTTTAGTTTAATTTAAACCGCCGCCACAGCAGTTGCCAAAACGCCACTGCCGCTTGGTCCGTAGAGTGAAGAGTAATAAACCTGTAGTCAAGAAGTAGATAAGATTAATCGTATAACGTTTAATTTAATTTATTTTTTATTTATGAAATCGAGCCAATGAAAGAATTCTAAAAAAAGATCCACGTTCATTTTTGCCTTAAAAATAACACAGCCGAGTCGTTCATACAATTTATTTTCTTACTACTTCTGTATAACGAAAAGGGGATGATCTGGCTTGCCGCCCCTTCCACTGGGGTTTGGAAAACGCCGATTAACAAAAGTAACTTTCGCCAACCAGATACTGGCTTACGCTGGTGATTTCGACATTTTCGGTAGGTCAACAAGCTTAACAGCTGTATGAGAAACATTCATGCTAGAATCTATGAGACTATTGTCTTATATTAGTACTCACATATGGTTCCGAGACTTGAGTGCTTACTAAATGGCAAGAAGGCACTCTGATCTGTTAACCATGTTTAAGAGAAGTCTTTCGGAGAAAATTGTTGGCCCAGTGGTTAAAGGAGGACGATTCCGTAGATAGAATCATGATTTGTATTAAATATACTCAGACTTCTCCCATGTGGTAGAAAAAATAAAGCTTGGTAGACTCTAGTAGGAGAGGTATCATCCAAGAGCGTACGCAAGGGGGCAGGTGGGGGCGCTTGCCCCTAAGAAATGTAATGTTCACAAACAAATTTCTTTTTACTAAGGAATTAAGTATAAATTCGAATATCTAAAAATTACGCAGATGCCAAAATGTTTTTGTTCAAAATATAATGCCATCACTATATACTTATGCGGTCACATAGTTTCATAAAAAAATATAAAAAAAATGCGGTCACATAGTTTCATAAAAAAATATAAAAAAAAAAAGTTTTTGAAAATATTTTAATGTGAAAATACTTTGGCCACCTATATCTTCCCGAATATCAAATTTGATTGTAATCGAGTAACCAATTCTCGAGAAATTCTAAGAAAAAAAGAATAGGCCTGTGGGGGGTACCTAAAGTTTTCATCAATTGGACCTCTCCAACCTCTTCTGAATTCACCGAACTTTTCTCCAAACATCTTATCCTTAAATATTCTGTCAAATGCTTATTCATCTTTTGCGACATTGATATTAACAAAAATCATCCTGCAATGCAAATAATCACATCACTTAGTCAAATGGACTATTTCTTGAACGATGTTTTTTTATCCTACCACCCAGATAGAACATGAAGGTCTAATATACATATAGTACATATTAATATGTACATATATAATATGTTCATATACGTCTATGATAAACCTGAATTAGGCATATACTAAATGGATATTGTAGATCTATTTGATTAATAATAGTGAAAGAATTGTATGTATGTATAATTTACGTATTTTATACAATAAACATTTGAGATCGAATTATATACATTTATTATATGTATATGAAACATGTACTAAACGATAAAGATGAACGTATTTATATATGTACGTATATTTAAAGTGTTTTTTCTACATATCTTGGTGCATATATATATAATATTTGTTAATTATCTTAGGACTTTGATTCTTAGATCTGAAGGTATTCAATGAACGTATAATGTACGTACATTAAACATCAAAGATTTCATGTATTACATGAAAGTGATACCGATTTATTGCTACGAATTCCACAAAGAGATTGGCCGAGCGGTAAGCTATCGAGACTAATGGTGCCAACGCACCCGGGTTCGATTCTTACTTGAGTTTTGTAATTATCCAATTTAATATGTAATATAAATATAAAAAATAAATAATCAACAAAAATAATAAATCATAAATAAATTATAGAATACATAAACCACAAGAAAATGTAAAATAAAAAAATATAAGCCCAAACAAATTTATTTTTTATTTTTCACCTATGTACGTCTTACAAACGTAAATAACGACGTCGTTTTTATGTTCAATAAACGTCAATGTTCTATCTATAATATGTCAAATAAACGTTACTACGATGTCGCCGTTGACGTCTGTAAGATGTATTTAGTACGTATACTGAAGAGCTTAATGTTTGTCTAATATCCTTATTATACGAACTAAAGATTTTCCAAAAAAATTCAATTTTTTCTAGTTTCTAAAAACATTGGTTCTTAAATTTTGTTGTTTAATAATAATTTTTGCAGTGTCTTTATACTATACACTTATATAAGCATAACCTTGAAGAGACAAAAAGACCGACGACATCAGTTCCAAGAAAAACTACTTCCAAGGAACACTTAGAACACCCAGGAACAATTTGTTAAACTCCCAAAAGTAAAAAAAACTTGACAGAATTTTAAAAGACATAAACCACAGAATTGAAACAAATATAATACGGGAAAGATAAACATTAATTTGTCTCCACTATCGGGGTATAAAAATGTAAGCACCAAATAATTTTACAAAGGGTCCTTAGTATATCTGCCAACGTCTTCCTTGAGGTCATTATTTACTAACGAATAACAAATACGCAAAAGCCCAAAAAACAATAAAACCCTTTACTCGTTTTTGTCCTTTTTGTCAATTTAATCCTTTTTGGCAACAAAACCAAAACAAAAAACAAACAAAAAAGCACAAAAATGTATATAACTTTTATCATTTCTTCTGCTTCTTCTTCTTTTTCTTCAATAATGCTTCTTAAGCCCGGAACCGAAAATATGTCTAAAAAAACTTTTACCCAAATTGATGTCATTTTGCCATAAAAACATACTCACATCCTCCCAAAGCCAAAAACAAAACTAATTAAGTTATAATAGAATCTAACTTTGGTCCTTTCATCACCAAAAGTTTGTATAGATTCTTCGTGTGGCTGTGTGTGTGTAAGGATGAAACCCTACATTAACAGAATGTCAATGACAGTCGCTTAAGCACCCCAGCCTCAGGTGACACCACTAACTACAAAACACAGCCCTTTTGGCCGGTTCACCAAATAATCACTCGAACAGAATTACTGTTGTGCGTCATCGTCGTCTTTTTATGGTCCTTCGTCCCGCCACAACTGCCGCAGCACCGACGACAATACCGACCACAAATCCAACGTCGTTTTGTGTCCTCTCCCAAACCCCAGCTCAGTAAGAGTTTGATCAAGGATTTGACAAACTTTTTGTTCGCCATCTAAACTAACTCCATCCTACCATCCAGACCATAGACAGGGATAAACTTTTTCCGTGCCCTTTTGCGGGATTTTCCGTTGGCAAAAGGAAAATAATTAGAACGACACTTTTATTCCAGGACACAGTTCTAATATGTTTGGAGCTGTATATGGCATGGGACACTTTATACAACAGCGCCACCTGTCGGGAGAGTTTTCCCATCGGCATAGTAAAATTTTGCAATTTAATTAAATTTATGACTGGGGAGGGCTTGGCAATTATTCGTACTCGGGGGATCAGGTGATTTTGGAGAATTTAAGTAAGTTGCCATTATTATTATTGTTCTTGTTCTTTTGTTTTTGTTGTCGGCGGTTATTTTGTGCATCCGCTTTAAATTTTAACGCAAAATAGGCACAGAGGGAGGCGAACTTTTGCAATTTATCTCAAACATAGATACATTTAGGGATCGGTTGTATTTTGGAATAACTTTTATTGTACTAAGCCTCATGGAATTGCAGACAAGTTAGCAAAAGAATAAAATTAAAATACAAACTTCTCTCGTTTCCCACAAGAATGTTTTTGAAAATTAAAAGAGCCCATTTATTCTGCAATATATGAGGAGAGTAGGTGGAAACCAAGCGACCAAGAAAACTCCAGATTGAAGTTATTCATTATTTTTTAAGCTGTATTTATTAGTCTAAAAATATATAAATATTAAAAGTTTTCGTTTCCGTGATCAAAATTTGGAAACGGCTGGACTGATTTAGCCAACATTTTTTTCGGGTTTAGTTTTCATGGAAAGAAATATCGTACGCAAAATATTACAAACTCTTTTTGTTATCGAATTATCTGTCAAATTCAAAAAAATTTATCAATCATGTTCGACTGATTTGTCAATTGACAGCTGATTTAACTCACATATGTATAAATAATAATAGCGATTTTATTGCAGATTTCTACACATTTATGGAATAATAAACCACCGAACAAAATGTCACCTTAGTGCTCGAAATACACGTATGGTGGCGTCTAACAAACATTCTGAACTCATTAAGATCAATCAGAAGTCAGTCTGACTACACCGTCCCTCACATGCCACTTTAAGACAAGCATTCCATCAAAATTGACTAGGGACAATGATGGAATTGCATGTGATAAGCATGGATCCATTCGGATGGAAGCTCCCTTGGGGTATTCGAAAGAAAAGTACTACGCTCGACTCAGATTCGGTGAGCAACGAGTGGCGAAGAAGATACAAAACGATTTGTACAGCGCCATAAGCCTAAATTGAGTCTAGTGGCTGAGATGGGTCGTCCATGTAGATCGGATGAACATCGAAGAAAGGTCTTCGACGCACTGCGCTGGAGCGACCAGGTAGAGTTAAACCTCTTGGACTGCTTGGAGTGCGAAACAGGCACCTTACAGTAGTACTCCGGACCGTGGCTTAGTAGTTAGTTGTCGGACTGCTAAGCGAAGGGCCGGGGCTCGACTCCGCGTCAGAGCTACCAATTTTTTCGGCGTACTGCCTCTTTCAAGGAACTAACAAAATCTCCAAGAGTAAAATTTGTCTTGATAAAGTGCATCTCATGTAGCCGTTCGGACGGGGCGGTAATTTGTAGGTCCCTCCATTCTTATAGATTCACAACACACACACAGAAATGGCTGAGAGTATAAGGCACCAGGCCTTTGGTCCTAGGAGCTGTAGCGCCGGTAAATTTATATAAATAGGTATTTGTATACACAAACCTACATATAAATTAATACTATAGGCAAACTGCAATGGAGAAAACAAACGAACAAATAGATCTTGTTTTAACTGGATCTAAAACTTTCTTAATGTTTGTTGGCTCTAAGTAGATTACATATTTATTAACTTAATAGGTTTCATTCCTGGACACTGCCTTAAAGGTAGACACGCCGCGAGACAAGGTGTCTTATCAAATGATTTCTGCAGATGTTTATTGAACGAAGAGAAAGAGGAAACTATTCCGCGTCTTCTTTGTTTATGTCTTGCAGGAGACCCTAAGACGTAAAATAAAACTAAGGAGAATTATTCACTGATGACCCCAGCAATCTGATAAACATAGACTATCAATCTTCACCGCATTATTAAAACTTACAACTGTCTTAATACGTGAGAAACTTCTCACAACGGTCATAAGGAGTCAGCCATTTCCTGACAGCCAGCCTTAAGGTTCAAGGTTCAAACCCAGCTCGGGACCAAAAAGGTTTTTCGTAATTAATTGGACATAAAAAGCGATAAAGCACCACTGAAGGAGTCTGACGATCGGGTTGGCCCCCGTGAAATAGCTATACCTCCAGCCTATGAAATTGCTGGTAGTACACATAAGTTGTTGTTCTTCATTCAAAAAGCATCTACTGTGTACCATAGACAGCAACTTAGTTGCTGGTGTGAAAAACACATATAAAACACATTAATTTATACTTAGTATAGTGTTGGACTTTTGCGCCAAACTGTATAGCATTCGTAATTGTTTAAAATTTTAATAAAACAAATGGGTATAGCTTAAAAAAAAATTACAAACTCTTTATGCCTCAAAACCGTAGAGCAATCGAATAATTTATGAAATTAAGAAAGACGTTTGTTTTAAACAATTTGAAATACATGATATATAATTTTTTTCATTATTTTTGTATATCTTTCCTAGAGAAAAAATATTTTTTTAACTATTGTCCGGTTATGTTTTTTTTTATTATTTTAACTTAGAAAAATAGACGAAATTCATTAATAGATATGAAAGCAGTAATCTTAGGTATATAGGGTAACAAAGTCAAATAATGTTTTAACTTGCAAGTTATGTGTTAGTAAAAAAAAATAAAAGGCACGACGGGGTCGCACGTACTTGCTCCCGTGTGCTAATCCTTTTTAAGTGCAGGCGTCTTTTTGACAAAGATTTATTTTAATGTTTTTTTGACGTGCAACTTCTTTAGAATCGTTGTGGTTTGAAGCTCGAACGAACATGCGTCACGATAAAGGGATAAACACATAAATATATAGGATTATTAGCTTTTGCAGTTTTTTTAGTGTATTATCCTTCCACTTGCTGATTACTGTTTATAATATAATTTGCTAATAGAAAGATATAAAGGACTTTTTTCAGTTTAATTTTCATTTTGGTATGGAAAAATTTGAACAACTGGCATAAAGATTCGTCGGAATCAGCGGTAGGAAAATAATGCTAGATATAGGGACCTAATAGGTTCCAATAACAATAATATCCTTTTTGAATTCAAATGAATTAAAATAGCTTAATTATGTTTGATTTATCAATAAACGTATGGTGTGGGTAGATATTAATGGAATTTATTAAGGATATTAGGTACCTATAATAAGATTGGAAGGAAGGTAGGTACTAAAATTAAGATACACATTCCAACTACTGTTAAGTGAGTGGGTATAGAGACAGTATTAAAAGTTAACACAGTGGTTTTGTTTATTTATAGGCAGGTGTAAACTTTTGTTTTCTCGATTGAAATTTTTGCATTCAGTAGTAATCGAATAGTTTTTTTTATTTGTTAGTTGTTTTTGTGTGTTTATCATAGGCTCCTTATTATATTCTGTGTGCTTTTATGATGATGAAATGCTTTAAAATACGTAAGTATGTATGTAGGTTGTCACCTTCTTTTATTTGACTAATGGCTAGGGCTTAGCCGAGCAATACGAAATAAAATGTTGGGGAATTTTTTTTATGAAATAAAAAAAACACAATTCATAAGGTTTTTTGGAAAAAATGTTGTAGGCCATCTTATTTTTTTACTGTTTTCTATTTTATGAATTTTTCATTTCAAAATCGTTCGACCAGTTTTTTCAAAAAAATGTTTTTTTTGAAAAAGTTTTCGAAAACATATGTTAAAATTTGTTGAGTATGTCAATTTTAAGAAATCAATAGTTTATACTAGGAGAAAAATTAAAAAAAAATCTATAGATCCGTTTTCAAAATATTCAAAAAACAAAATATTTTTTTTTTAAATATTAAAAATTAAAAAAAAATATTTTCAAAATTTTAATACACAATATTACTTAAATCATAAAACACTCCATATTTTGAAAATTTCATCAAAATCCGTCTATTAGTTAACGAGAAAGTCTGATTTTAAAAAACCGGTCATATGGGAGGTACCGTTATAAAACTTTTTCTGAAAAATCCATTAAAACTTAAAGATAGCTTTTGTATAGAAAACATCATTCTGAAAGTTTTATCAAAATTGTAGGAGCCGTTTTCGAGAAAAATAAGTTTTTCATTAAAAGTTATATGGCAGGTACCGTTAGTTTTGAAGCTAGAATGTCAATTCCAAAAACTGTCGGGTAGAGGACTCTAAAAATACTATATATACCAAGTTTGAATCACATCGGCCCAACCATTTAGGCTGTAGATATCGATACGGACAGACAGACAGACAGACAGACAGACAGACAGACGGACGGATTTACCGGACCTACTTTTTTTGACTTCTCTATCATCGTAATGTCATGTTTGATTGTTAGAATTTTTTTTACGAATGCATAACTTGCCTTATAGTCCCTATAAATCGCCAGTAATTAGATAACAATCAAACATAACATTAAGATTATAGCGAAGTCGAAAATGTGTGTCGGACAATTCTGTCTGTCTGTCCGTATAGATTCCCACAGCCTAACCGGTTAGGCCGAATTCCTTCAAACTTGGTAAAGGGTTTTTTTTTTGACGTGTGGCTTCAATCTGGTAATACTTTTTTAGGAGTTGGTCTTTTTGACAGCCGTCACTTGATTTTGCCATTTGCCATTTTCAGCATGACAACAATCGCCGCGTTATTGCCGATATACGGCCACAAATGGTGGAAAAAGGCATCGAAAATTGGATATTTTTTTATTGTTTGTTTTTGGTGTTTTGTTTACAGACATAGAACTTTAATTTGGCAAGAGTATTTGAACTGGCTGTATGATTGATTTATGTTCATTTTGGTTTGGCATTTAAAATGAATAGACTGACAACATTCGTAACCAATTGCTGTAAAAGGTGGTCGAAAATTTAGCCTCTCGGTTGCAATTTATTCGAGCCAGCCGGCGGCGGTCACTTGCCCGAAATAACTTTTAAAACATAATGGCAAACCCTTACATTTATAATAAAGCTAAATTCTTGGCCATGGCCGTAACATTAAATTATATGCGTTTTATTTCTTCTTGAAAACCACACGTCGAAAGAAAACACCCTTTACGGGTACTTTACCCGACTGTTTTTTCGAATTTGCATTCTAGCTCAAAAAACATATAACTTTTAATGAAAAACTTATTATTTTCGAAAACCACTCCAACGATTTTGATAAAAATTCTGAATGGTGTTTTCTATGCAAAATCTATCTTATGATTTGAATGGATTTTTCAGGAGAAGTTTTAAATGTTTTAGTACCTCCCATTTTTTTTTTATAAATCAGACTTTTTCTCTAACTTTTTGACGGATTTTGAAGAAATTTTCAAAATAGGTAGTGATCATTCAAATAAAATTGCCTATTAAAATTTTCAAAAACAATTTTTTGGAATTTAAAAACAAAAAAAAAAGTTTTGTTTTTCTGAATATTTTGAAAATGAATGATTTTTTTCCTATTGTAAACTATAGATTTCTTCAAATTAAGATACTCAAAAGAAATTTTAAATATGTTTTCGAAAAGCTTTTTTAAAAAAAATAAAACATTTTTCTGAAAAAAAAACTGTTCGATCGATATTGAAATGAAAAATTCATAAGATAGAAAACAGCAAAAGAAATCAGATGGCTTATCCCATTTTTTTTCCAAAAAACGTTATGAATAGTGGTGTTTTGATTTCAAATAAATTTCTTTGTTTAATTTTTTTTTCCCTAAAATTATATTTTATATCGCTAGGTTGAGCCCTAGACACTAGTTTAATTCTTATTCGACGATGTGACCGCACATACATATGAGCAAGTACGTGGATCCAGTCCGTCAATAAAAATGTGCTGTTAACTGAGATGTTATTTAATTGTTTTTATTTTTACAATATTTTTTTTTTCTATACATTTTAAGTGTAATGCCCGCGGAATTGTTAAAAATATTTTTGTTATTTTCAAATATTTTTTTTTTTGATGCAAATACTTCTCAGATATTGTCCTTTTAAGAATTATTTTTTTTTGTCCTGTAACATACTTAAAAATACATTTTATTAAATATCAACTTAGTCAAATTTGTAAAGCAATTGTGAGAAGAGTACAGCCAGTAAAATTGCAATATATTTTTTTTTATTTTGTTGCATTAAATTCTTTTAGGATGACAATGAAATTTTGGCCCTAGAAGACATGCAATCAAAATGATTATAAAAAGAGATCCTTCCGTCTACTGGTGCACCATTCGTTGGATCGTACAATTGAACATTGGTGACTGTGAAGACTTTGAAGCTAAGGATTGTCAGAATTCTTTCCCAGGATATAGTATTTTGGTAACTTCCTTGGTTCGCATTAGTCTAGATCTTAGAACTATGCCCACATCCTCTATGCCGGATAACACTCTTGTAAGTCCCGATTTTGCAGTAAAGTCAGCTCATCCTCTTCATTAGGTTTAACTGACTCCCACAATACTGAGGTTATGTGTTATATTTAGGCTATTCGTGCCTACCGGCATATTAATTCACTTGATAAATATTTCCTCTAAAGATATAAAACAAGTGTTGGTATCTAATTTCAGATAATTATTTTTGTTGAAATTTATTCTCCGCCGTCAGTCAATGTCAAACCCCAATCCAAAACTTATTAAGGAAGCTATCATTTACCTGACATTCCAGAGGATGGGTTTAATTTTTCCTCCCCAAAATGAAGCTCTTCCTACCTTAAACTCCTTTTTTTTACTCAATCACAGAAGTTTTATGTTCTGCCTCTCCCAGGAATTAGACTTTTAATTGGCAAAGTCATCAGTTCCTACAGCCTCTTCATCATCCTAAAAAAAAACTATTCTCTGTTGAATGTTCTCAATTATCTCAACAACACAATTTAAAGTTTGAAAAGTTTGCCCGCAAATGTTTCGCAAAATAACATTTATTTTCTTCATTTTCGTGTTTTTTTTTTATTTTTAGTTGTGGAAAACATTTCCACTTAAAAACTCAGATGGGACGTTCAAAACGTTGGCGGCGATGCCGGCACCAGCAGCGGTGCGGAAACCCAGACCCAGAACATTTCGACAGATCTCAAGTTATAATTCACAAACTCTCGTGCTAAACCATTTTCTGGCAGTTTTGAAGAACATTTACGAACACTCGCCCTCCGCACTGACTATTTTCAAAAAGAATTGCAATTGTCAGACCGAATGGGGTTGCCAGCGATGATTCCCTCTTTAAAAATTTCCCCCAAAACGCAATTTGTAAATGAAATTTAATTTCAAAATTCCCCAACAACAATGTTTACAAAAGGACGAAAATGAATGCCTTGAATACTCATCCACGCACACACCCGGAAACCCTTGGCCTATTGAAATATATTCCAGGAGTTTCTTGCATCCAATTGAGTGTATTGAAGGAAGTAAGATATGAAAAGGGGTTTCGGGATTAACGAAACCTGAGATCTGAATCTTAATGTACGAGTATCGTTAAGGAGAAGGTTGAGTTTGAAAAACTTGCTCCTTTAAAGTACATTCTCAATAAATGTATCGATACTCCTGCCCCGACGTAGACACTATACTGTGGTGTAAAGACTGGCCAAACGAGGCGAGTTGAGGTAAGAAAAGGTTAAAAGGGTTATTGGGATTGTGAACAATCTGCAACTCGTCGATAGCACGAACTTATACGCTTCCTTGTTGGACAAATTAGTTTTGAAATGAGCAAATAGCCGGAAAAGGAGAATGAAAACGTATTGAATACTCGAACATTGTGCAAGCTTCCTTTGGTCAATGTGAAGGCGGGTTTTTTGTGTGGCCTGGTATGAAATACATGTGGTTGGTTTTTGAGTCCATGCATAGGACTCCTCTGGTCCTGAGCACAGTAATTAAATTGTTTTTTGTGTTTGCTTTAAGAATTTAAGCTTGAACAACAGAAAATATAAACATAAGGTTGCTATGGGTTCTGGGAGAGAGAGGGTGTGCGATGAGCCTTGAGGGATAGTAAAAGTTTTTGTTGATGATGTTTCGAATTTATGTATAGATAGGAGTTTGTTATAGTATTATTAAATTGTTTATTGCTTATACGGGAGGAGGGTGTGTTTTACTTTCTTTTCTGTTTAATGATGAAAGACGTTGTTGGATCGGGACACTTGTTGTCTTCGGGGAGTTTGTATACCTTTGGATGGAGGTTTTGGAAGTTTTCGATTCTAAAAAGTTTTTGAGTTCCCAGGGGGATTAAAGATGGATATACATATGCATTTCAAGATAATTGAGGTAAATATATGAAATACTGACATGAAAGCGTTAAATGATGTTATTCCACTCATCATATTATACATGTTATTTACAGCACAACATTGACGTTTTGGGGGTTTGTGGAGAATAATTATTAACAAACTTTCTCACCATGTAAAAATGAACCATTAGTACTTAAAATAATGTTTTTAAGTTCAGCATAGCAAAATTATTATAACAATGTACCATTGTACAAAATTACAACTTATTATAAATCACTCTTTTGGAATACCTACCAAATTTAATTACAAAACCACTTTTTGTAGGTCTCTAAACGAAATTGAATAAATGCATTTCGGTCCGTTGTTTTTAAGAAAAGCGGTGACAAAGTTTTTACAAAAGTACTAGCAGACCCGGCCACGCGTTGATGTGGCTCACATTTGGGATCTCATCCAAAAATAGTTTCTTTTAACTGATAGGTGAAAATTAAGAGTTCAATTACAACTCTGTTATGTAACGGTTGGGCCGATTTGCTTCAAACTTAGTATATAGTACTCTTAGAGTACTTTACCGGAATTTTCAAATTGGGATTCTAGCTCCTGAACTAACGGTACCTGCCATATAATTTTTAATGAAAACTTGTTTGCTCGAAAACGGCTTCAAGCGATTTCGATAAAACTTTCTGCAAAAATTTTGAATGGATTTTTCAGGAAAAGTTTTGAACGGTACCTCCCATATTACAGGCTTTTTAAAATCAAACTTTCTTCTTAATTATTTGACGGATTTTGATAAAATTTTCAAATTTAAAAAAAAAAAATTTCTTTTAAACTAGTCGAACAATTTTGAAATAAAAAGTTCATAGAATAGAAATCAAATGTCTTACAACATTTTTTTCCAAAAAAAAATGTTATGAATAGTGTTTTTTATTTCCTATAAATTTCTTTGTTTAATATTTTCCTCCAAATTTTGTTTTATATTGCTCGGTTGTGCCCTATTCACAAGTCAAATAAAAGCAGAAAGATTTCGACAGAACAGATTAGTCTTAGGTCTCCTGTGATATACACCTCCTCCCTCAAGCCAGTAATTTTTTTAATACAGGGTGGACCAAAAGAAGCGTTGGCACCAATAGTCTGGATCGCTAACCGCTCGGCCAATCTCGTTGTGGAATTCGTAGCAATAAATCGGTATATATGTAATACATCTTTGATGTTTAATGTACGTCTATTATTCGTTCATTGAATACCTTCAGATCTAAGAATCGAAGTCGTAAGATAATTAACAAATATGATATGTATAAGTTAACAACAGCAACATTCCAGAATCAAATATCTGTGAATCTTCTCACGATATTTGAAATAAGATCAACTTCACAGTTTCTCACGACGGACATCCGAGATACACGCGCATGCAGCGAGCAATTTCATGGGAAATGCAATCTTGCATTTTTTAGTAGAAATACAGAGGTAACATTTAATTCAATTGTTTAGAGTTCAGTTAGTTTTAAGTATTCACCTGAATTGTTAAGTTCGAAAAAATTGAAATAATAAATATTTTTTTTAATAAAAACAAGTTCATGTTTTAATAATTGGCGCCCGAGCAGGGACGGTGTTGCGTAAAAAGTTTAAGTGAAAGTCGATAAAAGTAAACGGAAAAAGAAACACTTCATTTAAAATAAAACAAAAAAAAGTGTAGTGATTATTGTGTAAGGAATAAAGAAATCGATTAAGTTAAAAGGCAATAGAAGGAAGAGAAAGTATTGTTAATTTAAAATTCAAAGAAGTGTACGAATAAGTGAAAGCAGAAAAAAAAACAAAAACCAGTAAAGGAGTTTTGGAGATATTCAACGAGGAGCAACTAACCAATAGGAAGAGTACCCGAGTCACCGGGGGAACTAAGAATCCCCACCGGACAAAAAGGATATTACTCGACCGCGCAACACCGCAAAATGAAACAAATTTTACTGTAAGCATATAAATTTATTATTTTAAAATAAAAAAAAAATATATGATATTTAAATTTATTTCAAAATTAAAAAAGAAACTAAAATTTGTGTAATTGAAAAAAAAAGACTAGAAACATTATTAACATAAGAAAAAAAATAATATTTAAATTTATTTCAAAATTAAAAAAGAAACTAAAATTTGTGTAATTGGAAAAAAAAGACTAGAAACATTATTAACATAAGAAAAAAAAGTAATATTTAAATTCATTTCAAAAGTAAAAGAGGAAAAATAAATTTCTTCCAAATTTTTTTTTTGCAACTGACAATTTACCCAACATCCTTTCCTACATACTTAGAACTCACATATCCCTTCAAATATCTGTATCTTAGTTTTCATTCAAATTCAAAATGGTAAACCCAGATGGTCAACAAGCCTCTCCAAATCCCTTACCTCCTCCACCGCCACGAAATAACCCAAACGCGCAACAAGACCTAACCGATTACATCAACCAAGTTGTTGCAAACGCCTTTGCCCAAATGGGAACACCCTCACGGGAATCCGACAGCGTAGACCAATCCATCGACGTAACTCAGGCCAGAAATTTGGAAGGCCTGGAAAAAATTCCAGATGTCGTTAAAAGCTTACGGCAGTTTTCAGGGGAACCGGGTGAGTTTAGCTCTTGGAAAAAGAGTGTAGATAGGATACTGAGAATTTATGAACCTGTTCGTGGCTCACCCAAATACTTTGGCATCCTAAGTGTGATCCGAAATAAAATAATCGGACATGCAGACATTGTCCTGGAGTCTTACAATACCCCGCTAAACTGGCTAAAAATTTCAAAATGTTTAACGCTGCACTATGCAGATAAAAGGGACCTCGGTACTCTTGAGTATCAAATGATGGTCCTCGTCCAAGGGAATCAAACGATTCCCGAATTTTATCAGCAGGTTTACCAACACCTTTCTCTGATTCTTAATAAGCTAGCCTCCATGGAAATAAGTGCGGAATCACTTACTACCATGACGAGTGCTTACAGAGACAAGGCATTAGACACGTTTATACGTGGTCTAAAGGGAGATCTTCCACGACTCTTGAGTATAAGGGAACCAAAAGATCTTCCTGAAGCCTTACATCTTTGTTTGAAATTAGACAATGTTAATTTCAGGACGAACTATGCATTTAGTAACCAAAACATTTTGAGGAAACCGACTGTCCAACCTCCTCGGCTTCCAGCACGTCGCCAATTCCATCCCCCAATTACATCAACTCCAGCTAATAGATTTATACCCGATCTTTATCACAATCCCCAACCAAGGCCATATTTCCATCCACATCAACCTCCTAACCGATCCTTCGTTCCTTTCCAAAGGAACACATTCCAATACAATCAAGCCCCGAACCAACAAAACAACTCCTATTATCCTAGAAACCTCCCACCGAAACCACAACCAAGACCAACACCAATGTCAGTAGACATGTCAGTTCGGTCGCAAAGGGTCAATTATCAGAACCGACCAAGATATCACCCTCCTGCAAACAAGAAACCGAATTCCCAACAAATCCATCACCCAGGAAAATTCCAAAGATTGTTCCACACCACCTCCAAGGATGTTCAAGACAACCAAGAATATAGAGAACAAGGATTGCAGCATTGTGAGGAATTTGAAGAACCCCCTCCTCCGGAGGAATACGATTACGACGAAAACTGCATGAAACTACAAGAAGACGAACAAGTGGAACGAAGCCAACCTGAAGAAGTCCATTTTTTAGACTAAATAGCTCTTCGCTACCATATTTCGAGTTCACTGCGAAAAGCGGAAAAATATTTAAATTTTTACTTGATACCGGATCAAAATTTTCGGTCCAAATATCCCAAAAATGAAGTTCTTTATTCTTCCTGGTTTAAAATCCTTTGACGGGATTCTTGGTAATGACAGCTTGAAGGAATTGAACGCTGTCATCCACACCAAGGACAACTTTTTCGTTATAAATAATGGCATTAAGATTCCTCTGAAACAGCAAGTTTCACAAGCAGTTAATTCAATTAATGCTAAACTATCTCACCTCTCTGATTTTCAAGTCCATCGACTTACACAGATAATTAACGAATGTCCAAACCTTTTCGCTGATCCTGATGTTAAGCTCACCTATACCTCAAGAGTTAAAGGAGAAATCAGAACAACATCCAACGAGACAGTTTATTCGAGATCGTACCCTTACCCAATGGCTTTAAAAGGAGAAGTCGAGTCCCAACTCAAAGAGCTTCTGAAAAACGGAATAATAAGACCTTCACGGTCTGCATACAACTCCCCTGTTTGGATAGTTTCCAAAAAACCAAATTCCGAAGGAGAGAAAAAATACAGGTTAGTAATTGATTACAGGAAACTGAATCTTGTAACTATAGCTGAGAAATATCCAATCCCCGAAATAAACGAAGTTTTGTCCAATCTAGGGAACAATAAATGGTTTACAACAATTGACCTTAAAAGCGGTTTCCACCAAATCCCTTTACGGGAATGCGACATAGAAAAAACTGCTTTTTCCGTAAACAACGGGAAATTTGAATTCCTTCGACTCCCTTTCGGCCTGAAAAATGCGCCATCTATCTTCCAAAGAACACTTGATGATATTTTATGTGAACACATAGGTGTCCGATGTTACGTTTACATCGATGACATCATTATCTTCAGCAAAACTGAGGAAGAACATTACAGAGATGTTGGACTTGTTTTTAAAACTCTAGAGGCTGCAAATATGAAGGTCGAACTAGAGAAATCAAATTTCTTCCAATCCCAAGTCGAATTTTTAGGTTTTGTCGTTTCGGAAGATGGCATCAGAACTAATCCCGAAAAAGTAAAAACAATAGCAAATTTCCCTCCTCCTAAAACATTGAAAGATCTTCGTTCATTTCTTGGCATGTCGGGATATTACCGCAGGTTTGTCAAGGATTATGCTAAAATTGCCAAACCCTTGACATCCCTTTTGAGAGGGGAAGATGGACGAGTGTCCAAAACCCAGTCAAAGCACAAAATAATATCTTTAGACCAACAAGCAGTAGAATCATTCAATAAAATAAAAAACATCCTGATTTCTGATGAAATTATGCTCTCATATCCAGATTTCTCAAAAGAATTTCACCTTACCACAGATGCATCGAATTTTGCCATCGGTGCAGTACTTTCACAAGATGACCGACCAATTACTTACCTGTCTAGATCATTGAACGAGACAGAAGAATCCTATGCCACCAATGAAAAGGAGATGCTTGCCATCATATGGGCACTTGGATCCCTTCGTAATTTTCTATATGGGTCAAAGAAAGTAAAAATATTCACAGATCACCAGCCTCTGACCTTTGCTCTAAGCAACAAAAACTCCAACACCAAAATGAAGCGTTGGAAAACAAAGTTAGAAGAGTATAACTACGAACTGCACTACAAACCAGGTAAGGAAAACGTCGTAGCAGATGGTTTGTTAAGACCACCACGAACCGAATTAAACTCTATGACAGCAAGCGTTCATAGTGATGACAGCTCATCACACAATCTAATTCCGGCTGTAGAAGTACCTATAAATGTTTTCAGGAACCAACTGATATTAACAATCGGGCCAGAAACCGCTTACCAATTAAAGCAACCCTTTCCTAATTTTAATCGTCACATTTTTGTAGAACCTAGTTATACCAAAGAAATGATAATAGGCATTTTTAAGCGATATTTGAATCCCCATATAATCAATGGTCTAAAAACTGATGAGCCAACTATGGCTATCATCCAGGACCTTTATCCACAGCATTTTATAAACTATAGAATACGTTTTACACAGCGAGAAGTTGTAGACGTTCCTACCGAGACCGAACAAGTTCATAACAAATCCCGAAAACCCCCCGAAAGCATACCAAGTAGGAGAAGAAATTTTTGTAAGACATAATAAAAGAATAGGTTCGAAATTAACTGTTCGCTATAAGATCGAAAATGTTAAGGAAGATAGGAACACTACCGTCCTTACTGAATCAGAAAAAATTATTCATAAAAGCAACATTAGAAACTAAAATTTTTCATGTAATATTTCAGGTTTTTCTTTGCAATAGCTTGTGCCGAGGTGCAAATAATGGATTACTCAAATTCCCAAATTGTTACCATAAATAATGGATTGGCAAAAATTCAAAATGGAAATTTTAAAATTATTCATACTATTGATCTGGATAAATATGAAGAATTCATAAACCAAGCTAACACTACCCTCCTTTCAACCAACATCAAGTCCCATATCCTATTTCCTCTCCTCCAATTTGAACTGATACAGATAAAGGACATATTGGCTTATATTAAACCTAACAGAAATAAGAGATCCTTAAATTTTGTAGGATCAGCATGGAAGTGGCTCGCAGGCAGCCCTGACCATGAGGACCATGTTTTAATCGAAAATAAAATAAATAATTTAGTCGAAAGTAATGAAAATCAAATTGTTATAAATGAATTGTATAATAATAGAATAAACAATATAACAATTGTCACTAATAAGATTTTAAGAGAAATAAGAGAAAATAAATATTTAGATAACGAACTGTTTGTAGCACTGAAATACAAAATAAAAATAATTAAAGAAGAGCTTATAAATATCAAATACGCCATTCACTGGGCGAAAGAGCAGATTTTAAATTCAATTATTTTGTCAAATGAAAAAATAAATATTGCCATAAGAGCACTTAATAAAGAAAAATTCCCCTTTAATACGGTGGAAGAAGCTCTAGAATTCTCAAACGTTAAAATTTTTACTAATAATTCAATATTAATTTACATTGTTTATGTTCCGCTCACAGAATCACTTATTTGTGAAAAACTTTCTCTTAAACCAATAAAGAGAAATAATAAAGTAATTAAGTTACCAAACGAAAATAATTGTCAAATACTAATATGTGAAAATAAATTTTATAATGTTGAAAAACCATGTAGAACTCTGAACAGTTTATCAGTTTGTCATTCAGAACATATTAAAGAAATAAGTAATTTAGATTGCATTCCCAACTTGCTCAAAAGTCAGAACTCATCATGCCCCGTAACAAATTCTCAACACATTCCAAGCATCGAGATGATCGAGACAGGAGTTATTTTTCTTAATCAATTTCAAGACAACATTACAATAGACGGAATCGGACAATTTCTGAATGGAAGCTTTCTTATTAAATTCCACAACGCAACAATCGGAATCAAGGACAAGATCTATAGTTCTAGAGAAATATCATCGGTCCAAATCCTACCTGCTGTTATTCAACCTCAGCCTTATGAAAAGGAGATCAACGAAGTGCTTTCCCTGGAAATGATGCATGAACTTCACATTAAGAACAGAGAACATATTAAGAAGCTCGAAGTAACGAACCTCATTCATCAATCCATCTCCCACGGCTCCGTATTGATTATCTTTGGCATCATAGTGGTAGTGATTTTTGCGAAAAGGAAACAAACCAAAATCACAATTAAACAGGAGGAAACCCATCAGGAAGTAGCATCCGAAGTCCCGGACATACCCAGCACCTTCAAACCAATTTTCATTCCAACATTTAACCAGTTGAGAAGCCCCAGCATCCCTAAGATCTATGATGCTCCATTCTTTTAATTGCTGGATGAGGAAACCCAGATTTAAGCAGGGAGGAGTTAACAACAGCAACATTCCAGAATCAAATATCTGTGAATCTTCTCACGATATTTGAAATTAGATCAACTTCACAGTTTCTCACGACGGACATCCGAGATACACGCGCATGCAGCGAGCAATTTCATGGGAAATGCAATCTTGCATTTTTTAGTAGAAATACAGAGGTAACATTTAATTCAATTGTTTAGAGTTCAGTTAGTTCTAAGTATTCACCTGAATTGTTAAGTTCAAAAAAATTGAAATAATAAATATTTTTTTTAATAAAAACAAGTTCATGTTTTAATAATTTATATGAGATTAAAATATTCCACCGAGATATGTTGAAAAAAACCCGTTCAATATACGTATATAACTACGTCATGTTGACAACAAAACAGTTGGATTCATTTTTATCGTTTAGTACATGCTTCGTAATGTATACATACATATAAATGTATATAATTCGATATCAAATGTTTATTGTATAATGTACGTAAATTATACATATAAAAAATGTATTAATTAAATAGAAATGCGATATACATTCAATATATATATAGTTCAGGTTTATCATAGACGTATACATATGATATATATATATACATGTATTTTTAATATATTAGACCTTCTTTTTCTATCTGGGAGATCAATTATAATAGTCTGAGGTCTGATAAGCTAGTTCCTGCGCTTTGGATACACAGAATTTTATTCAATCTACGAACCATTCCCCAACAACCTTTTTTTTAACTAAGTGTTTGTAAGGCACAATGCTTTTTGTAGATTGCAACATGACGTTGCATGACACTAGTTAGACGAATTAGAAAGATAGGAAAGCATTTTTTTCGGCGCAGTTGATCGAAAATTAGGTGACTATTTTCTCACTTAAAACTCACAGACGGCTCTAGCTTGCACTGAGTTAGAAATTTTTTTCTTCAACTTTAGTTTCGAACTGACGACCTCCGGGTCAGAAGCAAACATCTTACTTTACTTTTACTTTTAAATGATTTTATTTTACTTTTACTTATATCTACTTAAATGCTAGACAAAAATCTAAAAACTAGCTAAAACTATCATCTTAATTAACTTACTGGCCCTATGCGGGCGCTCTAAATTATACTCTAACTTAATTTTAATTGCCTTTTGGCCTAAAAATAGCTTAAGTTTATCTTATATATAAAGGGTTTTTATTTTTCACCCAGAAAATGAAAAAAACTGGGTATCTTATCAGTTTATTAATCTGTCTTAAACTACTTAAGAACTAACTTTAAACTAAACTAAAAATAAACTAAAAATAAACTTAAAATAACTTAAAATACACCTAAAATACTTAAATCTAGAACTGCCACAACAAGGTTTTTTTGATTTTTGTGTTTTTATTATTATTTTTTTTTTTTTTTTTTTTTTTTTTTGGTGCCGCCGCAACTGCCCTACCTAACTTAAAGCTACAATAGATATATGTAGTCGGCCATAGGCGATATTTCGTCTTTGCCGACTGAAAATTATCGGGTTTTAGTTAAGCCACCAAAATTGGTAGATCTGATCTAGGGCGCTTCCTTCCGATCCCGGTCGGGCACGGCCCTACTGAAACGGAGGCGCTCTGCTTCGCTCCCAGCGACTATGTCCCGGTCGTAGAGGAGCCGCCTATCGACTGTTCTGCGGCCGACGTGGTAGATCAACGGAATCGCCGATCTATCCTGAATCAGCCCTCGACTATCAAGGTATAGGAAAGCCTCGGGCGGGATAAAACCACTCAAACGTGTGCTTTCAAAATATTCATCTTGGGGGTAGTAAGCCCCGAAGATTTGTCCATTAGTTGAGGTCATCGCCCTTGCAATGTGTCCGCGAATGAGCTTAATTAAAAAATTATCTATCCTGTTTGTATTGGCCCCGTTGTATAGAACCTCGTTGGAATAATGATGTTTGTACTCCGACTCTGGTGTTCTATAAAGTCCGAGACAAGTGCGAAGGCACTGTCTCTCGAACACCCGAATTTTTTCCATTTGAGATGGTGCAACGTTGAACCACACAGGGCATCCATAGGCAATCATCGGCCTGATGAGGGCCATGTAGCAAATCACTTTCACCCTGCTATCAAGGCGGCTGCTATAAAACAACCGTCTTGCCAGGGCAAAAGCTCCCCTTTCCCTGGCCAGAGCAGCCTCTACATGTCGATTGAAATATAGATACTGATCCAACCAGATGCCAAGGTACTTTACTACACTTTTACTCGCCAGTGGATGTCCATGTGGCCCAGCGATCACTAGGTTGCGCCAGTTCTTTCTCGTATCCCTAGAGGCCCCAGACAAAGGGGTTCTAAACAGGATAGTTTCACATTTCTGGAAGTTAATTTTCAGCTTCCAATCATTACAGTACTTTTGAATTTTATCGAAATCGCGTTGCAAGAGAATTCTGATGACTTAAACTTTTGGACCTGTTCTGTACGCAACTAAATCATCGGCATACGCAATTGCATGAGGTAGACTCCCAATGAGATCGCTGGTGTAAATACTAAAGAGAATCGGCGAGTTCACCGCTCCCTGTTGCAGACCGTTTTTAATATCAAACGTTGTGGTAGATGTTACATTGCCACTCTTGACAACAAACTTTCTGCCATTAAGCATGTCGTAAAGCATATATAACAGTGGTTTACTTATGCCCCATCTGGTTAGCTTCAGATACAGACCTTCTAACCATACGGTGTCAAAAGCCTTCTCCAAATCAACCAGACAGGCACACGTGCATTGATTTTTAGCATTGTTCCACTGGACAGCAGATACTAGCTTTGACGCGGCATGAATTGTGTCGAATTGGGTGTCTGGAATTATATTTTTGTCCTCGGCCCACTTGGACAGAGCTCTATTGATAACTTTTTCGAATACCTTGCTGATACTCGGAAGAAGACTTATCGACCGGAGATTTGCCGGATTGGAATTGTCCTTTCCCTTTTTGGGGAGAGGATGTACCACAGCTGTCTTCCAACTCACTGGATAATATGCATTATTCAGCGCGTTGTTGAACAGTGTTGTGTATATGTTAATCGCATCCTGGGGGAGATGTCTTAGTACAAGATTGGGTATACCATCGACTCCTGCTGACTTCTTTTTCTTTAATGATGCGAAGATCATTTGTAGTTCGACCTTCGAGATGAGCAGTGAACTTGGCCCATTCCGCTCGGCGACGGTGGCATTTGCCAGATTGTCTTCATTGAATCCGGTAAAACCAAGATTCTCAGATCGCCATTGCGTGATGCTATTTCGAAGGTAGAAGTGATTCAGCAGAGCTCTGTTCTCCAGGTCGTGATTTGGATGAATGGACTCATTCACCTTATACACTTGCTGAAAAGCAGAACCCACTGTCTTAACCTTCTCCAATGGATCCTCGATCCAAACATCTTATCTACTGCACCAATGCCATCCGCTGTATTAAAAACTGAATTGCATAAATTAATTCATAAATAATATTCTATGCAATAACAATAAAACTTTTCTTTTTTGGCAGTACAAAGTTTAAGTGAACCCTTAATTGAATGAAGGTTCTTAATAATAGCCTTGTTATTCCTTAAGTTAATGTCAATTTCACTTACACTTGCCACTAGTTCCTACTCAAATCCGTTGACATACGCCAAAGGCACGCACCACATCAATAAAATTACTTTAAATGACTAAATTAAGGTTTTAAATCTGTGAAATAATGTTGGCGCAAGTAAACTAACACTAACTTATCAGAGAAAGAAGAGGGCACAGACAAAACGTGTAGTTAGGGATAATTGCAGAGTATCTGGCACTGGCATTCATTGCACCCGCACTTTAGTTTCACCATCGTAATAGATACACACTCTCAAAAAAAAAAAAAACTTTATATACATGACCAGTGTGCGCGGTACTTACTCGTGGAGGAGTAGCTATATGCCATAATAAACAACATCACTTCGGATGCTAGAAGCAATGAACTCATTTACACAGTAAGTGGAACGTTCGTTAAGTGGATGATGACACAAAATATCACGACACTATTTCCTGCGAATTGCACCACCTAAATCCCCACCCTTCTCCTTGTCCAGTTTAACAGATCCAACATACTGCCCCTGGCCACTGGGCCGACGACATTCAGTGTCGCTTTAATTAATGACAAATCAAGACTAAAGTGCATTTATATTTATGTCGCAGACTGTTATTGTTGGATATGTAAGTATATTAACACAATCCCAAGCTTATTACAATGCACAGTTCAGTTTTATTTTATTTAATAAACTACTGTGTTAAGTGATTATGACTTAACTCTCCCTGGAACCTGGTATTCATTGCACCCACAATAAACATTTTATTTTCACGATTTGTGCAGACGTATTTGTGACTTTTTCAATAATTAACACAACCATGTGCAGCAATTGTTTTTTTGTTTGAAAAATAATTATTTTAAGCATTATAAATTCATAACACTGTTTTGATTGCGAAACGTGTTGTATGAACGTAGGCAGGCAATCCAGCTTGAAGTTTACTTGCTTTGGATTGGAATTAAATCACGCATCGAACCTCCATGGTAGTGTAGTGATGGGTAGCATTGGAAGGTAATCTTAAAGACGCATTTTACGTTGTATCTATGGGATCCTATATAGCTAAGGAGTAAGTTGGAAAATACAAATCTAACTCAAGAAACCCGTAAGGACGAGACTTAATAATTAACATAGTTAAACCTCCAAGGCTAGATGGTTTTTAGTTTTAGACATTACATTACATTACATTTTAATCTACTCCGTAAATAAATCTACGAAGTAGATACACTTACGAGCACTGGCTACTGAGGCCATCGGCTCAGACAGTTACAAGACAACACACAAGACGACATTGATACAGGACAGAAGAGAAGACAGAAGGAGAACGGAAAACAGAAAACACATAACACATGTCAACAGCACGAAGTTGGTTTTCGGACGGTCCCCCATCTTTCTACTAACCACGCGCAACGATGCTTGATTTCGCTGATCTCACGGGAAGCGATGCTTTATCAGAGCCAAGGCCGTTTTTTTTTTTTTTTTCTTTTTTTTTTGCTAACCAATTCGAAATAAATTGCAACGACTGGATCGCACGTACTTGCTCATATGTGCGGTCACATCGTCGAATAAAATTTAGTACCTATAATAACAAATTTATGAAAAAAGTATTTCGAAATTAGATTTTTGATAAAATCCAGTTTTATTTTTATTTTTTTGATTTTTACTTGTGATTATAGGGACTATAAGGTAAGTTTAGGATATATAAAAAAATTGAGGAAACAATTAAACATGACATTACGATCATAGAGAGAAGCCTAAAAAAGTCATTGGCAAAAAATGTCCGCCTGTCTGTCTGTCTGTCTGTCTGTCTGTCCGGGTGTATATCGAGCTGCAGTCTAAACGGGGAAAATTGAAATTTTGTTTTTAGGGCTAAAAATAACGGTACTTGCCAAACGACCGTTTAGGAAAAGCTTATTATTTTCGAAAACGGCCTCAACGATTTTGATGAAAATTTTTAAGAATTTTTTTTGTTGATATTGGCTATCATTTGGTCAGAACCATATAGCTACGGGAAAAGTCTATTAACGTTTTTTTTAATTTTTGGATTTCTCGGTAACGGCTCTATGGATTTTTGTAATATTTTACATTTGAAAAGATCTCGATAGCAAAACTAATTCTGCATATCAAAATGTTGAATAACTTTTTTTTCTAATTAAAATTAATTTTTGAATTTTTTTTTTTGAAAAATCAATATTTTTATCAAAAACAATTATTTTAAATTTTATAATCACATATATATATATAAACTCTTAAAAACTGCATACCAAAATTTCAAAAAAAAAAAATTCAAAAAACTAAAAATACAAAACAGGATTTTATTAAAACCTGTCCTAAAATTTTCGAAATACATTTTTCATAAATTTTTTGTTATTTAAGACGTGCATAATTTTGATACTTTTTATAAGTTCAAACTGTGTTACTTTCAACTTAAATGTTACTTGATTCTGTCAAAAATCTTGCTTTCCAATGTATCTAGACATATAAGAGCAAGTACGTGCGACCCAGTAGTGCACATTTTTTTTTTACTAATTTTGGTATGCAGTTTTTTAGAGTTTATTAATATACATGTGATTAGAAGATTTAAAATATTTTTTTTTGATTTAAAAAAAAAATCAAAAATTAATTTTAATTAAAAGTTAGTCAAACTTTTGATATGCAGAGTTAATTTGGCTACCTAGATCTTCCCAAATATAAAATTTGACACAAATCCAAAGAGCCGTTACCGAGAAACCCAAAAATTAAAAAAAAATCTTATATGAAAGGTACCGTTAGTAGACTTTTCCCGTAAATTTCGCTTAAGCCGTTTAGGCTGCAGCTCGTTATACGTACTGACAGACAGACAGACTTTTAGACTTCCCTATGATTGTAATGTCTTGTTTTATTGTTATCTCAATTTTTTTCATATTCACGAATCCTAAACTTGCCTTATAGTCCCTATAATCGCAAGTAAAAAACGAATTAGGTGATTATTTTATCATTTAAGAACCCAAGGAAAACATTTAGGTTGCTATATGAGAAATTATTTAATCATCTTATTAAGCGAAGCCGCAACGTATAGACTAAGAAGTTTTAAGGAATGAACTCAGCGCTTTTATATTTGAAAGGCTGATGTATACCATTTCATTATGGATCATGACATCTTTTAAATAATCGCTGTTATTTAACACGATGCAATTTGCCACATTGATTTGGTCGTTGACCGCTGTTATATCAACTTTGAAGGCATTTGTCTATTCCGGCTAAGTAACAAAGACATGGACCTTCCGAAAACCTAGTCTGACGCACGATCTTTGTGACATATGTACTTGTACATCACCCCTGCGAGAGATAACCATACTTTACAAAGGCTAATGCAGAATGTTCATCGTGGCTTTCGCTGTGTGGTAACAGGACAGGATTATGGCTTAGTACGTGTATGAAGAAACGTTTTGATGCCGATTTGAGTACTAACTTTAGGACTAGGACCGGTTCTAGCGTTAGAACTCTGTAAAGAAATCGGCCGTAAGAGAACTTTTGTACTTTTATATTTGTGTGATTTCATTGAGTGAAAGAATTAAAAAATATATTTTGTGGATTGCATTTACATAATGAATGATTTTTTTTTGTAAGACTAAAAGTGCAGTAGATTTTATTTAAGGCAGTAGATTTATTTTTCGAAAAAAATGTTATTGCAGTAAAGTCACAATCCTGTGGAATATGTATTTTTTTCAATTCACACAGCGTGGGTAGTAGAAGTTAGTGACCGATCGTTATGCGGTAAACAGATTGAACCAGCAACAGCACTAGCAATAGCGGCCGCCATTATTTTAGAATCTATGTGTTTCAATTGCTTAGACTAGAATAGACCAGCAACACCAACGTCAACAGCATCGTTAGACCAAATTCCTAAATTTGCTGTTGCGGTTCCATTGCTACCACCTTTACACAAGTGATATTCAGGTGCACCATGCTGCAACAAAAAACTGACAGTGTTATTGTTCTATGAAGATGATGATGATGCTGGTGCTGGTGCTGGTGGCAATGTGTTTGAAATTTGTGGCGCAGAGACAATAGTCCTAGTTTTACGTCTGGGACTTATGTCCCACCAAGGTTTGTCTGTTTGGTGCATGCCCCCATACCTACCTCATACTGAAAATGAAAAAAAAAATTCAATTCAGACATTCGGTCCATGTCCGTGGACGTTATGTCACCCCGCCGTGACTGTTTGTATCTTTAATACTTTTGTAAGGCGCATTGCACTTTCAAAAATGTTTAGTGGGACATAAGTCCCAAAACGTAAAACTGGGACTTATGCCCCGGGGACTTATGTCCCTGCGCCGATATTTGTTTCCTACTCAGCGTGCTGTTCGCTGTTGACGGTGCTGGTGCTGTTACTGGTTCAATCTAGTCTGCGATTTATTCATTATTCTTTCATCGTTGATCGTTGACGGGGATCGGTTATTTTTTAGAGAGATAAACACAATTCATTTACGTTTTTAAGTAGAAGTTTTCTCAATTCAGTGTCGTGATAATATACACCGGCGCCAAAAGCTCTCCCATAAGCTCTGGAATTGACGATTTTCATTGAGCAGACTATCAGCCTTATGAGGAGTTTCGCCCGTACGTCATTTCACCAAAAAAACTTCGTTTTTTTTTTATTCCCTTATTCTGAGTTTTAGGCGAAAAAAGTATAAGGTATAAGAGTTCCCCAAGGGTCTATTCTTGGTTCTTTTAATTTTTATAATATAAATAATTTCAATTTTCAAATTGCTTTTTAACGGGAATATAAGCCCTTTTTCGATGTCTTAGCCCTATCCTATGCTGCACCTGCTGCGGATACTCAAAATATAATTTTTGTCAAATAAAAACTCTTTTATTTAAAACCCGTTCCTACAATAAAAAAAAAAATCACAATTTTTCACATTTTTTTAAAGAAATAAAATGGCGTTTAAATTTTTCCGCTGAAATCTATTTCCCGTAATTTTTTTCAAGCAATCAAAAGTCACAAAAATCGAATAAAAACTTTGAAGCCAACAAGCTCTACAAGACTCCTTTACCGAGATCGAGCATGCGGTAGAAAACCTGGGGCTGCATGAAGGAAAATCTAAGTACATGGTGTCTACGTCTGGGAGAAGTGTTGTTTTAACTATCAGAGTATTGGAGCGCATAAATTTGAAGTAGTGCAGTTCTTGAACTACCTTGAATCAAAAGTAGCAGCCACAAATAATATGGAGAAAGAAATTCGGGATCGGCTGTTTAAATCCAACAGAACCTACTAAAGTCTGTCGAGGAACCGTACCAGACCCGTATGTTGTTGCGCCGATGATGATGATAATGATAATGATGGTGGAGTGTGGCGCTAAACACAGGCAATGTGTGCAGGTCTGCAGAAGACGTTTGGATGTTATAATTTTTAAAAATAAAATCCACGTTCTTAGTTTTTTTTTTAAATACTGTGAATAAAAAGTATTTAATTTTGAAAATATAAATTTTTCACCAGACGCCCCCTTTAATAGGTTTAGCGTAAGGCTCTGCATGTCTATGCTATTAACATTGAGCTTAATTAATAAATCCAAAATCGGTACAGATGCGGAATATTAAATCAAATAACTACTGCAGGGTTAAAAATCAGTGAAAACGCCGCAGAATTTATTCAGCGTTTATCACCTTACTTTAAGTGTCTGAGTAAGTGTGTGTTAGGAACGCCGAATAGAACATATAGAATTTGACTATACGCTTAATCGCATACGCTAATTTTATATATTTAACATTAAAAAAGTATATATTAAGACACTTTTAAAAGCAGTGGATTTAATTTGAATAAATAGGATCCGATGAAGAAGAATCAAAAGTCTTATTACAAACAAAGACATCTTTAAGCAGTTATGAAGATATTGTCGACAAAGCCAGTTCCAGAGTCGAAGGCAATTTTGACAATATTGCACTTGAAGAACACTTTAAGTTTCCGTGACTATTTGGTTCATAGCAAATTTTCTACGCATAAGCTTTTCCTTAGCATGTCAAGATGGAAAATGCATAATTAAACAAAAAATACCTACCACGAGCTTTGGACTATCAAAATTCCAAAAGATATGAAGCTGAGCTTGCAATATAATTAGGTCACAAGAAATATTTGAGTTATGATTAAGAAAAATGTAAAATCAAACTAACTGCATTCACTATGTCCATGAAAAATTTGACTTTGACACACAATTCAAAAATATTTTATTTCTTAAACCAAAGAACAATCAATTTTGAATTTGCAATCGCCTTTCCAAAGCCAATGTAGTAGATCTCAAATGCCAATAAAACATATTTGGTTTTAAGATAACTCAAGACATTCTTTTTCTGCCGAATATCTTATAAAATATCTTTCTTCTAATATTAATATACAAACAAGTCTTAAGAATTTCTTCTTCTTATACCACAATTTCCTTCGCAATGGAATACACCTGTTTCAAAGGTAAAAACAACAAGACACACACCTGAGAGGAATTATCTTAACTAAATCCTATTCATAAGCATTGAATACAAATTTGTAGTTTCCACAACACCGAACACCGACAATCGGTCGGTGTCTTACATGGAACAATTACCATCTTCGAAGCCCAAAATACATCTTAAAAGACAAGAGCTCTAGTCTCAAGTGAAGACCACCCAGGCGGAAAACGTTAGCACTTTACATTTTCACTTTGATGCCATAATTTCGTGAGGAATATCTTCTTCGATTTGTTGTCACCCAAGTCAGTGTCTTGCCTCGGGGTCTTGAGGGGCTGTTGACTACCCTAAGCTACACGTAGTATAAAATAACCAAAATGCTGTGGTTGAGGCAAATTTATTGCGACTTCTGCTGTACGAAGGCTTGTAGTTGTTGGTAAGTTGAGGATGGGAAAAGGCTTTTTATCATAATGACTCTTGCTAGTTTCACCATTAAATTAACCTCAACTACACGAAATCAGCCAACTGTGCAGAAATGCATCGAACATCGCACACAAAATGGTAATGGAAGCAGTATTTCGTTGCAGCAAACATCAGGGAACGAAGCACGTTTCTGTGTCTGTCTTGCCTCTTTACCCTTTCTATTATGTGTGCAAGTGCAATGTCGATGGCAGTTGACGATGTGACGGTTTATTGCTCCTATCCGGCCATGGAGCATTGGCATAGACGCGTAGTTGAGCCCCTGCAATCCGCAAGCTCCACCAATTGTATATTATTGCATTAGGTATAGAGGTACATCGCGCCATTGTCTATTTGCAAGGTGTTTGTGAGGGGACATAGGAAAAGTACAGTAAAGAGTTTATATTATGTACTATGGCTTTTCGCAACACATGTTCAGATACACCAATGCCACCGAAAGCTGCCCAACATCAGCAAACGTTGACACAAAGGTTATTTTCAGTCCGCCCACCGTTCGCAATCTGTAACACTGCGCTGAGCACCAGGAACCAGCACCACCGGAAAACAAAATCTACCGTCATCATCATCTAAAGCGACATTCCTAATGCCATGCCAGCTACCTTCCACCTTCTGGTTCATCATTATATACTTATACCGCTATGCAACATCAATGAATTATCTAAGAAGTGGTTGCCAACTGTGGTTTCTGTGAACTTTTCGTTGCTTAGACCACATTCATAACTTTAACGAATGCCTCAAAGGTGTTCACACAATTCGGAAGAAAACATCTTGTGTGTGAGGTGAAGATGGAGAAAACCTTCCTTTTTGACGTAAGAAGGAGAATCTTCTAGAGGGTGTTTTGTTTTAGACGTGTGGTTTTCAAGAAAATCGGGATCGGTGGTCATCTCATTTTGGGCGCATTCACCGAACGTGCGACGCGCTTGATGCTCGTTCGGCTTCAATTCTTGCACTAGTTGAATTTTGTAATCCCGCAAACCAAGATCCTTCGTCAAAATCTTCCATAAAGTGGATGGGCACAGCTCCAATTGTTGCGCGCGATGGCGGATTGACCCCTTTGGATTTTTCTTCGATACTCTGCTCCACCGAACCGAACCATTATTTTGGTAATACATTTTCACGATTTGCAAAAGTTGTTCAGGAATAAGTCACTGGCAAAGCAAATTGAGCATAAATCAAGTAACAGCTGTCAAAAAGACCAACTCCGTAAAAAGTATTGCTAGATTGAAAACCACACGTACATATTAAACACGCTTTATTTAGAGGATCAAGCTGTCTGTTTTTCTACTGAGAAGCAAGTATTTTCTTGTCATAAATCTGTAGATGCTTGCCGGCGCTGATCGTTAAACCGACAACGAAAGCAATTTCCAAATAATCAAAGATGCCACTAGTTTAATGATTGGATTAAGAGCATATAAAAATGAAGGGAAGCCTAGTTTGTGTCAAATCCAATAAGATACTTACTTGAACATCTCAAGTTCTCAATGAAGCAAAACACGCGCTTCATTTGGACAAGATATCAAGAGGTAGTTTTCGATCATCTGAAGTGTGGAAGACTGTAGAAATATCACGTCTTCTATATTTTACAAACATATTGCCTTTCGTTTTATCAAATGAAACATTGTTAAAGAATAAATTAAAATTAAAATTAAACAAATTAAGAAGGAGGCCCCTTTAAATAATACATATTTGATTTGCGCATATTTCATTATTACGTTTATAGTCGCTTATTCAACCTCATGCTGCAATGATGTCAGATCATATCAGATTGCTAAAATGGTGTTATATTTTCCAAAAAAACATGTTCTATCCCCCTTTTTGAACACTTGCCCGCCCCCACATCCCCTAGAGAATTTGCTATGGCCGGCCCCTCTTTAACATTTTCGTTTTGGTAATTCTAGCCTTAACCCGCCTTTATAAAGTTTTGTTTGAGCAAGACTCCGCGATGTCTCGTGTCATAATCATATTTGAATTTGAAGGACTTCCTGAAATTTTAGTTATAAGCAAAAACAATTAAATTTACTGACACGACAGCTCCTTAAAAAGACAGACCCGTTTTCCTTATTTGTTATAGTTTAATAATTTATATTTTATTTACTTTTTATCGTTTTTAATTTTAATCAGTTCTCCCTTGTTTTGCCACACATACAATTTTACACTAATTTTATTTTTCTTGGCGATCCCATTCTAGTTATTTGACCAGCATTATTCCTTTTCTTGGTGTATCTAGATAGGCAACTTTTAAAGGTTTGCTAAGTCTGTAAAGATACCATTTTAAACATTTCAAAATGACCCAAAAAAAAAAAAAAAAAAAGTCTGTGAGCCATCTCGAGGGCGGCACATGGTTTTTAGCTATAAGAATATTTAAAGGAACTTTCAACCCAGATTAAATATTTTGCTAAAATTTTGCATGGGTGCACATCGTTGCAAGTGCGGCAAGTAGCTTTCGAATGCGTTGAAAAAAATGCCATTGCCAACAAAATCTTCCAAAACCACCGGAATGACTTGAAGGCATCAAAAAAATAAAATAAAATATCTACTCGGAAAGACGACGGAGTGATTGAATTTAAAAGAAAAGAAGTTGAGTTATTTTAAGAGTTACTGTTGAGGAAAAATTATAAATTTCACCTGGGAAAAATCTAAAATGCAGTTGGATCTGTTCAGGATCCTGGAAAAGTTTTAGCAGAAACTGGTCAAAAAGATTCGGATTTACAACTAAGCTAGTAGGGAAGGGGAAATATTAAGGCAGTTATGCGTGCTGGCGGTGATTTTATTGCACCAATATTAATTTTTACTTGCGATTATAGGTACTATAAAGCAAGCTATTGATTCGTGCAAAAAAAATTAACACTCAAACATAACATTACGATGAGAAGTAAAAAAATGGGTCCGGAAATTCCTATCTGTCTGTCTGTTTGTTCGCACCTCTACAGCCTAAATGGATGGGTCGATTTGCTTTAAACTTGGTATTTAGTATCTCAGGGGATGTTTTTCATTTTACTCTAGATCGAAAAATGACTGTACTTACCATACAATCTGTAACAAAAAGTTTGATTTTCTCAAAAACGGATCTAACGATTTGGAAAAACCTTAAGAGTGCTATTTTTTTACCATAATACATCTTTCAGTTAGAATGAATTTTTCGAAATTTGTTATATAACGGTACAACTCATAGAACTGGTTTTTTCAAATTGCGGTTTTGTCGTAAACCATTATCCCGATTTCAATAAAATTTTGCACAGGAAGTCATTTATAATTCAATTAATATTGCATTTTAAAATTTTCAAAAACTTTTTTTTCCGATTTTTTAAGATTTTTGAAAAAAATTGGTTTTCGAAATATTTTGAAAATGGGTTGATTGAATTTTTTTTTAAATAATTTTCCCAGATGAAAACTGTAGATTTTCTTATAATGATATACTAAAAAAAATTTAAAATATTTTTTCCAAAAGTTTTTCAAAAAAAAAAACCACGAACTGGTCGAACGATTTTCAATATTTTTTTCCTCTTTCCTTTTTAAATTTTATTGCATACTTTGTTTTTCCGAGCAAACTTTTAAACTAATTAAAAAATAAAAGAATTTTCGAATAAAAATAAATATTTTTAATTTATTCAAACAAGCCAATCTCCTAGCTTTGAACATGATAACCTACCTGGGAGCAATCTACAAATGCTCAAAAAAAGGTGTGGATGAGAGAAAATGTTTTTACAGATTGCTCATAGCACTTTGTCATGCATGTCAAAGCAACGAACGTAGAAAAGGTTCTTCGACAACCATTTCAGCTACATAACGCCTTAAGTATAAGAAATACTGTTTTAAAAACCATATTGTTATGCCCTCAATTCCACTACAAAGAGGCTCCCATTAGATGCGTCCCACTAGAAGTGGTTTTTATATTCCACTAAAGGCAACGTATAGACACATATGCAATTTGCACATAAAGTCATATCTTGGGCAAAAATGATCCACACAAAATTTCGCTTCCTTTTTTTGAAAAGCTTTAGCCAGCCTTGCATCTGTTGTAATAGGAGAATCAAGGCAACCAGAATTTTCCCGACCACCTACGATCGCCAGCGCTTATTAATGAAACAGAACAAGTTATTGAATTTATCGAATCAGAGAACAAACTCCAAATATTGCTTCACAAGCCTCGAAAAAATTGCCCACTTCAACAACATTGATTTGTGGTTGACGCTGACTCAATTTCGGCAAGTCTATGAGGCTATATATGTGCGACTTATGTCTGTAAAAAATATGACTCCCATTACCATCATGGATGACCGGAGTGACTCAAGCACGATGCTTACAATACCGGTACTTTTAAGTCTTTTTACTTGCGATTATAGGGACTATAAGTAAAGATTAGGATTCGTGAGTGTAAAAAAAAATTGAGATAACAATCAAACATGACATTACAATCATAGAGAAGCCTAACAAGTCATTGACAAAAAAATGTCCGTCTGTCTGGCATTCCTCAAAGGGGAAATTGAAATAAATTTTTAGGGCTTAAAATAACGGTACCTGCCATATTAAGATAAAAGAAAAGCTTATTTTTCTCGAAAACGGCTCCAACGATTTTGATTAACATTTTTAAGATTTGTTGGTAGTAGCTGTCAGCTAATTAGAACCAAATTTACGGGAAAAGTCTATTAACGGTAACTTTAATATAACGGTTTTTTTAATTTTCGTGTTTCTCGGTAACGGCTCAATGGATTTCAATAAAATTAAATATTTGGAAAGATCTAAGTATCCAAATTAATTCTACATAAAAAAAATTGAATAATATTTTTTTTCTATTTTTATTATTTTTTAATTTTTTTTTCAAAATTCAATATTTTTAAAAATTATCAAAAAAATATTTAAAATTTTAAAATCAGATGTAAATTAATAAATTCTAAAAAACTGCATAACAAAATTACGAACACATTTTTTTTTCAAAAAACTAAACATATAATACAGGATTCTATCAAAACCGGTTCTACAATTTACGAAATCCTTTTTTTTTATTCTTTCTTATTTAAGACGTGTGATGGCATACATAATTTTTACTAAAATCCGTTAATTATTGTGGTTTTGATACTTTTTATAAGTTCAAACTGTGATATTTTCAACTTAAATGTAAGTATTTCTGTCAAAGATCTTGCTTTTAAAAATAAAAAATATAAAAAAAAGTGAAGTAGGTCTTATTTAAACAACAAAAACTCTAATGAAAATGTTTAAAATCATACTTTCAAAAGCCTGGAGGAATCTATACTATGAAATATTTGATTTATTTAAATTCGTATTCGAATTATTTTTTCCTTTTAATTGATTTAAAATTCCGCCCAAATATTTTTATAAGAAAATATCAATAAAACCAATAATCGAATTAAACGTTTTTTTTTTCATCACAGTTGGCAAGCATATTTCATATACACAAAATAGCATCTTTCAGCAAAACAGTTTGCCATCGGTATCACGATTGTAGAACACAGAGATAGATACCCGAACACCTTCCTGTTTGGGGCACAAATTAGGTGTAAATTGTTCTGCGCCCGTATGAAAGTGCTTCAAGGATGCAACCTATCATCTCTTTTGCTTATTAGCTGTATGAGCACGGGGGTCAGGCAGGCTGTAGAGGGCAAAACTTCACCCAAAGAGCCCGCAGAAATAGCAGCTGTTTTGGAGTGAATACTCTGTTTGTATGTACTTGAGTGCGCATATCTTTGAGTTTGGTAAATTGTAGTTTAATTGAATTGTATTTTCACACTTACCTATCAGGAGGATATAAACAGTGCTTAAAGGAAGAAGAAGACCTCCAGCAGCAACAAATCGGAACACAATTGAAAATTATCTTCACAACGTCCGCCGTTTGTCGGAATTTAGGCGGATGAGTTATGAAATGAACGCGCCCGATGACGATACCAAGTCCAACGCGAAGTGACGATCCGAATGCAAACAAAGCAAAATCAAACGTGGAGACCGCACAAGACACTGACTCATTGAATCTGAGAGTATAAAACCATTGCCCCCGGCTTTGAGTTGGCATAACATGGTTTTAGTAGATACTTTTTTCGATTGGATTTGTTTTGTTGGTAAATGCAGTGTAAAGACATAAAAGCTCTTTTGCTGAAGCTTTTTTTTTCACTAACTACGCTAGTGTTTGAAAGTGGGGTTGATTTTTGGTTTATTTTTAAATTTTTCATAAGAGGTTTTAATTTTATGGTAGAGAAATTACAGTTATTATGGCAGCACTAAAATGTGACGTCATAAGCAAACTTGTTGAAATGAAGCAGGCATAGAAGGACCTTGACTTATGGGCCAAAGAGGCATTTGTTTATTGGAAAGACATTTAGTGATCCGGGATTCAAGACTAATTTAGTGGTGGCTAAAAGTAACATTTGCAATGATTCATGAAAAAAAGTTTGTATTAAATAGTAAAACAACTGTGAACAACTGTGTTTTATATCACAGACAATGAAAGAAATAATAATTATTGTTAATAATCGTATTTATGTCTGAATATTGTAAAATTGAATTTAATAAATCACTTACAGAGTTGTTCGCAACTTTAAAACACTGGATATCAAATAAAATATTGTGTAGTTCCTGATTGGCTATTCTGCTAATGAGTGGATTCGGTTGGCAGCTGACTTGTCCTACAAGCTTCTTAGTTAACAGGGCGAGGAACATTGCAATTTTAAAATCTTTATACAGGGTGTCCCGAAACTCAACGTCAAGCTATTACCAGCGGAAAGAGGAGGTTATATCCGTACTGGAAAATATTAAAAAAAAAATCCATCTGGCTTGGTAGGGATTTAAGACAATATTTAGAAGAATTTTTTTTTTTTTTATAATTAACGCGCGCACGAGGGACTATTTGTTTCCCTTTTAATATAACACACTGCGCGGGCATTAGGAAGATAGGGAGGGGAGAGAAATGATGAAAATCGATTCCCTGGGCACGGTTGTCACATATTTACAAATTTTGAGGTTTTTTTTTACTTTCATACGTAATTCATAATAATCATGCTATTGATGGCAATCAAAAATCTACAAAAAAAATTGATAGTCTCATAGGAAAAAAAACTTCCGCTGAGTTACATATGGTTAAACAATTCGCGGTAAAGTTATCGTACTCTTGCCGAGTGAAATATAATATACCGCTAGCAGTCTGATACACTAACCAATAAGCCACAGTGCACTACAGGTACCGTTAATATTTGAGCTAAAAAGAATATAAAAAAGTCCTCTCTAGAATGTCAAAATAGCCTTAGGTACTTAAATTAAAGACGATTGGCAAAACCGTTTAGGATGCAATCGAAAATACATACGAACAGACAGGCAGACGGACAGACGGACAGAAAGCCAGACAGACAGACAGAATTTTGCCAGTAACTAAAAAATGTTTCTCTATCGTTATTGTGTCATGTTGACTGTTAGCTCAAATTTTTACTTGCTATTATAGCGCCTGTAAGGCAAGTTATGCATTCGTAAAAAAATAAAAATTCTATCAATCATGATAGAGAAGTTGAAAAAAATGGGTCGGACAGTTCTCTATGCCTGTCTGTCTGTTTGTGTCGGCACCTAGAGCCTAAACGTCTGGACCGATTTGCTTCAAACTTAATACACAGTAGTATTATGAGGTCCTACATGGTGTTTGCAATTAGCATTCTAGCTCTTAAACTAACGGTACCTGCTTTATGATTTTTCACGAAAGGCTTGTTTTTTTTTAAACGGTTCCTACGATTTTGATAAAACTTTCTGAATGGTGTTTTCTATGTAAAATCTATGTTTTGGTTTATGTGGATTTTTCAGGAAAAATCTTATAACGGTACCTCCTATATGAACGTTTTTTCTTAAATCAGACTTTCTCCTTAACTATTTAACGGCTGTTGATGAAATTTTCAAAATAGGTGCGTTTTATAATTTAAATAATATTGCCTATTAACATTTTCAAAAACAATTCTTTTGAATTTTTAATAATAGGTATTTTTTTGGTTTTTTGAATTTTTTGAAAATGGATCGATAGATTTTTTAATTTTTTTTCCTGAAATAAAGTATAGATTTCTTCAAATTGACATAGTCAAAAAAAAATTTAAATGTATATATATTTTAAAACATTTTGCATTTTTCGTCGTGTAAATTATAGGTTGGTACCTACAACTAACAACTAAAAAACTATTCGATTACTGAATGCAAAAATTTCAAACAAAAATTTAAACCTGCTTATCAGCAACCACTGCCTTCCTTCAAACCTTATTATAAGTATTATAGGTACGTATTATCCTACAAAAATAAATTCAATGAATACCTACCCACACCATACGTTTATTGATCCATCAAACATAATTAAACTATTTTAATTCATTTGTTTTTAAAAAAAGTAAATTATTGTTAAATGTACCTATTGTCTCCCTGCTGCTGATTCCTAAGAACCTTTATGCCAGCTGTTAAAATGGAAAACCATACCAAAATAAAAAAAAAAACCAAACTGAAGAATGTCCTTTTTATATCTTTCTATTAGCAAATATTACAATATTATAAACAGTAAACAACACGTGGAAAGATAATACACTTAAAAACTGCAAAAGCTAACAATCCTATATTTATTTATGTTTTTTCTGTTTGTTTGTATTTTTTGTTTCATTGAGCTTCATACCACAACAATTCTAAAGATATTTCATGTAAGAAAACATTATAATTAAATCTTTTTCAAAAAGACGCCTGCACTTAAAAAGGATTAGCACAAATATGAGCTAGTTCGTGAGACCCAGCCGTGTCTTTTATTTTTATTTATTCTGCATTAATGCATGACTTGCAATATAGAATTATAGTACCTATAACCGCAAGTAAACATAAATTGCACGAGTCGATCGCACGTACTTGTTCTTATGTGCGTTCACAGCGTCGAATAAAATTTGATAAATATTAAAGGAATTTCAAAGTTTTTATTCGATTTTTGTGACTTGATTGTTCGAAAAAAATACGTGAAATAGTTTTTAGTGCAAAAATTTAAAAGCCATTTTATTTCGTTAAGAAATGTAAAGAGGTGTGATTTTTGTTTCAAAATCGTCGGAACGGTTTTTAAATAAAATTTTTTAACAACATAAACAAAATGAATAAAAAAAAATTAATTATGAATGCAAGCTTAAGCACAAAAATACCTTACTTTTAAAAACAAAACTTAAAAAAATCCACCCGTTTTCAAAATGTCGATTAAAAAAAAAATTATTATTAAATAAATAAATAATAAAAAAAAGTTTTCGAAAAAAAATTTAAAAAGTCCTTTGTAAAATGTCAAGATAACCTTATGTTCCAAATTCGAAGACGATTGGCCCAACCGTTCAGGCTGTAGTCCAAAATACATGCGTACAGACAGACAGACAGACAGACAGACATAATTTCACCACTTATTCAAATATGTTTCTCTATCATCGTAATTTCATGTTGAGTTGTAATCTCAAAATGTTTAATCTCCACGAATGCATAACTTGCATTAAAGTAAATACCTATAATCACAAGTAATATAGAATAAAGTAATAATTTGTCTACAGCACTTACTACATTCACACGATGAAAACTACCTCTTTATGTTGCTTCGTTTTCATAATACAAGTTTTGGCTAAATCTTGATATATCTTACATAAAAGCTATGCTTTTGTAATTAAAAAGGTATTAAATTGACCCTGAAAGAATCTTAAACATTGTTGACAACGTCTTCAGAATCACATTTTTTTTACAAACTAAAGTCTTGTATGTTGGGTAATTATAAAAAACCTGTTTTTGTAAACCTGGTCTAGCTTTGGGCTATGAACTAATATGAACAAATAAAAAAAAACTTTATACCTACATGAAGCCAAAATGAATTAAAAAAAAAACAAATTTAAAAAAATGATCTCAATTGTGACATCACAAAAAGACTTCCTACTCATTATTAGTAAACAAGAATCGTAATTAATTTAAAGTCAAGTTTTGTTTACTTCTTTAAACTTACCATCCACAAAAGGCTGATTACTCTTCAAATTAACATCCACATTCAGTGAATTCATTTAAAAACAAGTTCGTATCTCATTCTCTTCTGCCTCAACTCTTTCGTTTTGTTCGATCGCTCCGCTGTCATTGCTTTACTCTTCTGCAGCACCAAAAGTATTTTCAGTTGTGAGATAGACGATCGTGCGTGTGGATAGGTTCGAGTTTGTTTTGTCTCCAATTGTGTTTTGGATTTCAATTGATTTGAAGATATTTAGTGTTTTTTGTGGTAATAATTTGCAAAAATAATACAACATTTTCCAATTTTCATGGTTTTTAATCCAAGAAATGATTATTTTTTGGTCAAAGTGTTTGAAAAACCCATTTCACGGATGTGAAATCTAAAATCTCCCCTCGGTCGTGCCCATTCCAATTTATTATATCGTAAGACCCCTTACCACAAACCGCTCCCCTTGCTGAAATATACGTCCAGACTTTAGAGCTTCAGACTGGTTAAATGTGTGTATCTTATTCATTCTTATCCTACAAATAAGGTCTTTGTGCGGTTTTTATCATCTCATGGCGAAAGAGTGACGATAAATTTACCTGGTTTTTACTTTTTTTATTAAATTTATTTTGTTTTTTACTTATGTGTCTACTAGTGGTGAAAAAGAGAAATCGCCATCGACGCGACGTCCAATAGCTGTGATGTATAGCGTTCGTAAAGTAATAAATTGTTGTTGGAATAATTCGTGTAATCGGTGCACCTCATTCATAGAGCAGAACGACATCTGGGTTGAATTGAAGGTCTAATTGGCCAAACAGCATAATTGTAACTTAAATACTCGGCCTTTGGAATGTTGAAGGAAAAATAAATTGAAAATAAAGACGGAATATATCTGACGGATACAGGTTTATATAATTACAGATACTACCAATGAATAGGAAGTTGAGGAGTGTAAAAAATTGAGGGAGACTATTGTTAATGTTTGTATAGTTTTGAGATACTTTTTGCTTATTAATGTCGATTTTCTTTGAATGAACTTTATGTTTTATAAGAAAAATTGGTTTTAATATTTTCTAATGGAATTTGGATAGAGTTCAATAAAACGGATCTTGACAACCTTCAGTTATAATGATTGCCTTTGTAATAAAGTAAAGAAAGATACAATTGATTAGCATGTGTTTCGCTGTCTTATTGGTTAATTCTGTAATATAATTTTAAGATTTTCATCAATATTAAGAAAATGTATGAATATCAATACAAAATTGGTTTCTAATCATAAAATACTTTCACTTACTAATTTGTTCTCTCGCTTAAGAGAATTTTATTCTGATTTCCCAATTTCTGTGTCGCTTTAGTGTTGACAAAAGAAAAGAAAGCGAAAGTATCTTACAGATTATAACATCTTTTAAGTAGATATTATGGCTTAATGGTTTCTGGAAGTATTTAGATTCATTTTATGGTACTAAAATTAAATTATTTGTCTAAATAAGAGAATCTTTTTATTCAAGGCCTTTGATTACTGACTGGATGGACTGCCAAGTTTCCTGAACACAACTTTAATGCTAATTTTGTCTTAACACTTATATTATTCACTTTAAGTTGGATCAGTTAAGTAATTTTGAGGTTAATTATTCCTAATTGTGACGTACCAAATGGTTGTGTGAAGGAATTTTACAGCAGGTATTAGGATCATTCTTTTTAATTGATAATGTATATGATTTTGTGGAACAAATCTTCATTCGCGCTTATACAGTTGTATACTTGAAATGACTCGACATTTACAAATACGCTGGTGAGGATAATATCCCACTGATCTAAATTTGTTGTTGTTTAAAGCTGGTAAAACCATATTGCTTACGTTTTTCCATATGTCCTCTTCCCTTAGAGTTCTTTGGAACTCAGACCACTTCTATAGACACTTGTTGGTTAGAGATAACATTCGTCCAAAATCTTTAGCATGCTTCGAAGACATCTTTTAGTTTTCAGCTGTTTTGTGACCTTTCTATGAAAACTATTCATAGCAGTACGAACAGCTTTAGATTGGTTTTCGAAATATCTTGATTCTCAAAACTCTTGACAGCATGTCAAATAAAAGCAGATTTTTCTCTGCCGGCAGTCAATATCTTCATTTAGGTACTGAAACTTGGTCATCGCTTCAACCTGCTGAACCAATGTGAACTTGAAAAGGTCTACAAAGTATGTTTTCAATCTCCTCTCGTACTTTTTAGGCTAAGGTTGTATGGAACACATCACCGGTAACCATCAGAAAAAAAAAGTAAAGTTCTCTGACACCTTTTAGTTATGCTTATGTTATGTCTTAAAAACTTCCACTTACGGAGATAGCCTTGATAAAAACCCATGAACATGTCTCCTCCAGGATAAAATCTTGATCTTAATAATAAAATCCTTTTCGTAATCCGGGTTTCCGAGGTAAAACTTATTAAACGCCGAAAGGCTTCCTGCTTTTGGATTATTTTATGTCTGAGGCCAGGCCAACAAAACGCGCTTAATGTTTACGTATGAGACCATCAACCTCTCACTTCTTGTATTCGCTGTATGGCTGAAGCTTTATGGTTCACTGGGTTGAACGTTGGCAGGCCTCCCGGTTTTGTATGGTTCAAGCGTCGCTAGACTCACCTGAGTTATTACGGCTCTCTCAGAACTGCATTTTTTGGGAGTAAAAAAATAGCTTATTTTTTAAAAGTTTTTAAAGTAACTTACCAATCTATATACCAAATTTCCTCCAAATGCGTTTAGTCGTTGAGGTGAGATTGCGGAACAAACACCAAAACATTCGCATTTATAATATTACATGTCTTCGCTCTGGACTTGAGATTTTTATTATTTAAATAAAACCCTTTAACAAATAATTCAGATCCAGGCTGTTTGAATTTCCCTCACTTTTGAACGGTTCAGGTTAAAAAAAATATCGGTAATAATAATAATTCTCATGGAACGAAGGTAGACTTCCGGAACTCCACTTTGCCTTTGAGCAGCCCATTCATTCTTATCTCGTATTTTTTATATTTAGCGCTCAAGAGGTTGTCAATGTGTACCCTGATCATTAATGCGAACTTTAAAAGAATTAGAAAGAAAGGAAAAAATTTTGTCGGCCAAATTTTTGCATGACCAAAAATTACAGCAAAAATGCTGCAATGTCCCAAAGGCAGTACAAAATTGTGGTCATTTGTAATTTGTAATGACAAACCTATTGTCTACTCTTCAGAGAAGACAAACTTGCTCGCAGCCCATTTCGCTGCCAGCTCTACGCTGCCTTACAACAATGCTGCCCCTACTATGAGAATGTAAATTTTTCCATTGGACCGATTTTTTTCCGCAATAGTAGCAAGAGTTCTCAAAGATCTCGATTTACACAAATCCACTGGCCCGGATGGTATACCTCCCGTTCCTTTGAAGAGGTGTTCTTCCACACTAGCAAAGCCACTGCGTAAGCTTTTTCAGCGCTCCTTCTCTTTTGGAATCTTTCCTAGGAGATGGAAAACAGCATTTGCCCAGCCTATTCTCAAAAAAGGTGACCCATCCTCCCCCTCGTCCTATCGACCGATAGCGCTAAGATCAACAATGGAAACGCGGATTAACCGTCAGCTGGAGTAATATCTCGAAGATCTCCATGACCGTCAGTATGGCTTCCACAGCAACCGTTTCACTGGTGATCTGATGATATATCTCACCGAACAGTGGAACAAATCTTTGCATCACTTTGGTTAAAGTAAGATTATTGCTCTCGTCATCTCCAAAGCATTTGATAGCTTTTGGCATGAAGCTCTCTTATCGAAAATGTGTGCTTTTAGGATCGATTATACTCTTCTTCGTCGGATTAACAGCTATCTTCTGGACCGTTCAATACAAGTTGTATTGGACGGATTCAAGTCTGATTCCAACAAAATAAATGCTGGTGTGGCCCAGGGCTCCGTTCTGTCTCCGACTCTTTTCCTCAGTTTTTATAAATGATCTTCTGTCTATTACATTTAATCCACTTAACTATTTTGCTTACGACTCTACCCTCAGCTTTTCATATTCGTTCGATGAGTCACATCCTTCGCCTTCGGTCATACAATTGCAACGGTACCGTATATCAAGCTCATTAAATTCCGATTTTGTCATTGTCAAATGGAGTTAAAGGAATCGTGTGGAGTTTAAAAAGCTTCGGAATCTCAATGCTGTCTTCAGTCGTTAAGGCTAAACATACCACCAATGCCATTGTCCATGAATGGCTCTTGCATCGAAGAAACCGAAAAGCTCTCAGTTTTCGATATGTGTGTCAACGGACCTCCGTTGGAACGACCATATATTTGAGATCGATGAGATCGATGCTGCTAGGTGCTTAGGTTTTCTGTATCGGTGTAAGAAGTATTTTTCCCCATCTGATCTGGCTACAATCTATAAAGCGTTTATACGCCCTAAACTCGAGTATAACTCCCACCTCTGGGCAGGTGCTTCGCAAACATCGCTACACCTGCTTGATAGAATACAAAATCAAACGTTAAGATTGATAGGAAATAGAACTGCCGCTGAAACAATTGCCCCTCTCGAGCACCGACGCAATGTTTCATATCTTTCCTTATTTTATCGTTTCTTTTACGAAAATGTTCACTCGAAGTAGCCAGTTGCATTCCTCCCCTTAAAAGTTTCTCCCGTAATACTCATCTCGCAAGGAATGCTCATCAGTTCACCCTTGAGCCCAATTTCGGACGTACCGTGAAATAAAGGGATTCTTTTTTAGCCGAACAACACGAATTTGGAATAATTTACCCGGCGATATTCTCCCTTGCATATTGATTTGCAAGCATTCAAAACCATTGTTAATCGACACCTTCTGCCCTTCGCTATCAAATTGGCTGCCATATATTCAGTCTGTTTTTCCAAATCACCATGAACGCATATAGCGTTCAACAACACGAACAAATGATAAAAATGTTTTGTCAAAATGAATGTTCTGTTCGGGCAACCTTTTGCGTGCTTCGCCCATTGTACGTTCATCATAATAGTCCTTACGAGATCTAACGTGGAGGTGATGTGAACTAGCCACCGAGATCGTGTGATTTGACACCGTTAGACTTTTTCTTGTGGGATTTTCTTAAGCCGCAGGTCTATGCAAATAGCCCACAAACCACGGCGGCCTTCAAAGCCGACATAACCAATGCCATCTTGATTTATGAGCTAGAATCATGGAAAATTGGACACTTCGGATGAGCGCCACCAAAAAAAGATGCGGAGAACATTTAAGCGACGTTTTATTCCACACATAATGATATCAATACTCCTTACAAACGAATAAAAAATGTTAATGATATCTCATACACACTTTGTTTTATTCAAATTTAAAGTTAGGAAGCGCTTTATGAAAGATCGTTTAGTTAGTAATCTATTTTTAATAGTTTTGAGTGAAAAGTTGTCAAAACTTATCCGTCTATTTTCAAATTATATTCTCTCAACACGATCATATTAAATACCCCTTCAATTAAAGCCACAAATTTCAACAGCACGTGAATGTCCCGGGTTCTGGGAGTATACTAAGTTTTCCGCAGTTGAATTCCTGTCAAATGTAATAAAAATGATCGATGATATGATACACCACCGCTCTTCTAACCAATTCAACTATATTTTCAACAACCTTACCAAAAGTGTCAACAATTAATTTTAATTTTATTAAATCCCTTGCATGCCCATTGAACTCACTGCTTGCCACCAGCCCCGGTGTAAGTTTAATTTGTTTATTTGATTTTAATTTGTAATTTAGAAAATTTATTTAACCACATCCCCAAAACGGTTCCACCATGCCTGATCCCCGCGAGTGTTAATACAAGTGGAGTTGCATCAATGTGTGAGTCAGCGGATATACCTGCAGCTGACTTTTTGTTATATATATGCCCCCCCCACCATATTGAAAGTGACCGTTAAAGTTTTTTTTAGTTCATGCGGTTTTTTTTTAAGTGAAAGTTTTTCGTTTCTGTTTTAGCCGCAAGTTTGATGAGGTGCCGTGTGACAAGCTACAGCACGCGGAATTTGTTTATATTTTTTTGATTTTTTTTGTTTCAAGTTTCATGACATCTAATTAATGTTTTTTGGTTTTTGTTTTATTCAAGCCTTTGAAACAAATAAATTCAAACCTGACAGTCAAAACGCCATATATGTGGCCCATGACATGCGCCATATTGCATACATGACATAGAGCCTCTTACCGCTTCAATTAAATGTGATAATTACAAACCGCATATCGTATAGAACAGTTATTACATATCCGGCACTTTGTTACACGTAATTAATACATTTTGTGCGCAACGTGCCGTTCCCGGCTTCACCAACACTTTGGTCGGTGGTAGAGTGTTACAGGATTCAATTAAGTGCAGGATAAGCACTCTTAACACCACTGCCGCGCGCCGCACCGTATTGGAACCGGATACGGGACCATATGTGCAACCATACAACATAAAATCAAAATTATATATTAGCCAGCATTTTATTTTAAATTAATTTTTTACCTGTGCGTGTGTTAAAGTTTTGAAATTATATTTCGATTACCATGAAAACGGCGGATGCGGGAACTGCATGCAGGACGAAATGGAGCTTATATGCGATAACTGTTGCGGCAGCAGTGTTTGCAGGTGTGGTCAAGCCAGGTAAGTGTTTTTTTTTAATCAATACAGAGCCATAAATGACTTTGCCTCTAGAGAATTAAAAGCATCCTTTTAATTATACTCATCCCTTCTTTTATCGTAATGTATAATGTATCTAGATACTTTTAATAATTCTGCTGACTATGGGGTAGCCGGATAACTATGCATAAATCTACGCACTTTCGCACATTACCATGCATTTTGTTTGTTTTTCAATTAACTGATTTAGAGGCAGATTAGATAATTATCCCTTGTGGCCATGTTCCAAAGCCGGTTTCAATTACGCAAAATTGAGGATTCCTCCACAAAAAACCGTCCACTTGCCAATATAATGCAAATACGCCCTTTTAATAGCTCGAATCCGTATCATTTTCGAACAATTATTTTGAACGAAATTTCGGATTTCCAATTTTATAGGAGTGGATAACGAGTGTATATATTATTTTGGTGTGTTTTTGTGTGCTTATAAACTGCAAACTGTATTTTAAGCTTTCTAAAATAACTCTGGATTTGTATAAATGTATCGAAAAAAATGGGCACGACTGGGTCGCACCTATCTGCTCTTATGTACCTAATTACATTGGACAGCAAGATCTTTGACAAAAAACAAATAACATTTACGTTGAAAATAACACAGTTTGAACTTATAAGAACTATAAAAACCACAAAAACTTAACGGTTTTTAGTAAAAATGAAGTACGCCACCACACGTCTTAAATAACAAAGAATTTATGAAAAAGTATTTCGAAAATTGTAGGACGGATTTTAATAAAATCCTGTTTTTTTATTTTTAGTTTTTTTATTTTTGTATGCAGTTTTTTAGAGTTTATTTATATACATGTGACTACAAAATTAAAAATTATTTTTTTTTATAAGTTTTAAAAATATTGATTTTTCAAAAAAAAAAAAATTCAAACATTAATTTTCTGATCTGCAGAATTAATTTGGCTATCTAGATCTTTTTAAGTATAAAATTTGACAGAAATCCATAGGACCGTTACCGAGCAAGCCAAAAATAAAAAAAACCGTTATATGAAAGGTCCCGTTAATAGACTTTTCCCGTATATGGGGTTCTAATCAAATGATAGCCAATACCAACAAAAAAATTCTCAAAAAATTCATCAAAATCGTTGGAGCCGTTTTCGAGAAAAATAAGCTTTTCCTAAACTGTCGTACCTTATTTTTAGCCCTAAAAACAAAATTTCAATTTCCCCTCTGAGGAATGCCAAAAGATGCACACATACCAAATTTGAAGGCAATCGCCTAACCCGTTTAGGCTGCAGCTCGATATACACCCAGACGGACAGACAGACAAACAGACGGACATTTTTTGCCAATGACTTTTTTAGGCTTCTCTATGATCGTAATGTCATGTTTGATTGTTATCTCAATTTTTTTTTGTATTCACGAATCCTAAACTTGCCTTATAGTCCCTATAATCGCAAGTAAAAACGGAAACATCTGCATACATTGAAATTGTTAGAAAAATATTTTCGAGGATGTTGAGCAACACCAAATAAAAATAGACTGTTAAAAGTGAGTTCCGAAATATTAGTTTTAATTAAAAAAAGGATGTTGATTTAGAAAATTTAGTACATAGCTGAATATTTGAATAGATAATTAAGTGGTTAAAGAATATTTGATACAATTTTTTATGAAAATTTGAAAAAGGGGTTTTGAGGTGTAGAATTTTTGAACTTTAATCAATACTTAGCGCTTGAAGCTACTACTTGAATACTACTTTAAAACTTAACTTACAACCATGAACGCGGGTGACTAAGGCCTGGTTGGTTTACTTCGCCTATTTAAAATATTGGTTGTACAAATACGACTTAGTCTTTTACAGCGCAAAATAATTTAGAGGTGCCGTTACATTTTGCCAAACGACATTTTGCCAACTGGACAAAACAATTGGCAGAATGTCGCTTTGGTAAAGCGTCATACTCAAAAGTCATACTCAAAAGTAAATTTCATAACCAGTTTAATGTATATTGGGGGCATGCTGCCCCCCTGCCTCTGCAAACTATCTTCAGGGGTAACTACTAGATTTGAAGTAAATGCGAGGTTGGGTATGGCAAATTTTAAGTATAACTATCCGAAAGATAGTTATAGTTATATATTGTTCAAGCTCAGCCAAAACACACATAAATATGTGTTTACAAAAATTATCTGAACTAGTATACGAAAAAAGTATCTGATTGCAAGAAAAAAAATGCGCGTGACTGGGTCGCACGAACTTGCGCTTATGTGCCTAATCACATTGGAAGTAAAGATATTTAACAGAAACAAGTAACACATTGACATAGAAAAATCACCCGGCCTAAACCTATAAAAAGTGAAAATTGTGGGCCGGATTTTAATAACATCATGTTTTTTTTATTTTTAGTTTTTTGAATTTTTTTTTTTGAGATATTGGTATGCAGTTTATTAGAGTGTATTAATATACAGCTGATCATAAAAATTAAAATAATTTTCTTTTAATAGTTTTAAAAATATTGAATTCCCAAAAAAAAAAAAATTAAATACATAAATTTAATTATTCAAAATATTGGTATGCAGAATTAATTTGCCTACTTAGAGCTTTTCAAATATAATAATGTATAATTATTTTGAAATCCAATTAGCCCTTACTGATAACACCGAAAATAAAAAAAACGTTATATGAAAGGTTTTAATAAAATGATAGGTAATGCCTAAAAAAAAATCTCAAAAATGTTCATTAAAATCTTTTGAGCCGTCTTAGAGAAAAATATACTTTTCCATAACGGTTTTATGGCAGGTACCGTTATTTGTATACCTAAAAATAAAATTTCAATTCGAATCATACACACCAAATTTAGGCTGCAGCTCGTTATAGACTCGGACAGACAAACAGACAGACAGAGAGACATTTTTTGTCAATGACATTTTCATGCTTCTCTGATCGCAATGTCATGTTTGATTGTTTTCTCAATTTTTTACTTGCCATTATAGGTCGAATCCAGGCCTTTCGCTTAGCAGTCCGACACACTAAACACTAAGTGTTTTCATTTACATTACATTACATTAAATATTGATCTGCTCCGTAGATAAATCTACGAAGTAGAGACACTTATGAGCACTGGCTACTGAGGCCATCGGCTCAGACAATTACAAGAACAACACACAAGACGACATTGATACAGGACAGAACAGAAGATAGAAAGAGGAAGGAAAACAGAAAACAAATAACACATGTCAACAGCACGCAGTTGGTTTTCGGAAACATATTTGAGTTACTGGCAAAACTCTGTCCGTCTGTCTGTCTGTCTGTCTGTCTGTATGTCTGTCCGGATGTATTTTGAACTGCAGCCTAAACGGTTGGGCCAATCGTCTTTATAAACTTAAGGTTATTTTGACATTCTACAGAAGGGTTTTTTTCAATTTTTTTTAGCTCAAAAATTATCGGTACCTGCCATATAACCGTTATGTAAAAGCTTATTTTTCTCGAAAACGGCTCCAAGAATTTTTATAAAAAAATTAAAAAAAAGTGTAATACTTTTGGTATGCATTATATTTTATTATATTATATATATTATATTTTGGTGACAAAAAAAATAATATGGTGGGCTAAGAACGTTACCTCCCATAGCACCGTTTTTTTTCTTTAACTTTCTCAAAAAACTGGTGATCCGATTACATCAAGAAGATGTAGGTAATCCAAGTAATTTTGCATTATTTTTTTCGAAACTTTTTTTTTTGTATTTTAATAATTAAATTTTTTTTTTTTTTGAAAAATCAATATTTTGAAAACGGGTAAGTGGATTTTTTTTTAATTTTGTTTTTAAAGGTTCCCTATTTTTGTTCTTAAGCTTTTATTCTTGAATTATTTTTTTAATTTTTTAAAAAAAAGTTGTTAAAAAAACCGTTTTATTTAAAAAAGGCTCTTAAAATTTTGAAAAAAAATCACACTTTTTTACATTTCCTAAAGAAATAAAATTATTTCACCCAATACAATTTAACGTACTCTATTCGGACAATCAAAAGTCACAAAAATTGAATAAATGCTTTAATTTTCACATATGAGAAAGTACGTGCGATCCAGTCGTTCAATTTATTTTAGTAAGCATACAAGCTTCAAACCTCTAATTGACGTACCAGAGTAATGCATAAAGATCTTGATTGGGTTGGATATCAATCCGACTATTTTGAATTCACTCACAATATTGGCCATGATAAACCTAGGCGTATCAAAATCGATTCCAGAACTTCTATTTCCATTTCCCATGAGCTTACAGTGAAAATTTCAACTCGCCGTTTTATATGATAAATAAACAGCGTTATAAAAACCTAATAGTTTCGAACTACTCAAATATCCTTTTCTGTACTTCCTTTCAATTAAAAGGCTTAACAAAAGAAATAAAAGAAAAAAACAACCATTGGTGCTTTGAAACTTGTTCCAAATTAGTCGCAAGGCTTGTAAAATTATAGCTATTTGAAGTAATTTGGCTATCAAAAGACTTTAATGATGCTGGTTATCATCATCATCATCATCGTTATCCTTGCAACTGCAACCAATTTGCCAGATTCACCATCACCAGCACCAGAAAAGCAAACGTCCATAGGGACTGCAATATTTAGCCGCAACTAAGCTGATGACGGAAGTGATTAAAATGGGAATTGACGCCGCCCAGAGATACAAGTTGCAGACAGCTAAGTGGTGGAATATTCATCAGGCCTCCAAGGGATTAGGAATTGTTGAATGAGCTTATGTACGCTACACATAGCGTATAGAGTACATGGGATTAGAGATGCCCTGGAAGCGGTTGAATGCTTAATGAGTCTATGTCTTGCTATGTGTGTATGTGTGTGTTCCTTTATTTTTTTCTTCTTCTTTTATTATTTGTTGCACCCTTCAAGGATCTTTTATTCATTCGGAACTCTTAAGCCCCACAATAGCCCAATAGCACAGACATTGAGCGCTTTTGTTGCAATGGAAAACTTTATCGCATTGTAATGGCTTCTCGATTGTGTTGTGGCCATATAACACTAATGCCAGAATAGTTCAGTAACACAAGTCCTCCATCAACCTTTTTCTTTTGCCTAAGCTGTATCCTGTATCATAGTCTCTAAGTATCTACAATTGGTGTTGAAAAAGGATTGTTTTTAAGTTTGTTGGAAAATTGTTATGATTGTTAAAGTTGTACCGGTACTGTAAGGTTTTCTAAGTTTGATGAAGCTGTCAGAGTTCATGGACAATTAAATCGATTATTGGAAGGATATAATTGAGTTAGTGCCATTGAAAGACATCGAAGTCTTTTTGGGTGAAAACCTTTATGGCATTTATTATGAGCTTGAGTTTGTGATTGATGTTAATTGATTTATAAAGGGTTTTTGAACATAGGGCCGCTGGATAATGAAATCAAATAAGAAAAGCTCTACTTAGAAAATAAACGAAACTCACTTCCATAAACAACTTTTTTGTACTGGGAACAACATTGTTCAAATCACAATTGTAACTTTGCAGGATAACACGGATCTGAGGTTGTAAGTCTTTAACATTCTTCCACATGAATTCAGCTGAATTTTCGGAATCTCCTGCCTTATTTTACTTTGGGGAAATTTGTGAATTGGGGATTATAATCATAAGCTTTTCAAGAAAAATTCCATTAAATCTCTTTGCAAAGAATGATCCGTTCCTCAAATCGTTCATGTGGAATATTCTATCTATCTATCTACTGTAGCTCACTTGGACTCATCGGTCGACAGTGAGTACCTTGTGATGTGTATGATCTTTGTTTAGAATCTGTTCTTTGGCTTGATTTCATATATATACAACAAAAATACTTTAATTAAACGTTATACTTTATAAATTGTTTGTGTAATTTTTTTTACTCTCTACACTACGGAATAATTGACGGTGGCGAACGAGGCGACTGCTACAGCGCAAAGGTTTAAGCAAAACTAAATACTGGAAGACAAAAATGACGAAGATAGATGTGCGCTCTTTGTGGTTTGTCTGTTTGTCGTCCGCCTCTCTTAGTGAACCTGTTTCTTGTTATGTATATACAAGTAAGTCAGCAAGTGGCTTGTCATCGTTAGTACTGTATGCATGTAGAATGGGGAAAATCTACGGATTTTCCCCATTCTACATGCATACAGTTTTTAACTAAAACCTATGAATTTTATCCATAAACATTAAAATATTATTGAAGAAAAAGTTTTAACCCGTAGCAAATGTATGTTGAACTTGAAGTTTGCATTATCAGAAGGTACTCAGACTCATAGTCAACTGATGAATCCAAGTTAACTACTGGACGAAAGGCCAATTTTTGATGGACTTATGTAGGTAGTTATGCAGATAGTGAGAAGCTTTAAACTTATTTTTTTTTAATATTTTTTTTAATATTTACACTTCAACGTTTGATTTTCCTTGGAATACTTGATATATTTCTAAAGGAGAAACCTTTTAAAAATTCCAACATTGATAAATCTACCTTGCCTCTACGAAATTCATATCTCTTTCAATCATCCATAATTGACGTCCTAATGAGTGATAAGTTGGGCTTCATTAAACTTGATAAAGGGTCTGCCTTGACTTTACTTTCATTAAAGAAAATCGCATGGACCCATCAAAACCATAATATTTCACTGAAAATCGATGGTTTGTCCCCATCTAAACTTTGATCTAAAACCATTTATTCTTACCTTTTTCATTTTCTTTGCTTTCAACACTCCCACAAAAAAAACCACCACTCCACTGGATGTCATCTCACTTTAAGAAAGATTAATTGCACTCCATCTCGCTTGTAATCGCAAGAGATCTTATATTGTTAACAAAATGACCAATCAATGTCGGGAGCAACTCCACACAGCTCGTCCCAGACGTTATCGTTGTCGATAAGCCTGGACCGTAGCAAGCCCATCCGATAGCATACCAAAGGCGTATTCCTTCCTTCCTTTCAGCCTCGCCGCACCTGACTTCATCGGCACAAACTCCAGGCACTTTCATTTCGTCTTTTAGTTTTATCAAGAAGAATTGGAAAAGTTTCCTCACAATCTTCACCACCCAACCGCCAATATGGGTCCCGATTTTTTGTGTCCAATTCCCCTTAGCTTTCTTCGGTGTTTTTCTTTTTCTTTCACTTTTTATCACTGAACTTGGCGAATCTCTTATATGTAAAAGTTAAACAGGGTCATTTCTCTCTTTCATCACCCCCACACGCTCTTTTCCCAATTCTGTGGCTACAAAATGTTCAGGATTTTTTTCACACACATACTTCTAGAAACTGGAGTGAAAAAAGCAAAACAGCAAGGACAAAAACGAAGAGGAATTACCAAAAGTCACTCCATTTAAAGGGCAATAAAGAATCTCAACACCAAGTTCCTGAAAAAAAAACAAGAGATAGCTCACGTGGAAGGGTCTAAACTGTGTGTCCTGTGACAAAGCTTTAGCTTTAGGTATAGCAACGGCGACTTAGGAAAATAAAAATGTCTTACCGAACAATAAAACTTCTGACGAAGGCAACTTATAGTCCTTCCTTATTCAGGTGGGTATAAGGGGCTCGGAAGGAAGCGCAAATCAAAAAGGTAGATTGCCATAATCTAATAAATTTACGATAATCTCTTTATGGGCGAAAATCTGTATTAAGTCTTCTTAAACATAAATCTTTTACAAGAAACGTCCAAGTAAAGATTCTTTACATATATCTGTGTGGTGCAATGGTATATAAATATAAGGCGATGGTAGCTTTTGTCCTTGCGCGTTAACACAGATACGACTGACTGAGGAAAATAAAGAAGAAGGTGACGTTTTGTGTTGGCAACCGACGGTGTAACAGTTGGAGATTTCCCATTTTCATCGCTTGATATCTTTTGCAGGTCATGATGATGGTGAATGCTCACGAAGCCCACCGCGGCGGAGAGGAGGAATTAGATAAAAAAGTATCTTTAGATAGATTTGGGGTAACTATGGCATGAGGGATAAGGTTTTTATCATACAAATTATCATCGATGGATCATAGCAGTTTTCTCAATTTCCATGACTTATACAACTATGGGGACCTTGTCATTCCTTGGGGGAAACCTATTATACAAGTTTATCCGAGTGAGGTGTGATGGATCTTAAAATACGTCATTGACACTTGTTATCACATTTTTTTTGTAAACTTGTTCAGCAAAAGTTATAATAGTCAATTTAAAAATAGACTTATCTTAAGGAATTTAGGGATACGAATTCGTCAAAGAGAAATCGGTAAATTGGTGTATTAAACAGCCAAGACCCTTATTAAAAATAAGACCCATAATCGTCATACCAAGAGCACTATTGGCATTGTGATGGATAATTTAAGGCCAATTCTCCAGTATTTCATCACTCAACATCCGTATTTTGACGAAATGCAATATCTATCGAAGGATTTCGGTGTCCTTCGACCTTACACAGACCACAGCATGGCAAATTGGGCGTCGTGGTTTGGTTGTTCAGCCGTAAATAATTCAACTGACCTAGGAACTGAAGGTAAACCATGGACAACTATATAGTGTGTTCTCTGAATAAGCTCTGGGCGAGTCGACAATTGACCTTTATTTCCATCGAAAAATCATCTTCAGGGTGATCTTGGGACGATATTTACCCACATGAGATACAAGAAAATTTAGAAAAGATAACCGGGCGAGGTTTTCCCTTGCCATTTCAATTTGATAGCGATCAAAACCAATTTTAATCTTCTGTCCTTCCCTACATTAATTCCCAATTTTTTTTATCTCGATTCTCTAATAGGTGGCGCTGGTGTCGGTTTTATTCTTTTCAAAATCCGTTTTTACTAACCGATTTTGACATGACTTTCACAGGCGGTATGATGATATTCTAGGGAGTAACGTGGGCTATTTTAATTTCCCAATTGGTGTTGCTGTAGTCGCTTTTTTTCTGAAAGTGGTCAAAACCACTTTTTTACGGGGTACTACCTCATCCGAAGAACTGGCAAAACCTCGAAGAGTAAAATTTGTCTCAGAAAAGTGCATCTCATGCAACCGTTCGATCTCGGCGGTAAATAATAAGTCCCTTTCATTCTTGCAGAATCACAACGCACAAACAGGAATGGTTGAGATTAGATTATTTAACTACCCCTGGGTGACGTTAGAGTCCCTTTTTTTATTTCAAATGAACAAAATAAAAAAAAACATTAGCGAAGTTTTGACCCAATAGGTGACACTGTGCAGGACATATTGTTAAATGAGGTTTTCCCTGTACCTTTGTATATTAACAATATAAACCTAAAATGAGTTTACAGATTTTTTTAAATTTCGTTGTATGTAATTCTTGGTAGTTTTGAGTGCGAAAGCTAGCGTTATTGTTGGTATCCAGAAAATGTTTATTATACCCGTGCAACGCCGGGTAGATTTGCTAATATTTGTTTAAGAACGATGGTCGGTCCAACTTTGGATAACTCGGTCTTAAATGTGCGGCGTTTTTCTGGCCAAAGCGAGCTCGAGTAAATGAGTTCGCTTGTAAGCCTAAAATAAGGTATGAGGTAGCCCCAGAGACAACTCAACGCAGTTGCCAGATTTATCCTTGACGATTTCGTGCTTTGCATCACGTGTCTGCCATGAAGGACTGCATTGTTGGATTTTAAAAGAAATAAGGTCCAATGATGTTACCCTCCCACGAGTCGTATCAAATAATCCGAAAGCAGTTATTCTCAAGCCTTAGACAGATAAGGTTGCGGTAAACTTAATTACATAGGATATTTAGAATGGTTGTGTTTAAGGCACACGATTTAATGTGTATGTAGTAAACTTTCTTCTTCGATTAAAACGAAACACAGTATTTTAATATTTCACTTGTTTATTCCGTTTTTCCTTATTTGAATTATAAATAAAAGAGGCTTTGTTCGGCAAACTATTCAGCGCGGCTTTACATACGAGTTCTTAATGGAAACTACTAAATGAAACTCAAACTCGGAATCTGAATGCTCAAAATTGGTGTGTAAGCAAAAAGGGGAAAATGTCTTCGTCTCCTGTAACGTGGTGTGTGTGTATTGGTGCGTATGTGATGTGAAGTATGTGTGCGTACGTAAGGGGGAGGTTTATGTATCTGTCCCGTCGGTGTCCTATCCCACATGTATATATCTAAAGTAGTTGCACTACTTCCAGGAAATTCAGATGTGTTCAGAAGAGGTACTAGCTAAAAATCTTACATCTACAATTCATATGAAATCCCATCAGTGACAGTAGCAACGATTTACAAAAACTAATGTTGAACAGACATAACTCTCTCTTAGCTAGATAGAATAGAAATAGAAAAAAACAGGGCTGGTTTCCTCATTCAGATTTCTTAAATTAGGACCCACACTGAAAGCTATAAAAGCGTATAGTTGGTCTGATAAGTTGTTTATTTATTTATGTGGGATTTGAAACAATTTAGTTATGCGAAAAAACAAATAAAACTCGTGGATTTTAATACTCTTTCTTTGGTAAATTTATTTTCTCTCTTTCTCTTTTATAATAACATTTGCCACTGAATTACATTTAAGTGAGTTGGTGGTTTGAAGACTACTTTATAACTGATCTCTATGCTAGGCACACATTAGGGTTGATACTGGTTTTTCCTCTTTCTTGGTTTCGTTTGTTCTTGTGAGTGTATGTTTGTACTTTGTGGTCTCATCGTTTTCTTTGTATCTCGTTGTGTCTTTATTTTTCACCGATGTTTGATCGTTATGTCTTTTGATTGTAGGGCATGTTCTGGCAGGATAGGCCTAATCCGGAAATCTTCTGCATTGGCGAGTTTAAACGATGGAAGAATAAGTTGCAAGTTGCTTTCATGATGACAGCTTGTGCAAGGAGGTTAAGCTTAAGAAGCTGTTTTAGTAGTTCATTGAAATGTACATATTTCAAAATATGTGGAACTAAGTTTGCTGCTATATAGATGTTCAATTGAGGAGCGCTAGTATAGAGCTACTGTAGGTTTCGGCCTTGTTTTATAAGCTATCCCGACGGTAAAAAATTGTGTTAATCGGAAGAGCAAAATGAAAATCGAGTGAGTTTTGATTTATAAACGTATTATAACCACCCTAAGCTGACATTATACATATATGCTGTATATGCAATGAATTATATTACGTTTATAATATGATTTCAAATCATTTGGTTATAATTTGGAAAAAAATTAAAATTCGTTAAAAATAATTAATTTACCAACTTCATTTTATGACATTTTCTGCCGAGCGAGCTCATCCTGCGTTTGCATTTTTAAAGCAAGAATCATAAGACTTTCCTTCTTACTGCACCTGCCTATTAATTGCCATTGGAAAACAGTGCAATCTTAACTCATTTTGTTCCATAAATAAATTATGAAGAAGAAAAATCATTCACAATTTTGTAGTAACTTTTAACAATTTCAGACTTGGGCGCATATCCTTGCCAAGCATTCCTCCCTCATTTGTTTAACATGAAGTTGATGTCATGGTCCCTTTGCCTTCCAGTTTCATCCCTACGCCTAACTTTATGATAAAATTACACTTCTTCAGCTCATAAAAGCACACATAGATTCCATCGCTTTCGCTGTATAGTTTTCAGAAACACGAACAGCAAACTTCAAGGAGATTAGTTCATCCATAATTAAATAGCGAATAGCGCCAGGATACGTTATTGCCACCAACAACTACAGCTCATGGAGGACCTCCAACTACGTTCATAGAGTGTATGCCTAAGATAGTGTCTTGATGTTTATTTAGTTAACTTGCGGAAGTTTCGAAATAATAATTTTATAAAGCACTTAACATGCAAATTATTTAGCAATTTTTGGTGTTTTTCTTTCTCCATTTTGTTCACTCATATTTTTGAAAAATTCTCTATCAGCATGTGCAAAAGAAAAGTGTTCAGAACTTTCATAAATTACTTCATAGAATCACTTAATACGCATGTTGTTCGACAGGCTTATGATGAGTTAAGGGCTTATGTTCAGGGAAATATGAATCCCAAGGACTAACAAAAAAAAGGAGAAAGAAAAAAACAAGTGAAATATTTTTAGTGGAAACTTCATTAGATAAGAAAAGTTTTCCATCGACTAGGCTCATGGAAGAACAAAAATGAAATTAAAAAACCGATATAAATTTTTGAGATTGCGTTGTGCACGGAAGCGTTTTGGACAAAGTGACTCCTTTAAAACATCCTGTCGCCCGCGTAGCATGTATATAATTACAAAAGTTTGTCCTCTAACAACATCGTTAGCGCTGTTTTTGGCGTGACTTTTATTTGATGGGGTTTGCTCTGACTAAACACTGTTTGGTATACGTCACTGTAGAATGTGACATTTTGTGTCAAAAGTTCAAAAAGTCATCTTTCTGCACCAGATAAGGTTGAAGAAGTCTTCACCATACCTCCGTGTTATTAATGCTGAAATCTGATGGAATTGCTTTTAGGGTGTGTTGATATTCTTGGACCGATGCGATAGAAGATTATCTTTTGAGTTTCGAGTTAGGTATGTGGCAGCTCAACATTATGTCACTTGAACATAATTATTTTGATTGTTTCAAGAGCAAATATTTTATAATTTTTTTGTTCAGTAGCTTGAAAAAGAAGAATTGCTAAAAGCAATAAAACTTCTATTAAATTGTCAAAAACATTCCGCCCAAAACGCTAGAAAGCAACTTTTTGAAAATAAAATTTTCAGCTTTCCCAAAAAGTCGCCTATGTTTTTTTTCTACTCCTGATTCCAAACAAAAATGTCTACATCAACTTCCATTAAATCTGAGTTTAGCTTGCTGTCAATTAATTCAAGGATTAAATAGATTTTTCCTTCGACATTTCTGTAGCTTTTTGCGTCTATTCAGTCAGTTCCTCGACTTAATATTAATCTTTCATCATATTGAAAACGACCCTCTTAATTGATTTTTTCCATTAATCTCTGCGGGTAACTGTCTGTATTTCAAGATCCTTAAGCCGATGGGGTGTCATTAATGGCGCCAAGGAAATCATAGTTTTCTTGTATCCTTTGCTTTTGTTGTTATTCTGGACCAAATGAGAGGGCAGGCAGAGCCCTTTTGTCAACATTATTTTCCAAACCTTCTTCGTTGAAGGGAATAAATTCATATTTTCCGCTCCATAAACACACATTATATAAGTGAATGCGTCTAACTTTGGGATAAACTTCTTCCGAATGCAAGGATTTTTGTTCGGAACTTGCCAAACTCTCTCACGTCATTCATAATGCACTTGGCTTCCGTATTGCAAAATTTTTGTTGGTTCTTTGCGCTTCGGGAGTTGGTTGTTTAGCGCACTAAACATTAATTTTTCATATTTTTTCGTGATATGGAAGTAGGTGCCCAGTAGCGAATTAAACGAATGACTAACTTTGCACTCTTAAGAAGGGCGTTATCCAAGTAGGTAAAAGGTTTCATTTAACTGCCTATACATGGTGGAATCGGAATAAGTCAATCATTTTTTTTCGTTTGAAAGATCAATTTTGTTTGTAAGAAGTTCAGATTTTAAAATTTTAACAAAATAGATCTCAACAACAAAATCCAGAAAGAAATTATCTTTAAATAATTTAGTTATGCGAAAAAGAAATAAAACTTCTGGATATTAATATACTTTTTTTGATTACTTCTGCCCCGCAATTACATAAGTGAGTTGGTGGTTTGACGACTACTTCACGACTGTTTTTCTGTTTTTACACTGTTTTTTCTCCTTTTCTGACTTTGTTCGTTCGTGTGAGTATATGTACTTAGATCATTTCTATGTATCTTGTTCTATGCGATGTGTCGTTTATCTGTTTGGTCATGTAAGCTTTGTAATTGTTGCGGTTGTTAGTTTTTTATATTTTATGTCTGTAGGGTATGTAGTTGAAGGATCGGCCAAATCATGAATTTAAGTATTAGGTCGGTTATATCATTTCTAGATTGTTCAATGAATAATTACTTATACAAAATAAATCCAAAAATAAAATCAATCAAAATATCAACGCATACTTTACAGCGCGACTAAAAAAGTTACACATACGCCTCAGCGTATGGAAAGAAACATATCAACACAATTTTTGAACGAAAGTATATCCGAGATCCCAATATTTTGAAACAATATTACTAAAGGATGGCTGGAGTATCAGTTGTGAAATACATTCTGGGTTGTCTGCGAAGGAATAACTGTGGTTAGTCTTAAATCGTTTGTAGATATTAAACTAATAAACTCAAATTTACATGTTTTTGAAATGTCAATTAAGTAGTGTTTAGCCAAGAATCGATTTATATCGAAATAACATGCCAAAAAATTATATTATGTTTATGTGTATGTACATCTGATATTCGTCGTTATGTATTAAAATTTGTTGAGACTGGGATGTAGCAGATCATCGAATACCAATGCGTTACAATGAAACGTACCCTTATCGCGCTAATCATTTTGGTATCATTAGGACATTTTAAAAGGTGACTTACTTTTGTTTCCATATAAATTTCAAATCACGCAAAAGTCATTTGTTTACCAATAATCCATATTATTCCCTTCAGACTGACAGATATTTTTATGTCTAAAAAACCATATCACACTCTCTGTCTGCATTTGTAAGCGAATTGCAGCGTTTAAAAAACGCTGAATGAAAGTAGAAGACTCAGTATTCATTTTGAACTTGTTGAAGTTATTGATTCAAAATAGCTTTTCAAGGCTTTAAGTCTATCAAAAAATCGAGGTTTCGTCCTCAGTTATACTCGTAGAATTTGCCACCAGATGGCGATTTTTCTTTACAAAAGTCATAAAAGTCGTTGTTATCAATATCGGTGTTATCAATATTGGTATCATTAGGACATTTTAAAAGGTGACTTACTTTTGTTTCCATATAAATTTCAAATCACGCAAAAGTCATTTGTTTACCAATAATCCATATTATTCCCTTCAGACTGACAGATATTTTTATGTCTAAAAAACCATATCACACTCTCTGTCTGCATTTGTAAGCGAATTGCAGCGTTTAAAAAACGCTGAATGAAAGTAGAAGACTCAGTATTCATTTTGAACTTGTTGAAGTTATTGATTCAAAATAGCTTTTCAAGGCTTTAAGTCTATCAAAAAATCGAGGTTTCGTCCTCAGTTATACTCGTAGAATTTGCCACCAGATGGCGATTTTTCTTTACAAAAGTCATAAAAGTCGTTGTTATCAATATCGGTGTACATTATGTCTGCCCCTAAATTTATATAAGATCAAAAGGTTAACTGGCTTTAACAAAATGTTGCGCGTTGCAACACTTCAAATCTGAAAATCCATTTTCTTCATTAAAAACTCTTTGTACGTGTGATAAATATTGTTTTATAAAATTTTTAGTGTTTTCTATTAAATCTTTTCTTTTTATCAAATATCCCGCTCTTAAGACTTTGAACAAAAAAAAAAGGAAACGATTTTCATATTCCTGTAAACAATGGTTCGTTTCATAAAAAGGCAATTGATTAAAGATAACATTACAAATATTTTAATTATTGGTAAGTTGCTTGATGGGAAGCTTTTGAAACTTTTAAAAGAGAATATTCAATGGCAGTGGCATTGCGGTGAACGGTGCGATACCTAGGATGGCTTGAATTAAACTAACCTTCATTTTCTCGAATAGAATGGGAAGAAATTAAAGAAAGTAAAATAATAAAGGGTGACACTTGCTCTCTGTGTTAAGTCTGTTTGTCGTGCGTCTGACTTGGTGAAATTAGATTAGTTTGAAGTGTGTACACTAGCCAGTTATTTATCATTGTTAGCGCTTCTGCTGAAAACCATTCTATGTTTTTGCTAAAAATAATATACAAAGTTTTCATATACAGAGAAAATACAAAAATCTAACAAAAATTGATTTTGTCTCCTTTATGTATGACTTGAAAGCGTTCCACAATGCAACAAAAGGAAGTAGAAATACAAAAGCAGATAGTAATAAATAATACAGGGTCGCAAGGTAGCAACGTTTTGTTGCCAAAGTTACCACTCAACCTGTCAAATATTCAGTTAAGCTTATCAGCGTGTAGAAATCATCAAAATCTTATCCACTTTCTGGGATGTAAGTGAGGTCCAACCTCCTCATGGATTCCATGCCCAAGAAATTCGTCATGCTCTATGGAATTTTAAGACAGGAACCAAACATATACCGACGATAAAGCAGAAAACTGAAGAAAAAGAAAATCCAAAAATATTTCGAGAGTCGCCAGACAGTCAATCTGCCCTAATTTGCGTTCGGTAAAGATATTGGCCGATAATCTTGATTTAGTTAAAAAAAACTTCTCAGTTGAGGCTCGTTTTTAAGCTTTACTTCTTATTCAGTGCAGCGATCATTAACTGATCGCCAACCTTCGGGACGCCTCTGTGGAAATATAGGAGCATGTATTAGACCAGGTTATTAAAAATTGGTCTCACTACTACAAGCATTTCTAGTGAAATACAGACTTGAATTTTCAAATTAATAATCAAAGGATAATTGAATCTTCAAAATTATTCCGAATATATTACTATATATAACCATGAATACCCTATAATAGTAATATAAAAAAAGATAGGGACAGCAAATAATTAAGTAAAAAGAAATGTTGTTTTGCTATCAGTGACAAAACAGCAGATATCTGGAATGTTTTTTAAAAACAAACAAAATTTGCTTAGCAAATTTTTCGATTCACATCCACTTACATATGTTAATTTTGGGAGGCGAAGATACGACGTTAAGGGACTCCTTCTACCGACAACACTGTAATGGTGATGTTCAATCGAATGATACAAACAACAAATAACATCGAAAAGAAAAATCTCCCCTTCCAGCAAACCAGTTTTGCACTAAAGAGAATCATATTTTTCATTTTAGAATTCAGTATTTAAACTCTTCCAGTACTGATCGGTAGCTTTTTAGAGAGTGTATTATACTTTTTTATCAAAATAAACTCCCTTGACTTTTATTTTGAAACCAATTGCAAATCATACATGTACTTGCTTTAGAAATATTACATGAAGAAAAAAATGCAAGGTATTTAATTATTAAGTTCAAATACTAATGAAACGTTTAGTAAAAGAATTATTTTTATATGATTATTTAATGCCTGCGATTTCTAATGAACATAAAAATAATTAAAATGTTTAATTTTTATTCACGCCTACAATCCTTCAGCTTCATTAACTGAAAAGGTTTTCTATAATTTACAAAAATAATCCATTCGGAACTGGGTTTGAATTCCTTTACAAAACGAACGCAATAGAAGTTTATAATTTTTCAAAAAAAGTTTCAAGATAAATTCCTTTCGTCCTCTGACTCCATTTTAACAATATTCATCGTTTCCCTCCATTTTGTTTGCATTAAAGTTTTTCGATCGTTTTCATGCATGAGTGAAAATTTTCATTTAGCGGACTGAATGGCGGACGTCTTTACAATACTCGCATGGAAATCGCATTTAAGGGATGAAAACTGTTCTCATAAAAAATGATGAAAGAGGGCTGAAATCCCTACTTCCGTTAAGCTTTTGGCCTCCATTAATGTTTGTCTGTGGTGCACTATCACGAAGTATTCATATGAATTACCACATTTAAGTGCGTTACCCCTCAAAGTGAAGTGTCCTTCATATAGAGATAGCGAGCAAAGAAGGAAGTAAGAAAAGAAAAAAAAAACAGTAAAACACACATTCAACTCCACATTGTCAACTATACTTGAATTCACTATATCCCACCCCAATAGTCAACCAGCCTGCATTGAATTGGCATATCAAGGATATGCTAACCCATAAATATCCTTATCCTTTTGGTATTGACGATGTCCTTGCCGCCACTTTGAGTCTGCATTATCCCATTCCAGAGTCATGAAAAACGAAACCAAATTAACGGAATCGAGGGGAGTATATCCATGAATCCCAAAGACTAAAAAAAGGAGAAAAAACAGTAAAAACCACCCCAAACGAGGGTGAGAAGTGAATCTTTACGGCCCTTAAGAACGGAAATCATTTATGATCCGGACGAATCTTTTGTAACAGCCAGTTTAGTTTGCTCATAAAAGTTAACTTGGCTTTGGCTTAGCGCAAGAAGATTTTGAGGATTGAAGAGACCAGGAAAAAACCAAAAGACGTCACAATTTCATAAGACCAAGCACAAAGTTCATTTGGCTTTGCGCCGAGTCGATAAAGGACAAAGAACTTTTATCCGTTTGATGCCAAAAACTGCGACCAAAAGAAGAAGACAATGGAGACATATTATTATCAGCCAAAGTCGGCTGCCGGCTCCACTTTGACTTGAATTCGGCAAACTGTCTCCGCCAGAAATTAGCAAGACGCTCACTGGAGAAAAAAAAAACAACGCCAAAGAAAGGCATTGTCTATAATGGTGTTCTATGTTTGGGCTTCCATAACTTTAAAATAAGGGCGTCGCGCATCGGTCGTCGTCGTTGGGCTGTGATTCTTGCTGCTGTAGAAATAGACAAAGAAGATGTTTTAAAAAGTTTCGTCTGGTTTTGTTTTCCTTGGCAGAAACTAAAATATGAAAATGAAAAATAAAAAAAAATATTTGTATTATGAAAATTGCAAAAACCGGGAAGAAGGAAGTTTTCCCCGGCACCTTGAGGCTGTGACAATTTTAGTTCACCGCATCATCAGCAGCGTCCTTTTGTCTTCGGTAAGGAGAAGTTCAGCATCAGCATCAGCATCAACTCCAGCGCTATCAATAGAAAGCTGAATTTGAATGAGTGTTGCATAGCCGTATGTTGTGTGGTTTGCATTCTGGAAGTTAATCATTCAACAGGATATATACCTAAACTATATAGTCCCTATCAACGCCCATTCAACAAGGAAACACTATAGTGCACTCCATAATTATTATGTGGTAATGCTCTACTTCGGATTTAGCCTTCAATTAACTCTGCGGAAAGAAACACGTTCTTTCCCTGGAGTGATTTCGATACCATCTTAGGGAACAGTTTTATCCTCGTTAGCATAGGGGAGCATAGAATCCATGGTTCACTCATTTTGGCATCCATGTTTTTCCCAGAATTGAGGGAAGGCAAAGGAGCTGGAGCAAGGATTTCTTGCATTGTGCACATATTGTTTCGTTTTCCTTGTTTTTTTTTCTACGACTTGATGGAGGGTTGGGGCTGTGAGGGAATGGTTAACATTATGGGTGATGAGGTTCCATTGTTTGGTTTTTGGATTGTGCTCATTTTATGGATATTAATTTGTTGTTTGCATTCGTTTATTGTGTTTGGATGGACTTCAGAGGGAGAAAATAGTATTGGGATCCTTTATGAAAAGAACACTGGACAACGATGACGCACTTGGTGAATGCCCCCAGGGGGTATGGTGTATTCACGAGATTTAATGTTGCACGTCCTGCAAGCATATTGAAGGAAGAAATATTTTTTGTAAAAGGGTGTATATGCAAACACATATGTTGGCTATGCAAATGAAATTTCTGATTGTTCTTGGAACTCGATTAAAAAACATGAGGCTTATATGTTGGCGTTGTTCTGCCACCGTGGTGATATGATAGCAATAAAAAAGCAAGGACATTCATTGTGTCAGCGCTGTACGCTATAATTAAAAAAATGCTACCAGCATGTGCTAAAGGCACAACACGTTTTTAATATGATTTTTGATTAAATTTGTTTTTACTTCGAGACTTTCTGCTAATGAAAAAAATGAGTCTTGTTGAGAAACATTTTAATAATATGCTTTCCGATGCCTTATGATGTCCTTAAGCCAATATGTATTCAACAAAAAACATATTTTCATTTTCATAAATATAAAAAGTGCAAGTAATGTTAAATGCCTCTATGAAGGTTTTTAGAAATTTAATTCTAACGTATTGTGCATCTAAAAACGTGATTTTAATGTTCCTTACCTTTTTCTTTTTGTTTCATTAACAAGATTTTAAAAATGAACAAGAGGAGATTATTATTATATCAAGCCTCACACTAGTGACTTATTTAAATAGTATTAATAAAGAAAGTTACAATGTTTTATTTCTTTAATAGAAAAATGAAGTAATCATCATTAAGTAGTATAACAAAAGGTCTTTGATTATCTTCGTTTCAAAAATTAGTATGGACCTACTGTTTTGTTCGGAGCAAAAATTCTTGTATTGAGCATGCTGAAATATGCTAATTCTAAAGTAGTAAATGAGAGGGACTAAGTGACTTCCTTGATGAACTTATATTTCCGAGCATTTATTTTAATTTTTTTTTTGTTAGCTCAAATTTTAACGGTATCTGTTATAAGACCGTTTAGTTAAACTTTATATTTTTCGAAAAAACCTCTTAGAATTTTTATAAAAAAAATTAATGTACTTTTGTAGGTGTGGTTTATGTTTTGGGGAAACAAAAATGTAGGTTGGTGGGTTAAAAACGGTACCCCCGATTTTTTTTCTTCGAATTTCTCGAGAACTAAGTTATCGATTATAATTAAATTTGATATTCCGCAAAAAGGAGTTAGTTAACACAGAATTTCTTTTCCAACAACTTTTTTTTTGTATTTTTCAAATTAAAAAAAATTAATCAATATTGTAAAAACGGATAAATGAATTTATTTTCGTCTTAAATGTAGGTAATTTTGTGTGCTTAGTTAAAAAAAAAGTTGTTAAATAGAAACTGTTCCATAGATTAAAGAAAAAAATTACACTTTTTTTCATTTTTAATGAAATAAAATGGCGTTTAAATTATTCAACTGAAAACTATCCTAGTCCTTTCCTCGAACAATCAACAGTTACAAAAATCGATTAGAAATTTAACATTTTCAAATTTGATTGGACTATTTCACCGCCCATAAGAGCAAGTACGTGCGATCCAGTCGTGGTTTTCTTTTTGTTATTTGCAACTACCAAAGGGATTGTGGTTACCCTTTAAATGTAAGTGAACACAGAGCTTCCTTAAGAAATAAGGGGGGATTTTAGAAGGAGATGCCGATGCAAATTGGTTTTAAATTTCTGAACATCATAATGGAAAATAAAGTTTGGGAAAAACACTTTCCACATTCGAGTTGTACGACTGAAAAAGAAATTTCTGTTTTTAACCTAATCACCGAAACTGGACTCGAGAGTTATTTGGAGGGCATTTCTAGAAATGCGAGTATTACTGTTAAAGAAGAGCAATACTACTGGCTATTTCAGAAGAATACTAGCAATTGAAATAAAAGATAAGAAATATTGCGTTGATGTTGAAATGACGTAAATGTGAAGACAGAATGAGAACAGACGTTACCGTTAAAGATAAACTTCCAAAGAGAAAGGGTGTGATTCAATGAGATGAAAAAAGTAGAGTGTATTGCTGTCAGCGCATCAGTTTAGTGGTTAGAAGTTTCAGATACTACCAAGCTAATATGAGTGTTATAAGCATTATTGGCCTGTTTAATATTTTTTTGGGTTTTCCTAAAAGTAAGGTGATTTTTCTTTGAGTTTGATACTTTTGACACTATTTGCGATAGAAAAAGATTCAATTTGTTGACCATAATATAAGCTGGAGTCTGCGTCACAATTGAGGAAGTATCATGTCTAGTATCTGGTTGAGAATACTGAAAATTATTGAGACCGTCCCAGTTGGCTTTCTCATACGCAAAACTGTTTTTTTTCTTTCTTTATCTGGAATATTTGAGCTCTAGAAATAAGCATATATGGCACAATGGCCAGACGGATCTAGAAGCAATAATACACTTATAAAGCACTTCTAAGCTCAGGCTAATAAGCAAATCCGAAATGTTCTTGGCTTGGCTATCAACGTCTAAATAAATGTTAATACTGTTACAACTGAACAGTATTAAAAACAGCCTATAAGTAGTGATGGGATGCAAGATGATCCCAGGTTGAAAAATAGAAGGATCACGATCGGGTTTGGGAGATAAAATGAAAAAAAGTAGTTTTTATTTTTCTCTTAGATAAAATGTTTTATTGTGAGTCTTACCTCGATGAATGTTAGTATAAGAATAAGAATATAAAAAAATGGTGGGAGTTGACAGGATGAGCTTAAACTTAATACAAAGGTGAGATGGGCATAGTTGTATGCGCCACCTGGGTTTTCGTGGTATAATAACTTTACTTAATACAAAGGTGAGATGGGCATAGTTATGCGCCACTTGGGTTTTCGTGGTATAATAATTTTACTTAAACATTACCGCCCGCCTTGCAGGATTATACCTGCAATATAATACAAAGTATAAGTATCTAGTTCCTATATGTATGAAACAAATTAAGATTGTGAACCTTTGAATTACCGAAGGGGTTCCTCTCACTTCGGGAGGAAGGAAAAGTTAGTAGGGGATATCAATTACAAATAAATACAATGTGTAATATATAAAGATACAAGATAAGTTCAGTATATAAAGGCATTTGAAATATAATTTTAATATACATAGGATACGTATTCTTCAAAGATATTCTTGCGCAAATTTATATATGATTTATTGAGAAATCTGTAAGATATTTAAAAATTGAAACATATTATTGATTAGTTGGAATGACACATAATTTTACAATGGGTCTGGTTACTACGCGAACTCGGTTATCGTTGCCTGGAAGCACATTCGTAACACGACCTAGCCGCCACTCATTCGGGGGTAGGTTTTCCTTTTTTACTGCAACAATATCACCTATTTGTAAGTCGCGTTGAGGATATTTCCATTTATATCTTTTATGAAGTTCCTTCAGATATTCTTCTTTCCAACGTTTACAAAATTGTTGTTGGATTACCTTTAACTTTTCCCAACTATTAAGCAGTGAGATGGAAGACTCTTCAGGAATTGGTTCGGCTATAGAAATTAGCGGACTCCCGACAAGGAAATGTCCTGGAGTTAGCGATAGGCAGTCAGAAGGGTTTTCAGATACTACGCTGATCGGACGAGAGTTGAGACATGCTTCGATGCGACAAAGCAATGTCGAGAACTCTTCAAAAGTATACTTGGTAGTATTCGCAACTTTTTTGAAGTGGGTTTTAAAACTTTTGACACCTGCTTCCCAAAGGCCACCCATGTGAGGTGCACCGGGAGGAATAAAATGCCAAGATAGCGTAGGACTGTGTGAATAAAGTATATCGGATGCTGTTTGTTGTAAATGTTTTTCAAAATCTTCTGTGAGAGCTCGGCTAGCTCCAACAAAATTTGTTCCGTTGTCGGAATAAACTTCTTGAGGAAGACCTCTCCTGGATGCAAAACGATGGAATGCCGCTAGGAATGCAGCTGTAGATAACTCAGTGACTCCTTCTAAATGTATGGCTTTTGTAGAAAAGCATACGAAAACACATACGTAGCCTTTTGTTATTCGGCAACTCCTTCCAAAGTATGTTTTGATATCGAAAGGACCAGCGAAGTCCACTCCAACCTTAGAAAATGGTCTCGAAAATTCGCACCTTTCCGGAGGCAAGGCGGCCATAAGTTGCTTTTATAGATTTTTTTTGTGTAGCACACAAGTCTTGCAACGGTTGACACAAGATTTTATCAGGTTTTTCAGATTAGGAATCCAATACCCTTGGCGAACAAGGACGAACATAAGTCGATTTCCTCCATGCAGAGATATTGTGTGAATAAAATCTAAAAGAAGTTTTGCAAACAAGGAATTGTAAGGCAAAATAGCTGGATACTTTTCGCTCCAAGGAAGATTTGAATTAGCTAGGCGACCGTTCATTCTCATCACGCCCTTAAAGTCGAGAACTGGATTAAGTGTGAGAAGTTTGCTATTTCGTTTTATTGGTTGCCTGCTTTCCAAAAGTTGGTACTCCGAGAAAAAATAAAACTTTTGTGAAAGAATAGTGAGTCTTTCCTTTACGAAAAGAATCTCGTTTCGGGTAATATTAAAGTTCTTGTAGCTTAATTCGGACTTGAACCTCGGATTCGTTCGATGAAAGAAACGAAAAACATACGATATTACTCTCAACGCTTGTGTGAATTTAGAGAACCTTTGGAGAATGTCTTTTGTATGATTTATATAGAACACTTTAACAGGTTTGGACTCTAGGTCAGCTTCGGTAAATGAGCTTGAAGTGCTGGAAGGCCAAGACAATTGATTGGATCGGAGCCAGATCGGACCGTTCCACCACAACTCATTACCTAGAAGTTCACCAGGAGCCATCCCCCTTGTTGCTAAATCCGCTGGATTATCCTCTGAAGCGACGTGTCGCCATTGGATATCACCAATATTGCGTTTTATGAGGCTAGTGCGATTTGCTACAAATGTTTTCCAACAACAAGGCTCCTTTTCTAGCCACGCAAGAACTATAGACGAATCTGTCCACAAGAAGGTAGAAACGTTTTCAAAGTCAAACATATTTGATGTAGTTCTAATAAGTTTGGACAATAGAACTGCACCGCAAAGTTCCAGTCTAGGAAGCGAAACTGTACTCACAGGTGCAACTTTGGTTTTAGAACACAAGAGGTGGCAATTGCTGCTTCCGTTTGCTTCGGGAACTCTTACATAGACGGCTGCAGCGTATGCCATTTCAGAGGCGTCACAGAAGCCATGAATCTCTGCCGCTCTTCCGGTAGAAGTTTCTAACCATCTGGGTATCTGAAGCTGTGAAATGTCAGGCAAAGTTGAGGCAAAGGATTCCCAGGTAGCTAGAGAATGTGGAGTAAGACTCTTATCCCATTCGGTTTTATCTTTCCATATTTGCTGCATCAGGATCTTAGCCTTTATGATAATTGGTGCAGTCCAACCAACGGGATCATAAAGCTTAGCAATGTGAGAAAAAACTTCTCGCTTAGTGCAGGCAGTTGAAAAGGCAATTGGTTTAGTTTTGAAGTAGAACATATCAAGTTTTGCATTCCAAAACACGCCTAGTGTTTTAACAGAACTTTGATCGTCTAAATTCAAAAATAAATCGCTTAGAATATGATCTCTTGGGATATTTTCAAGTAAAGATTTTGTGTTGGATGTCCATTTACGAAGGACAAAACCAGCAGAAGCTAGGATAGCTGTAATTTCTGACTGCGCTTTCAAGGATTGTTCAATGGAGTCAAAACCTGAAAGTAAATCGTCAACGTAAAAGTCATCGCGTAGCATTTGAGAACCTAAAGGATATTTTAATTTTTCATCTTCAGCAAGTTGCAACAGTGTGCGTATTGCCAAAAAAGGCGCACAGTTGACACCGAAAGTGACAGTTTGCAACTCGAAATCTTCTATGTCCTTTTCCGGAGCACTTCTAAAAAGAATTCTTTGGAATGTAGTATGCGAAGGATGTACTCGAATTTGTCTATACATTTTTGTAATGTCGGCGTTATATACGTATCGGTGTTTACGCCAACGAAGCATAAGTGTAACAAGATCTTTTTGTAAACTTGGTCCTGTATGAAGTACGTCGTTTAGGATATTGCCTGTTTGAGTTGGATTCAAAGCATTGAAAACTACTCGTAGCCTCGTTGTTAAGCTTTCTGGCTTAACAACAGCGTGATGGGGAAGATAGTACGACATAGCCTTACCATCGCAGAGCATTTCCGCAGAAGGAACTTGTTTCATATGATCAACATCTAAATACTCGTGAATTACATTATTGTACTCAGCTTCTAGCAGAGGTGTGTTTTTAAGACGACACTCAGATGCGATAAAACGCTTTTCACATATATTTCTGGAAGAAACAAGGCTTAAGGTATTAGGAAACTCATCTTTGAATGGTAATTTAACGACATACCTACCATTAGACTGTCTATAAGTAGATTCGGAGTAAAGCCGTTCGCAAAGCTTATCCTCGTATGAGATGGGTTTTGAGTCGGAAATCTCTTCTAACTCCCAGAAACGTTTGACTTCCTCATCCAATGAAACTTGGTTGAAATTCGTAATAAATTTTGTGGCATCGTTCGGTTTTTGAAGGGGACCGGAAACGATCCAGCCTAAAATGGTATTTTGTGCTACCAAATTTCCTTTCAGATTGCGATGAAGTCCTTCCTGGATGATGTGCGGATAAATATCAGCGCCAATGAGTAAATCTACCCTAGAAGACTTATGAAAATGAGGATCCGCAAGCTTTAATTCGAATAACTCTGTAAAGTCTAGTGAATCAACAGATTGAGAAGGAAGCTTCCCTGTTGGATTCTCAACAACTAGAGCTTGTACAGGAATTGTTTTGGAATCGAAGTTGGAGCCTATATCAAAGTGATATAACATTTTCGAAGTCGTAGCTGTAGTAGAATTTACTCCAGAAATTGTTGCATTAATTGGCGTGAACGGAAGGCCATAACGTAGTTGAGCAGCTTTAGAGATCAGAGTTATTTCTGATCCAGGGTCAATTAAAGCTCGAAAACCCTAAGAACTGACCGTCACTAAAGCTGTTGCCAATAGAATTTGTTTTGAAGAAGTAGAAAAAAATGTATTAACGTTGGAAGGATTGAATGTCGAAGCTTTAGTGGACTGTATTGATAATGGGGATTCTCCCTTAGAATCTGGTTGATTAGATGCTTTAAAAACTTCTTGCAAATGTAGAAGTGTATGGTGTCTTTTCTTGCAATGGTTGCACGAGAACTGGCTTTTACACTGTTGTGTTGTGTGGAAAGCTCCTAAGCAATTAAAACATAAGTTGTTTGACCGAACTAGTTTAATTCTTTCGTTAACCGATTTTTGCAAAAACGAATTGCACATTCGAACTGAATGATTTTCCTTGCACAGAAAACAAGTAGTTTTTATAATTTTGTTATGATGCGCTTTCAATTTTCTTTGTGGTTGAGCCTGTGGAGCAGGAACACCCTGTTTCGGTTTTGAGGAAATTTGGAAATCGTTGACACTCTCTAAAACTTTGTAGCGCGAAACTAAAAACTTACTCATCTCTTTCCAGGTTGGTATTTCTGCTGGGTTATCCAGGCTTTGTTCCCAAACGGAAAGTGTTTTTTTTTGGAAGACTGCTTGAAACTAAAACCGTTAGGAACGAATCCCAAGACTCGGTTTGGATTCCATAAGACTCTAAAGCACAAAAACAATCAGTTAGAATTCGATAAATTTCTTTGATACCCTTATCTGTTTCTAGAGAAACTTTTGGAAGACTCAAAAGGATCTTCAATTGTTTGTTAACAAGTATCCTCTTGTTTTCATACTGCTCTTTGAGCGCATTCCACGCAAGTTCAAAATTAGCATCTGTTAATTCAAATTTAGACACTATAGCGTGTGCCTCATCACGAGTTTTTGCTAATAAATGGTACAGCTTTTGAACTGCGCTTAAACGAGGGTGCTTTATATACACCGCAGTAAACATGTCGCGAAACGACGGCCACGACAAATAATTTCCATAAAATACTTCTGAATCACACGCTGGAAGCCGAAAAGAAGTATTATTTTCTGATGTCTTAGCAAGGTTTCTTACTTGCAACAAGACCTCAGAAACCCCTAAAGCACTTTGACTATGAGAGTCTGGTTCCTTAGCAGGAAAATTACCTATCTTTTCAGTGGCACTTAAAATTAACTCTAGACATGAAATATAAGTTTCTGTAGAAAGCTTATACTTCGATTTCACTGCACTAAGACTTTCTTGTGACAGCGGATCTGTCGTGTTACGAATGCACGTTGCATATGCAGATTTAACATCTGACCACAAACTCGAAAGCTCAACTTTCCTTGCTTCCAACGAATGAAGCGATAAGGAATTCAAATTCACCTCTCTAAAATCCGCGAAATATTCTACTAACGAGTCGGCACAAAAGATGAAAAATTTATTTTAAATAAGATTTAAATATTGAAACATAGATTGCACAAGAACACTTTAAAGCGCACGTACCTGTTGCTGGTGAAATGAAACCGGTTTCTGTTGGTGCTAATCTTGCTGCACTGATGACGATTATGATCGTTGAGTGGGCTTCTACTGCAAGGGTTAGGTTAAGTAGATCTGCACGTGATGAGAGAATGGTGATGTTGGATGTGTAGATTTAGATTAAAGCTGATAAGAAATGTGTGAATGCTTATGGAGGTTGCGAGATGTATGAATGTTTTTGTAGGATGAATGGATAAGAGATGATCTGGATAAATTTTGATGATAAATTTGATTGATATCAATGTTGAATGAGTCTATTGGTGATCTGAATAAGATGAGTAGATGGTTGATTGCTGATTTTCTGTGAACTTGATGTGTATTGTTGAATCAATTTGATGTAGAACAGATTGATCGTTGATCGTTTCTGTGCAATTCAATTGGAATTGCAAATTCAATTATAGGATGATTTCAAATGAGATTGATGATCGGTGATCGCTTTTATTTCCAGAGATTAGTTTCAGCGGAGCTGAGAACTCTTGGGGTGGTGTGGTTCCTTTCTCTCGTGTTTTTTGGGGCTTGTTGGGAACGTGATTCCGCGTGGACCTCAAATAATCTCGCTCGAATGCGGTTCGATGGACCAAATGATGGGATGCAAGATGATCCCAGGTTGAAAAATAGAAGGATCACGATCGGGTTTGGGAGATAAAATGAAAAAAAGTAGTTTTTATTTTTCTCTTAGATAAAATGTTTTATTGTGAGTCTTACCTCGATGAATGTTAGTATAAGAATAAGAATATAAAAAAATGGTGGGAGTTGACAGGATGAGCTTAAACTTAATACAAAGGTGAGATGGGCATAGTTGTATGCGCCACCTGGGTTTTCGTGGTATAATAACTTTACTTAATACAAAGGTGAGATGGGCATAGTTATGCGCCACTTGGGTTTTCGTGGTATAATAATTTTACTTAAACAAGTAGTATACCTAGAATGGATAAGAACGGATATTCATGCATTTAGAATATTCGTTCTAAACCATCCTAAGTATACTAGGTATACTTCTAAATGCATGAATATCTGTTCTTAACCATCTCAGGTATACTTATAGTCTTTCGAACAGAGTTGATAATGTTGCACAACTTCAGGTGTGTTAGTCCACAGCATTGCTTCGGCTTTTGCATCCCAAGAACATAATTTTTTGACAATTTAAGTGTTTTATTGCATTTTTAGTGTTCCTGAAAATAAAAGTACAAAATTTCATAATGAACTGCTAAATAGCAAAACCTGAAAAGCATAATAAAACAAACAAGCTTACATTCGCATTTATAATATTTTCCTTTAAACATTTTTCTTCAACTGTAGACCTGCTTTTATGCAAAACCCATATCAAAACATCAACAGAAAAGAAACTCCAATCAATAAAACCTTTTTCCCAAAGAAATTCACCACATCATCCCAGCAACATCAACCCCATTCCCCAAAAATTGTGAGAGAAAAAAATCACCAGTTACAAATTTTCCTTTTTGTGGTACATATTCAATTTATTGGTATCTCCTTCCCCTTCCAATTTACTTACCAAATGAATTTCCTTCAAATTGGATGATGTGTAGGACTTTTCTTCTTCAAACTCCTTAAGGGAAAAAAATCATCCCGAGCAAATAAATACCCAACAAGGAAAACAAAACTTTTCCCATGTATTTTTTCGGTTCCCTGTTTTCAATCTTCGCTCTCCTCTTCTCCATCGCAGGAAACTCATTCAAATTCCTTCTTTTGGAATTTGCAAACAGGTAACGTGTTGCTCCCCCCCCCCCCCCCATCCCTTTTTGCTTTGGCTACTGCTACTTCCACTGAAATTCTGATTGCTAATCGAACCATGAGTATGTGTGTATGCTCTTCCTGCTGAATCTTCTTTATTCTTCATTTTTCTTGTCGTTTTTCCAACATTTTCTTCCTTTTTTATATTTTTCCTTTCATTTTTTTTTAAGAAAAATTCTTCTAATTGAAAATCCAATTTGAGTATCGGGTACTGATTGAACAAAGCAAATCAATAACGTTCACCTAATGGAAGTACCCAATTTGCTCAATCACACACATAAATAAATAAAAAAAAAGGACGAATTCATCTGCTCCAACCATCAGGATATTCAAATAAAAAAAAATTGTTAAAAAATCATTATAACTACCTACCTATTAACGACCAATATTCAGGTATTCATTTTGACAATTATTCACATCTACACATCGAGTCCGTTTCGTTAATATACTGGCATATGTGGAGACAGGGCCACTTTGCTCCCCCACTTTATAATTATTATTCAATATGTAAATTTGATGATTTTTTTATTATTTATTGATATTATCCACTCAACAAAATGTGTAATATAAATTTGTTCTTATTAAGGACAAGCATATATTAAAAAAAATATATTTTTTTAGGACTACACTGATTATATGAATAAAGGGTATTTTTTTTATGTTTTAATGCTCGTTGAGCTTAACTGATGTAAAAGGATGTGAATAAAAAAGAAAAAAAAGAAAAAAAACTAAATAAGGGTACTGAATTACCCTGATAGCCTTGATGTGTGAAAAATCACCCGCGATGAAATTTGTAAGGCTTTGTGTGTTTGTGAGTTGAGGGTATGAGTCCTTTGGAAGGAATGTAATGAATTTGTTATGAGCTATGCGTAACCGACAAAATGTAGGCATACAAGTATCGTATGTTGCCAAAGTTATTTATTGTTTTTGCAAAATTTTAAATTAGCTATTTAATTTTTTTTATTTTTTTATAGACCTTTGACAGACTAAAGTGTTTGTTTTGTTAACGATCTGTGTTAACCGTAAGTAAGGGAAAAAAGATTTAATAGCAATTTAAAATTTATTGATCTGTTAAATTGTACCTATACTTAACGTGAACAAACTTTGGATTTTTTTTTTAATGAAAATGATTTTAATTAATTAAAACATATTTTTTTAGAGTGTGCAAGCGTCATTTTACTGTTTTGCGTCGGGTGCAATATTGTTTTGATATCAATTTAATTGAGTAAGCGCATTTGGGAGGTAATTTGAAATGTGATTTATATTGTTTTGGACCGGAAGTGCTTCCATAGAGTATTGCTTTGGGAGCGTAGAGGTATAATTTGTTTTTAATTATTTTCAGGGATATTTTTTAATGATAAATTAATTGATAATTATTCATTTTTGTTGGCATTTATTGTGAACTTTAAATATTGAAATTAAAAGCATAAAATTTCTAAAAAGATTTCAAAAACTAATTTTTAGGCGGAAGATGAAAAAATATTCATAGACCCTACTGTAGGTAATGAAAGATTCTTACTCAATAACAAAATACCATCATTTGCTCTTAAGACTTCCCTATTAGTTCCGGTATTACAATAGGCTTATATAGTATGGGTATGAGTTTTCAGTAATAGGTTGCTTAAGCACATTCCCCAATTGGTTCAGCGTCAATATATGTCTATATGGTTAGAGCACCTACGTCTTTAAGTAAGAGTCTTCTAATCATCATCTTACATATAGGTTTGGGAGCAAAATAAGCCTATGGTTTGGGTGCACTTGAAATAAGAAGCGTCAAAGTATCAAGTACATTCAGCGCAGTACATGCAGTTCCTGGAAAATGATTATTTTTCATTGTATCACTGTAATGCTGGAAATTTTGGAACTGTTGTTCCTTAAAATAGCTTTTATGCGAGTCGATCCACAAGTTCAATTCTGCTATCAGAATTGAGCGAAGCCGACACTGGAATAAAATTGGGTACCACGGCCTAACAGTTTGATCCGCTGTAATTACGTGAATTTACTTGGTAGCTGTGATTATCCAAAATCGAGAAAGCATATGGTATCTCTGTTCTTTATTGGCAACCTTACTTGCTTCTGCTGGTGTTACATTTGACCGCCTCTGTTCTAACGTCTTCAACTGAGTTGCCTTATCGTTATCAAGTACATAGTTTATTTTCCGATGCTAGGTCGAAAGTTATCGTTTTTGGAGTTGGCGTAGAAGGTTTGCCCTTTCAAGGGCTATTGAATGATTCCATTTCAACGATCTTGTATACAAATATTCAAATAAAGAGCCACTACACTTTCATTGTTTTTAAAGCCGGCTACGACAGCATTTATAGAGACTAGTTTTAAAGGGAAATTTGTAGTTTTGGCATCCCTGCCAAATTCGTCCGCCTGTGCAAAATGGCGATGGAAAAAGTACGGTGTTCTTTCAAGGTCGGTTGGGCAAAGATGAAGACAAAGCGATGTGCTGTCATGCAGCAAATGAGAGTAAAACCAGGTATATGCTATCGTCAAGAAGACAACCCTGACGGCAGCTCAGAAGGGTACCAAATTAAAATGCCGTAGTTTTTTTTTTAAACTGCACACACGCTTCTTTTAACCAATATTAAGGTATTAGGGTTGTTTTTTAAAGGCATAGAACTTTTTGTTTTTAAATAAAACTTAACAAATTCAATAGGCTGATCAAAATTTTGACTTATTAGCTCACAAATTTGATGGTAATTAATGTTAAAAGACAATTTATGCCCCATGGCCTCCGCAACTGCGCGTTATGAACGCTATTCTGTCTGTTAAATGTTGCACCAATTTTTCGAGCATATCCGTCTTATTTCGTCAATAGTGCGTCGAATGTTGGCTTCTTAGTGATCAATCGTTGCTCATTTATTAGCATAGCGTTTTGTGGAACTTTTCTTTCTTTTCTAATTGATTTTGAAAGACACGAGGAACAAAAAATCCCGAATAATTTGTTTGTATTGTTCCCCGTTCAAGGTAATGTTGGCACTGCTTTCGGATTTAAAGACAAATGGGTCGATGACACGTTTGGCATGTTAACCGCACCAATCAATGATAATGGTGTCCTAAAAGAGTCTCATGAGGATTAAACTCACTCCTAAAACGACAATTCTGCTTTGTTTACATGCCTGTTAACCCAAAAATGAGCTTCATCTCATCACCAAAGATGAGTTGACGATAAAAATCTGGTTCAACTTCCAGTTAATTCTCAGCCCATTCGCGAAACACACCACGCAACTGAGACGCTGATGGTCCACTGGCCTTAACTCTTTCACCATTTTGATCATATATGGATGTAAACCAAAGTCTTCAATCTACATTTTCCAAATAGTGAACTGAGTTGCTGACAACAGCATCATATCGATAAATTCGGGTCCTCTGAACACTCACGTCTACAGCAGCAAAATTTTCTTTTGTACGCATACAAAATAAATACATAGTATTGCATATTATTAGCTCAAATAGACGATTATGCGCAAAATTTTGGAAATACATTTTCAAGATTCATAAAAACTGTTCTGGTCTTGCATAGTGAATTACCAAAGTAGGTGAAGTTCAGTATCTCTAAAAAAACACCCATAGCTGAGTATACGATCGAACTTACTTCAGGAAAAAGTAGCAGTTGTTGTGACTGCAAAATGGGGCTACTTATTAGAGCCACGGAAGCATATTTCTTGGTCACCCACGACCGATTTACCAGATCTAGAAGAAATGATCATAGGCGGAATTTAAAACTCTGTATCATAACTGAAAATGAGGATAGAATTTACGTTCTTGACGATGCAATCAACAACAACAAAAAATATCAGCAAAAATCTCCTAGAGCCTAAATAATCGGAATGTGAAAAGCAACAACAGTGCAAGCTGAAAAGAAAACTAGCGGTTGTTGCAAACGAAAAGTAGAACAGAAATCAGTGTCCAGAGTGCAAGTGCTTAAGCTCCTCCCACTTTTATATGTTTACCGGCAACCAGTAATACGAAGAATGCGATTGAAGCAGGAAAATCGCTTTATATATTTATTTTGCTTGTTAACGTCGACGAGAGTAATCCATACAGTGCGTTGTGTTTTTTTTTTTTTTGTTATAAATACCTGATTACTTTTTATAAGAACGGTAATTTATGATAGGTGATTACCGCGTCTTAATCTCCACAAGAGCATTTGAAGGTCAGCAGATGGTCAAACAAAATCGGTCATTTCGTAGTTGACAGAAGACACTCCTCTAGTATTCTGAACATCCATTCATTCCAAGTAGCAAACATGCAAACACCCCTCGGATCACTATCTAGTTGATGTCAAACTTCGCCTAGGGATATTCATGGAACTTATTAGGTATTACGTGATCAACAACCACACAGAAGAAATTCAACGTTGGACGGCTCCAACTGGAAGAACATTTCGCCATTCGTTAAGTTCTTTAGATAAAGATCGATAGCTGTCGAAATCGCTCCTTCGAATAATATATATTCCACATATTACTAAGCAAAGGAATAGCTTAAAATTTCGTTTGTTCCGTTTCAATTTAAATTCCATCAGTAATAGAAACACCCTTTTTTCTGCTCATTCTACATTCTTCTTACAACTCGACCAATATATCGAAAGAAAAATAACTGGAAAACGATGCAAACAAAAAAGAAAACATGGAATTCCAATTTCAATTTGATTTGCAAGTTCATATCCTATATTTCTTTGTTTCGATCCAAAAGAACGAATAAGGTCCTTGCAGAAAAAATTCCACACACACTTCCTTCCACATCGAAAAAGGTACTCTTAGCAAGGTAGGCAAGCACCCATGCAAATAGTTTGAAACTGAGTGTTAGAAAACCCCTATTGCTAACTAGTTCCAATGTAGATGAAAAGGATCGTATGAGTCTTCCTAGAAATCCATACACATTCTGGTATAAAAACTAAAGAAAAAAAAACATAACCAAACGAACCATGTCAACAGCATCAGCTCCTGAGTATTCTGACGCCATCGCCAGCAGCAGTTCGCTACAATGCGCATTTTACTCCATAAATTGGTGCACAATATTCGCACTTGGCTATAGGAACTCGCTCTCCTGGTGCTGGTGAACTTAATCAAGCAAATTGCTGGCCGTCGGTGGTCCTGGTCTTTTGGTCGATAGCATATAGGTACAGAGCGGTAACCTACTAAATGGTTGCTACTGGTGCCAGTTATTGTGGAAGCCAGTGGCTGTTTTCTGAGAGCTCCTATATCGGTTCATATATCTTCTCCACTGATGGTCTTCATTGGCATAAGGCAGAATCCAGGTTTTTAATAAAGACATCCTGCACATCATGATCCATATATGCAAATGGGGAGGACTAAAAAGCAATGTGGCATTGCATTTCTGGATCTGCAGTACCTATACATATAAACTGACTGCAAACGGTTTTGTGTTCTGTAATCTTAGTTAGGAGTCATGTGGTCGGCTTAGAGGCTTTCGGTCATTCTGGTATATCGGTTAGCTGATGGGTCGATTTGTTTGTGTTCTCTTATTATAACAGCGAACTTGGGCCTTTGGGATGCACAAGAGGGTGCACAAATATTGGACTATTGTGTGCACGCCCATGTACCGCTACGAGATTTGGTAAGTACATGTTAATTTACTATAAGCTTCCATTTACTGGCCGTAATAGCTTAAAGCAGATTAGAGGTGAACGACCAAAGCTGAGGCATCAATGTTTCGAAGCAGCATTATTTTCGGTGCAGGGGGTCGGGCGGTAGTGCAGGCATTGTATGGTGTATTGGAGACTTCGTTATAGCAGCGATGCAGTTTAAATTCGTATTTTAGGTCTTTTGAGGTATTAGGGTATGTAATTAAATTTGACAGAATAATGTCATACATAGTTTGGAAAAGCCTTAATCGGAATTCCAATTTAGTAGGTATGCATTTTAAAAGTGTTTTAGACAAAATTAAGTTTTACCAAAATCAAAAGCCTGAATGTGTTGAATTTTTTTTTATATATAAACATCCTTAAAAGATCTTACTTTTTAAATAGATTTTCGAAAAAAACGTATAATTTTGAATTGCAAATGGTGTCTTGGATAAAACAACATAAATCAAAAACGTTTTTACAACTCCATAACTATGAGGATAACAGAGAGATAAAACAAAAGTTGTAGACTTACCTTTAAGTAAATAACCACGTTTATCTGAAATATAAAAAAAATATTTAGTCTGAGAACTAAAATAAGTAAGTAATTTGATTGTGCTTAAACATTTTTTTTTTACTTAAAAAAATAGAATTAAAAGCTTTGAAAAGCTTATTCTGGTTTAATGGCAATTTGGGGTCTGTTTAAAATGCTTAAAGAATTTAAAAAAACACACTTTAAAAAATTAAAACAATCTTAACATACAATAACGATAATAGGAAAGTACAGTAGAATTAAGAGACACAAATCTGTTTTCCCCAGCTAGAGACATAAATTTCAAAATTTATTTTCGAACTTGATAACCCTCTTAGAAGGGATACAAGTCCCAACATATGTTTGTTGAAGATGGGACAAAACTCCCAAATTTTATAAGAGATAGTATTTAACAAAGAACATAAGCCATAACTTAAACGTGAACTTACGCCATTTGGTGTAGGTATTAATGTTGACGGAATAAAAGCACTAAGTTAGGTACCAAGAGGCGTGACGCCCCCTTGTCATCACCAAGATGTTGGTCGCCAATTTTTATGAGCTGTGGTGAAATAATTAAACAACGTTTTTATCAAAACTAGTTCAGTCTTATTTAAGGCGTATGATACAATACTTATCCTACTTTTATTAAAAATCTGAATGTTTGGATGTTTGGATGTTTGTTTTCTAATCACGCAACAACGGCTTAACGGATTTTGATGAAATATGTAGATGGATGTTATGTTGGATTAAAACATAGGCTACTTTTCATCCCGAAAAATGTTCGGCTCCTGTGGAAGAGGCTTATATTTTAAATGATGTATGGCTGCAGGTTTGCATGCATGAGTTTGTTAATTTGAGTAGATGAAGGTTGCAGGATTCATTTTATTTCGACATAGTCTCCTGCGGGAGAGATCGAAATATTTTCTTTAAAAAGTTTTGATATAGTACAATTTTTTTTAATATATGGCGGCCAATTGAAGTGTAACAGAAAAATAACATTACATTACATTTGCAATTAAAGTTGAGTACTTGCAACTGAGGCCATCAGCTTTAACCCTTTACAAAATAAGACGATAAGGCAGAGAGACAAATAAAACAGAGGAAATAAAGAACAGTAAGCTCACGTCAATAGCATACATTTCTTTTTGGACGGTCCCACTCCGACTAATAGATAACCAAACGCCATGATGCTTGATTTCACTGATCTACCGGGAGTCGATCAATTTTTTTTTTATCAAAGCCAAGGCCGTTAACCGCAATATAGAAAATTAAAAATTATGACAGGGGTACCTATAAGAAACATTTTTCCCCTTTTTTCACGGTATTTTTAAAGGGCTTCATTGTAATTAACTATTGTTTTTTTTCGTTTGAACAGCAGAATATTTTTTTGTACTTATTGTTTGTTTTCGTTATGGTTTTTTCCATTGCAACGGGGTTTTGCTATTTTAGTCGAAGATTATTGCTTGCACTTTACAATTCGAAATAATTGTTTAGTGAAGTTTTTTTATTTTCTTTATTATATTATGAATGTTTAGATGTTTGTTACCCAATAACGTCTCAACGGCTCAACGGATTTTGATGAGATGTGGTGGGTAGATGGATAATGTGTTGGATTGAAACATATGCTACTTGTTGTCTAGGAAAAATTCACGGTTCCTGTGGGACAGGTTTAAATGTGATATACTGAATTTCTGGAGATTTATTTGATATACTTCTGTGCCTTACGACAGCACGAATTAGTGAAGTTTGGTATACGGAAGAGTTACAGTAATCACTATACTTTTAAGAGACATAGAGATATAGAGATAAAAAGATATAGTGACATAAAGATAAATAAATTATAAATTGATGAAGAACATAATTTAACCAAAATGTTTAATCTGAAGTCCATGCAGACGAATTCGCGGGTAGAAGCTAGTGTTAAATAAAAGCCTTTTGGTATCGCGGTTTTGACGCTTTGTATTCATGTTCATGTCAAAGATCTAGCCACAAAGAACAAGTAAGTGCGACAGATTCTTGGCGCTCCCGCCTTGAAGTCTTATGTGCAGGAATATCGTAGTGTTCCGGAATTCCAAAGGTCATATATGACTGCAGACGCAAAAGTTCTGGTGTCAGATGTTTTCATCTACGCTTAACATAGAACTTTAAATAGAAACGTTAAGCAAGCGTGTGATCTGTTAAGCAATGAAAGGAACAGCTAACAAAACGAAGAAGAACTTGCAATCAACTTGGAAGTAAGGTCTAGCCAAAAAAAAAACACCAAATTACAAGTGTTTTACTGAGGTTGAAACTGCTGACAGGATATAGAAAGAAGTACTAGATTGTGGGGTGAAATTGGATAGGGTCTTTGTATGGAACAAGACTCCGTGTAGTAAATATTATTCCGACAAGTTGATCCAGCGCTACAACAAAAAGTTTTAGAGTTACTGAAAGAAGCAATTATTAAAACTCAACATTCACATACGTTTTACGTTAATGGAAAGTTGTCGATGTTATTACGGTTCTAAATCCAGGGAAAACTTGCAATGAAAATAAGTCTAAGAGACAAATATCGTTATTACCAGTAATCTTGAAGTCTTCAAGAAATAATGATTCAAGAGCTCATTGCAAATTGTAAAAGAGAAATGACTGGTGTCTCAACACTAATTTGTTTTAAGAATAACAAACGTATTTCAAAAATGTTTATGTTCAACAAAAATCGTTAGTACAGAGAAGATAGGATGTTTACTTCTCACTCTGATGTCAGTGGAATCCAAAGAAAATTCCACCATGATTTGCATGAACGTAGAAGTGGTAACTTGAATATATCGTACTTTTTTCAGTGCACAAGCAGAGGGTTGTTTCGTTGTTTGTAAAAACAATTCGTGTGTAAGTCAGTGTTTAAGTTTTAAATTTCAGAAAGTCTTCAAGGAGTATAAACACCAACAGGCAGATTGGCACCATTTGTAAAAATAAAGCTCTCCCATAAGTTGTGGACTGACGATTTTAGATGAAGAGACTATAGAAGAAATATTTCCGGATTTGTCAAAAATTTACGTTAAGGTCAGGTACGACGACAGTTTATTATACTCTGGAATCTTAACTGGAAAAAAGACTTTTCGAAGTATTCAAGAAACACAATATTCAGGATTTTAAGAAATGCTGGTGTTCGGCAAATGAGTGTTTCATGGCCTCGCGTTATTTGTACCTTATACTCAAGATACACTTCAAGAAAAAGACCTCATGATACCGCTATACTTGCGTCATCGAAGCTAAATAAAAAAAACATACAAACATTTACAGAAAACTCTTAATAAAACAAAAAAGAGCACCCCTGAAATGGCCCATTTTTCTAAACAAGTCCAAATTATCACAATGTTAACTTCACTTACAAGAATGATAACCATGTTTAATAACTCGGTGCAATTACATTATGAGAAGCAAGTTATCTAGGCATGACTTCTTATGTTAAACTTAAATGGAAGATTCATATTAAAGAAAAACAAGGAGAACTTAAATAACGAGAATTGAACTGGAACTGATTGGAAAATAATCTAATAATAATACCTATGACAAACTGCTTATCTACAAGCAAGTACTTAAATCCTTATGGACGCTTGTAATACCATTTTAGATCTAAGTGAACCACTTCAATCATACCAAAACAAAGCGCTTAGGGCAACCGTAAATGCTCTTCTTCTTTATTTTTTTTTTCTTTATTTTTCTTAAAGTGTTGAACACACTGCGCCAGCATAGGATAGTTAGAGTAGGCGGTACCGAAGGGGATGATTAACATTGGTCTTGAATGTTTTCAAATTGAAATGGCAAGAAAAAACTTCGCCGGGTAAACTATTCCAAATTCGTGTTGTTCGGCTAAAAAGAGAATCTTTTTATTTCACGGTACGTCCGAAATTGGGCTTAAAGGTGAAATGATGAGCATTCCTTCCAAAAAGAGTATTACCGGAGAAACTTTTAAGAGGAGGAATACAACTGGCTATATACTTTTATTACTCCTTTGTGAAAATGCTGTGTAAATCTGAGTTCAATGAGCTTGACATAAGTACGGTACCATTGCGATTGCACGTCCGAAGGCGAGGGAAGTGAATCGTACACGAATATGGAAATCTAAGGGTACAGTCATCACCAAAACAGTTTAGTGGATTAGAAGTAACAGGAAGAAGGTCACCTATCATATGTGGTCATTCCACAAAAGGTGGTCTGTAATGCACAAACCGAGAACTGAAAGGTGATCTGTTTCTTCAATGCAAGTGCCGCTCATGGATAGTGGCATTGGAGGTATGTTTTGCTTTATGTCATGCTAAACTCTATCAAATGCATTGGAAATATCTAGCGCAATAATCATATACATATCACCAAGTCGATGTAAAGATTTGTTCCACTGCCATACTGTCGATCATGAAGAAGCTGTTGGGCTTCTAGATATTCCTTAAGCTGATGGTTAATTAGCGTTTCCATGACCTTAGAAAGAAGGGACGTTAATGTAATGGACCGGTTGGTGGACGCGGAGGAGTGGCCACTTTTCTTAGGGACAGGCTGGCAAATGCTGTTGTTCATCCGCTCTACATGGCCGAACTGTCATCGTATCCTTGGTTCTTCTCGATAGGGCTTTGTTCCCCAATTGCTTACTATTTTTTTACACTCAATGTTAAACCACCAAAACTTTTCTTTTAGTTTAATACTTTTTATTCTGCATCCCTGGAAAAATCATATTTGTGATAATTTCAGTTCTGCCATCAATTTCAATATCGAGGGAGGATACCCTTTTTACCAATTACCAATTAAAGTTACGGAAAAAAATTATATGTTATATATTGTCCGTGTTGAGGAAGCCAAACAATATTTTTCCTAACGTAAACGACGAGACCATGATGGGACAAAAGTAGTGGCACCAAGGTATATCCATCCATGTAGAGCAAATTCTGATATATAAGCTTTGATCCAACCCATACTTACAATGAACATATACAAAAATGTTGGTTTTTTATTTCACAACGCATTAAAACAACTGCTTGTCCATCTATCCCGAAGCCGGGTTAGCAATCATTGGGTTTTCCTTAACAAAATACCCTCATTTAAACCAAGTCAACCAAAATATCTCATACTAACGCTCCAACTGACTCATACGACAAAAGACATTGGTCCACAATGCATATTTACCCAAAGAGTTTGTGAAAGCGATGATCGTTTGGCCGCCACCAACCAGTTAAGAGTGACCATTTGTGGTGTTGCGTAACACAATCCCAGTGATTAGTATGCAAAGTACGACACCCAACGGTGAAATTGTTTACTTTCATTCCACAAATAAAATGGAAAACCCCAAGGTTTACAAACATACACCATCCGGGGTATATTGATATTCCATTTTCAGAACAACGCACCGACCCGGAGGCAGAACAATACACTCGCCGATTAAATATACACCCAAATCCAACCTGGGTGCCACAATATTATATTCATATATGTATGTACAACTGCGTGCATTCCTTATCCGCGCTTCACACTAACACCCACACATGTGTACAGGAAGTGTTATCAACAAAAAAGACAGAAACGCTTTCCTTTGAAATAAAATGAAATATTTACAAACCGAAAACGTGAATTTTGAATTTTTTTTTCTGTTTCTGTGTTTCACTCTTTTGCAACCTTCAACTTTCATTTAACCTACCTTGCGACTTCTTTTGGCTCCGACCCGCGTGCCCCTTGTTTTGTATTCGAGTATCTCACTAAACAAGAGTATTTCTGGCATAATCTGTGCGTCTTAGCTCACGTCAAGGCGGAGGCACACGCAAACATAATAAGCTCTGCCGCTTGTCAAATTGACAGCCTAGCAGCATACCGACTTCATTTTCTTAGTATCTTTGTATCTTCGAATGGTTAGAGTTAGAGGAAGGTAGATGTGTCGGTGGAAATGGAAATTTCACGCGCAATCAATTTGACATCAACGAATGACAGTGACGATGAAGACGAAGATGTGAGTTCAGAAAAGGAGGAAGCATTGCTTATGGCAACATAGAGCTCTGACAAAAGGAGGAAAATCCGACATCCAAATCCATGAAATCGAATTAATGGAGCTTTTGTGTTTAGCCACCTAAAGAGGTTTTATTTTGCTTTTTTTTCCTAGATAGAGGTTTCGGAATAAGGCATATACACACTTTTGCCTTTGCCGCAAGCAGAAGAAAAGATGGTAAATGCGGGCTTGAGACGTCAACAAAAAGACGGTGATGAGCTAAAGTAGGTTCGATGTGTTGAGCGCGGGCAAAACCTAAGTCAGTCGGATTAACACGTATTCTCCAGTTATTCAGCAGAAATAGATATTTTCTAACAGAACATTGAAAATAATGGTTTTTCTTTATATTTGTATCTGAGTGTGAGTGTGTGTGTGTTTTTTTTTTACAAACCGCGGGCCATGTGGTGTTAACGACTATAGCCATCGATGGTTTATTGCTAACATAATGGCTGATTCTTGACGTTATGTATCGATATAACGATATACCCACCGAAATGATATCGACGAGGTTTTGTTTTATTAGGCTCTTCGATAGCTTATGGTTAATCTACTGCAAGGCAAACGTGTGGGATATTAAATGGCCAATTACAAGGTTTTTATCTTTTATGTGCAAAATAAGGCGAGGAAGATGTTTGGCGATCCAAAAGTAGGTGCGGAGCAATTGAAGAGCTTTAAGTTGTCGGAGATAAAAGGTTTATTGGAGGAAACATTATTAAATAGTGAAAACTTGGAGAGTATAGGAGTCGTATGCTTGACGAATAGGTGCAGTTATCCTCTTTAAAAGAAAAACGGGTTCACATAATTTACGACTCAAAGAAAAGATAGAATAAGTAATGTTGATATTTTTTTGGGTCGCACGTAATTGCTCTTAAGTGCCTAATTACATTGGAAAGCTAGATCAGCAAGAGCAAAACAGAAACAAGTAACATTTACGTTGAAAATAACACAGATTGAAATTATAAAAAGTATCAAAACCGCAATACTTAACAGTTTTTAGTAAACATGAAGTAAGCCATCACATGTCTTAAAACGCAAAGAATTTATGAAAAATTTATTTCGAAAATTGTAGGACGGATTTTGATAAAATCCTGTTTTTTAATTTTTAAATTTTGGTTTGCTGTTTTTTAGCGTTTAATAATATACATGTGATTATAAAATTATAATAAAAAATAATAAAAAAATTCTAAAATTACTTTTAATTAGAAAAAAAGTTATTCAAAATTTTGATATTCAGAATTAATTTGGCTATCTATTTCTTCTCACATTTAAAACTTGACAGAAATCCAAAGAGCCGTTACCGGAAAGCCAAAAAGTGAAAAAAAATATGAAAGTTACTGTTAATAGATTTTTGCCGTAAATTTGGTTTTAATCAATTAATAACTAATAATAATAATAAATCTCAAAAATTTTCATCAAAATCGTTGCAGCCGTTTTCGAGAAAAATAAGCTTTTCCTAAACGGTCATATGGCAGGTACCGTTATTAAATGCCAAAAGAATCACACACACCAGATTTGAAGATAGCCATTTAGGCTGCAGCTGGTTATACATACTGACAGACAGATATATACAGACAGACAGAGAGACATTTTTTGTCGATCACCTTTTTAGACTTCTCTATGATCGTAATGTCGTGTTTTATATATTCACGAATTCTAAACTTGCCTTAATAGTCCCTATTTTATTTAATTTTTTTTTTCTATTTTTAATTGTTTTTTGAAAAATTCAATATTTTTAAAACTTATCAAAAAAAATAATAAATAAAGAAATACTAAAAAAAACTACTTAACAAAATTAGAAACAAAATTAAAAAAAAAACAACAGGATTTTATTAAAACCGTTCTTACAATTTTTGAACTACTTTCCAATGTAACTAGGCACATAAGACAAAGTACGTGCGACCCAGTCGTACCCTTATTTTTGTACAGTTATAGAACTTTAATTTGGTAAGACTATTTTAACTGGCGGTCTTTTTGACAGCTGTCACTTGATTTATGCTTAGGGTGGCTTAGCATTTCATCATGAATAGACTGACAAAATTCGCCGCATTATTGCTGACATACGGCCCAAACCGCTGCAAAAAGTCGTCGACAATTGGGCCTCTTGGCTGGAATTTATTCGAACCAACCGGGGTGGTCACTTGCCCGAAATCGTTTTTAAAACATACTGGCAAACCCTTATCTTTATAATAAAGCTAAATTTTTCGCCATAACATTAAATTATATGCGTTTTATTTTTTCTTAAAAACCACACGTCTAAAAAGAAACACTCTTTACTACGTTGTAAAAAAATGTAATAAAAAAAAAATTAAGTAGAACCTCAGCACCAATTTTGGACTTTGTTGAATTATTTATTCAAAATAGCTTTTTACGACTTTTAATTCCATCATAAAATTGCCGTTTCGTTCCGGTAATTTCACAGGAAATAAATTTCATTTTAAGTTTTATGGCCAGCTCAATATTAATAAGTTCTCTAAAATAATTTTTGTTATTTATTACACAACTGCGATCAAAATATACTAGAAAATTTAGAAATTTTGGGTTTTCGGGCTTTCGGCTTTTGGGATTATATCCCCAAACCATCTTCTTATTGTATTTAATTGATTATTACTTTTTATTAATTTTTTTGCTTAGGATTTAGTTAATTAAAATTTAAACTTTTTAAAAAAACTACATAACATAAATTTGATAAATAAAATGCTTTTGACTTTTTCATACTTTCATATTTCTGAATGTATTTATTATTATTAAAAAACTCTAAAACACTGTATACCTGAAAAAATCTCCAAAACCAATTTTATTTAGAAAAAAGAGTTGGTTATCTGTAAAGTCGGCTTACGGACGATAATTTTAGGTGATAACGTTATAAGAAAACATTGATGGCAGCAACACCAGCCCGTTAACTCACACCCACAAACTCTCTCGTTAAATCCACACACACACACACACCAATTTCTATATCAACTTTCTACTTTAACAAAACTCCGCCTATTTTGCATTTCTTTTTCTCTTCTTGTTCTTTTTGAATTGTTTTGTTCTGTTTCATGTTCGCTTGATGCTCAGAATACGTTTGCTCTCTATTTTGGTTGAAAAAAATTACCCACACACACATACCCCATTATTACAACTTCTTTCTACTTTAACAAAACTCCGCCTATTTTGTATTTCTTTTTCTCTTCTTGTTCTTTTTGAATTTGAGTGGAATTATTTTGGGAATTTGCGCCTGTTCTTTTTCATGTGCGCCTGTTGCTTGCGATCGATTTTGGTTGAAAGAACCACAGTGCCTCACTTTTCTTATCAGTATTATCAGCATATTTTTGTTACACTTTTTGCCGCGAATTTAGTAACTCCAAAACAAATTTAAGTTTTTAATCAACGCATACGCGCACTAATTACAACGACGACGACGATGACGCACGCAACTATATTACTATTACACGACCACGAACGAATACACAAAAAAAAAGAATGCAAAAAAGTGCAACTACAGCTCGAAAAATAAAGCTGTCACCACGGCTGCTCAGCTGAGTTTATCAAAAGAAAAATATATGTGTACACATATTGCTGCACAGTAGAGTGCAGATAAAGTGGGCGCCAGGATTTTTTTTAACCGAATTAGAAAATTCCAAAACTAAATGCCGAATATACAGATAATTGAAATAAAAGAAAAAAAGTTCAATTTGATTAGTTATTTTATTTTGGGAAACCGTGGGATCGAAGACCCCTGGATTAAAACCCAAATATGTTTTCAAATAAAAGGGGTGGTTTGAACAATTCAAAATGGCCGTTTGATATTGAGAAAATTACAAAAAGAAATGTAATTAAAATCAGATAAAAAGAAAAAAAAATGGGTTTTTAATACAATTAAAGCGCGTCCCGAAAATGATATAGGAAACTCGAATATAAATATACATATATATGTATATATATATATATATTAGAATAAAAGAAAATATGGATTTATATTTTTATATTCAGAAAAGAACACAAAATACTTATCTTTTTGTATCTTCTATATTCTTTTCTCCTTTTTAACCTCTCTCTCGTCCCGAATCCTGATTTGAGTTTCAAAAATAATCCTCGATGCAAAATTAAAAAAACAAATAAAAACCAATGTCTTCTCCTCGATTTTTTTGTTTTCTTCAAAATTCCTCGATCTTCCTTTCCAAAAATTACTTGTCGCTTTTAAAGCTCTCACAAGAGTGTCCTCCAAGCTCATTTTTATCTACTCCCTTCCTCCTTCGACCATTCCAGTCATTCACTCATACATACAACACAACCATTCGTTTTCGATATCCTCAACACGGCATTCTGGCTTTCTGGAAGCTTGGCGCTAACCAAGAGAGCCACCGTTGTGAGATCTAACGAAACTTTACTCTCACATACACAAACACGGTTTCCACAAGTTGTTGGATATGTTTCCAAAACTTGCCGAAACATAATGGACGAGTTCAGAACCCTTCCCAACTATCTATTTTCGAGAAAATTTGAAAAAGATATTAAATCGAGAAGAAGTCTCCACTAGGCTTTTTCCTACTACTCTACTATTAACACGCGGCATTCGAGACTTGAATTAATTAACGAAATCTGAGATACAAAGAGGAGCGTTACTTTTGAATCATTTTCAACTTTTATAAAACCTAACCTTACACACGTTAAAAACCCATTTTGTACATTATTAAATTTACAACGTTTAAATTAAAGTTAAAAATTACGTTATGTTAAAATGCATTAAAAATTGGAAAATAATTTGATGCGGGTTGGAGTCCACCTGACTCTTTACTTTAAAGACTCATCCGCCGGTTCTTTTCCCGTTTCAAAACCTCGTGCTGGAACTCGAACACCTGCGTTTGTTGCTTTTGCAAAACATTGGCTTGGTACACCAGTGGTTGATGAGACCATGGTTGCCCTCAACTTCGCCAATATTTTGCAGCCGCAACGAAAAAATGAAAAGGGAAAAGAACGACCGCAGGGTAGTTTTTGTTGCGGTAAAATTTACCGTAACAGTCTTATCAGCATGAGTCATGTTATTTGAAATGTGTAACCTGTCACTGATTTATAAGACGTTATCACGCCAAAAACTTAAAAGAAATGACAAGATTTTCGAAATAATTTTTTTCCATAAATTCATTGTTATTTAAAGTGTACTCCATTTGAATCTGGATCAGGCCAATCTATCTTTTTAGTTACAATCTATCCGTTTTCTCATTCCAAAGTCTCCCACTAATCAGGAGACTATTTCTGTATTTTTAATAAAATATCAAATGATTGAGATAAATATTGACCGTAAAATTGGAAATATGACCTTGAATTGCACGACCTACACACAATGACCATAACCACCTATTTTCAAATACATTTTTTTTTAAAGCTAAGCTATACCGAGAACACACCAACAAGATTAACAATTCCCTCCGAAATTGTCTGATAATAATTTTTTGCAAAATTTTTAAGGCACCCATTCCCCGAAATCAATCAAATAGCAATTACTGAACTTTTATTGCGTAACAACGAACTTGACATTTGTCGACGAAGTCTTTCAAAATCCCAGCTAATCCACTCCATTCTATGATTTCATTACCAATCATTACTCCAACTTCTGGCGTGGGTCGAGTCTAGAGTATTATGGCGTATGTCAGCATCTGTATTACCAACAAATTTTTTGCAAAAGAAAAAAAGTAATAATCATTTTCCCAAACGTGGGCAGGACAACAATTCCATGTGTTTTGCGTTGTGATGATGCCTCATAACAATCCCTCAACACGATTGTTAACTCAGCACAAAAATGTTGTCAGGTCAATTGCTTCTGGAATTCCACTCCAAGCGAAAAAGATGATGATGATGATAGCTCTATGTTTATCGTAGTTCGTTGAGAGTGCGCGGGCAAACAAAAGGAATCCATGATTAAACGATACAATTTCAAGATGAAAGTCCAGGTGTGTTGGGGGAACGTTGGTAATGGTGGCTATGGTGTGGCATAAATGTTTTGAGGACAAAACTTCCCCTTTGACAGCATCATGGTGACGAAGACGACCACACAACGATAAACAAGCTTACAACGCCCGCTGATGGAAACAATGAGATTATGATTAATTGCGGCACTGCTTTGGTTCTGTAGATACAAATCTGAGTTGTTCAGAAACTCACCGCCACCACAAATAAGGCCAAGGACTTTGACACGACATTGACCCAGTTATCCCCTGTTACGTTATTAATTTGTCATTACTCAAGATTATTGAAGCCAAGTGTGAGTTGAGTTCGTTGACAAGCCATCAGGAGTTGAGTTAATGAAGTACTATAATTAAAAAAAATAAATGAAAGTATATTCGTTACGAAACATAATATCACTTTGCGAAGGATGCTTAAGGACGAAATTATGCAGTTTTCCTTGAGTTGAGTTCTAGTGTTTCTAGTTTTTGCTGAAGATATTTGCATTGCAAGCAATACATGTAGTTGCATCACATCGCAATCACAAGTCACTGTCAACGGATTTATATGTTAAAACTAAAGTGCACTCATACGATGCATTATACAGTGGGGTGCTAATTTTTCTTACAAAAATTAAAAAATTTGAGATGGAAATTAAGGTTGAAATTTGAATGTACTTTTCTGCGTAACCTATACGCATAAATAAAATTAAAGTGTCTATATTTGTAATAAAAACTAACAGCTTTTTACAAAATGCCTATAAAAGAATATAGATACATACCTCCGGTACTACTAAAATATTTGTTGTTTTAAACTGTTGCCATTCGGGAGAGACAAATTTTACTCTTGGAGGTTTTGTCAGTTCCTCGCAAGAGGCAGTACCCCAGAAAAAAATGTGGCTATGAGCTGGATTTGAACCCAGGCTTATTCGCTTAGCAGTCCGACACACTAACCACTCGATCCTCTACGACCAAAAAAAAAACTCTTTTCTGGGATCCCAGACTATTGGCACGGCGATATAGGGCGTCACTCCTTCTTGTTTGTATGAAACAGATTGTTCTGCTTCCTTTTGTGTAGCTTCGTGCCCTGGGATGATACATGTCCAGGATTACGACAATCAATGCAAATACGATTTTTTGAACCGTTGATATTTGACTTTTTGATGTATAAGTTCTTACCGCGAGTTTGCGCCATTCTTCTTCCGTATAACGTCTTTTGCTCTGATTGAAATCGTAACTCTAGTAAATCAACCAAGGATAGTAGTTTTTTCCGCTAACTGTTTTCAAAGTGTCATGGTTCTATCGAGCTTTTTGGCGAATATTTGTTTTAAAGGAAATGCCGATGCACATTGGTTTTAAATTTCTGAACATCATTATGTGAAGGGTAAATAGAGTTAGGCAACAGATCCCGCATTGGAGTTGTACGGCGGTAGAACGAATCTCTTTACTTTACTGTACGACCGATAGTGCACTTGAAGGTATATTTGTGAGTATTTCTGAAAGCGCGAGTATTATGGTCAAACTGTTTAAGAAGAGGAATGCAACTGGCTATTTTTCTACAACATTGACCCTAGAAATATCGGTAGAACAGAGAGATACATAAAACAGTGCGTCGATGTTCATTTGAATTGATTGACGTGAATTTTCTGAAGATGAGATCATCTCCAATAATTTGTAACGCTTTTCTTTGAATTCCATCCAAAAGACTCAAGTGAGTTGATGGAAAACCCGCCCAAAAATGGAAGTTATATTCTAGTCTTGGACGGATACATGATTTGAAGATAGAAGCCAGAGCAGAAGGGGAAAAGAATTTTGAACATCTCCGGAGGAAGCCCAAATTACTTCCTACTTGATCAGTTTTCATAATGTAAGTGCCACTCATGGATAATAGTGTAAGGGGGTCGAATTCTGCTAAAAAGAAGACAGCATTGTTGTCAATGATGCTGTCAAGACCAGAATTTAATAAGTTTAACATACGTAGCCGTCGACCAAAGCGTTTCACGGTGATTACAAGAGTATCTCCAAGTAGACGTTACCCCTAAGAATGAAATTCATGATCAGTATTAATGCCTCTTCCTACTCGCGGGGGAAAGCAATAAACTATAATGCACCAGAAGAACAATCACCACAATTTAACGCCGGGTACACATTCACAACTGACGAATAGCGTCAACTTGTTCGCCCCGTTCAGGTTTTGCTTTTTTCTTTTCTTTTTTTTAAGTTGGCTTAGCCGTACCATGCACCTCCTACTTAATTTATTTACATGCAAAAATCTCTTTTATAATCACTGTTTCGTTTGTTGCATGGAACATTATTGATTGCCCTAATTGATTACAATATGATATGACAACAATGTTTGCCCTTACCCGTAGGGTCCATATCGTTTTGAGGATAAAATAATAGTCGAATTCATCTCCCTTCTATTGAACGTGGATCATAGAATTTCAGGTCCCAGCGCCCTCTTTTATTCTCGGATATTGGCCTTAAGCTATTGAATGGTTCTTGGCTCATTGGCATACACATCATTTTTTGGGTAACCCCAAATTCCCATATCTATTGCCAACATTTTAACGCCTTTATTGAAAGGGGCCTTATCCACACACCAATTTAAATTAAAAGTAAGTCCCAATAAAATTCTTTTTTTTTTATTTTCCAAAATCTTTAAAAATTAAATTTACTATCATATAAATTTTCTTCACAGCAGTGTACCAATATAATATTTATGCAGTACCTACATAAAAATACACTCGCTTACTCTGCTCATACGTTCTAAGGGGCACATCCTCTCGAGCAAGGCTCAAGGCCTCTGTCAAATTGACCCGGACTGTGCTGCGATTAGTGCGACCTTCTGCTGAAATTGATTTTGCTTTGCATACATTATGCACATCTATGCACTGCAATACCAATGGATATACCTGAACTCGCTGCAGAGAACTAGGCGAGGAGGTTGGACATTCAAGTGGAACCAGTGGTGCTGGTGCTTCTTGAATTGGTTCAAGGTGCTGGCCTTGTCTGCTTTCTATAATTACTCCCAGATATCTGCTGCTAGCTTGTTTTCTGGTTGGACTTGTTGTCGAACCCAGCAATGGGCCTTTGCAATGTGCAAGGAAGCATGACACATATATAGCATCACTGATGCTGCACCAGTGCTCCTATATGCCTGGATCTGACTCTGCCCACTTGTCGCATAGCAGAGCGCACAATGATGATTCCACATTTGCAATGTGAGCATAAATTGATCGGTTTTGAAATTTTGCTCTATGTGGTTATCGTATTTTGTGTTGTGAGGCTTCATATGTGTGTATAATAACCTATGTACATACACTAAAAGGCTTGAAGTTGACATGGTACTTTTGGGTTGATTTGTGGATAACATTGAAGGGTTTGGGGGCTCGAAGTTGTTGGTGTGTATCACAAATCTCAAACTATGGATGCATTGCAGTGAAGATACGAGTTATGTGTTTGGGGAAATTTTGGAGCTTCGGCCTTTTTGGAAAGTTTCCAAATTTCTAATCAGCACTAAGCTTGGTATGCTGTGTGACTATACTTAGAAGGGGACATATTAAATGGGATTTATTGGTTTTCGACTTAATATGGACTACGTTATAGAGCCTGGGACTGGTTCGTGGTGTTGCATGATTGAGTATCAATAAATACGGAATAAATAATGATTGGAGTGTGTAGAAGGCTTAGAAGCTATCAGTTGTAAGGTAGCACGTTCAGTTTTGTGATTAAATTTATTATATTGTTAAGTAAAGTTCTTTTTAAATAAACATAATCAAAAGTTGGTCCTTCGAGACGAATATGCACTACAGAGAAATTGCCAGCAAGATCTTTTCTTTTGGTGTGTAAGCGTCTAAAGCCATTCGTCGACACCTTTTCACGTGAATGAAGCTTTAGTCCAGAAAATTTTATTATCGACCAAATATTCACATAACGCATGAATTCCCACCATCTTTTCATCAATACTAAAGCCGCAAACGACGGCATTTATAGAGATGAGCAATGTCGAAAAATTTTAAATGTTTGTATTCCTGTCAAACTTGGTTGTCTATACAGATAGAGAATGACGATGGAACAAGCCTGCTGCTCCCTCAAGGACGGTAAAGATCATGTCGACTTTTTTGAAGTCAAAAAAGGTTTAAGACAACGCTATGCGCTGTAATGTGACTTTTTCAACATCATACTTGAAAGAAGACTACAGAGCTCTCACGCCAATACCAAGAGGCATGATCTTCAAAAAGTCTCTTCCAATTATACGTAAACGTTGCGTCGGCGGTATTGACATAGTCGGAAGTACACATTGTGACATCATTAGTGCTCTTTTGAGTATTGAGACAAAAGTTGGCTTTGCAGTAAGAAACCAGGTATAGCTTGAACCAAATCACTTGGCCAACGGTTGGTTGCGCACAGAGAGGATTCAAGAAAAAAAAAATGGTGCTCAACAGATTTAATGAGTAAAAAACTGCATGATAAACCAAGGTCATAACTCATGTAAAGAGTCGTTGGCTGGAGAGTGATTGTGTGTATCGTTCAAAATTCATGAGATGCACAGAGAAATTTGAAAAGATCTGCGAAGTAGAATAGCGAAGTTAATTGGTTCAAGTTATACATATATACTTTTATCAAGTAACAACGCCCAACATCTTGGACAAAACACATCACAATAGACAGCTGTTACTTTTGAGTTCGTTAAGAGTTTTTTTGCCTTATCTCCGCTTTCAACTCAACACATATTCCACCGACAGACCTTTCCTTATTGAAAATAATACTATATAGATTTTTCATTCGTTTTTATCATAGTGCTTTCGGTTTTGAAGCTTTTGAGAATAAATTTACTAATTTAGTAGTGTGAGAGGGTGGGTGTTGTTATATTTATTAGTACTTATAGTTGAAAAATTATTTAAATGCAGTTAAACTTTATTGGCTTTTGGTATTTTAGTAGAACGAAGTTATTTTCTAGAAGTTCGCAATTGCATTACATGATCATTATAGCGAAATTTAATTGGTTTATATTGTGTTAAAACTGTGAAGTGATAATGTTTTTAATAAAAACTGAATTCATATTTTTGTTATTAATAGTATTGGATTGTAAAATAATCAGTTGGTGGTAATCCAATGCAAATTGCTCTCCCATTTCCGACAATTTATAATGATATATATGGAAACCTTCTTGAAGCTTTTACTTGAAATAAAAACATACAAGCCAATTCAACCAGACTGAGAGCAAATATCTTATCTTCCATGTACTGACAATTTTTTGTTGAAGAGAGTTTTATTTTCTCTTTAAACGAAACAACCATTTTTGGGTTAGATTATTTTTATTTTGTAATTCACGAGAGAAAACACACCTATGTAGGCACGAAATCAAATTCAAATAAGAAACAATATATTGGTTGTGGTAGGTATTTGCGATAGATTTTTGACCTGTATTTATTTTATATTAATTTATTGTCAAGTCAAAACCATCATGTGTTTTAAGTCGCCACTACTTGAGCCTGATGACGATGCGAACGTATAGCGGCGCCAACATTGACTCGGACCACTATTTTGTTTGTATGGTGTTCCGAGGGCAGATTGCTCTGCATTCGACGCTCGGGCTCCAATCAACACGGCTGCCATACACTATGATAACAAAAGCAGTACATACAGTCGCGTGGTGAGGCTCGCCTTCGGAGATGAGGGAAGAGTAAGACCTGGGGACAGAGTGCCGAGCGTAGACGAAAAATGAAGAACAAAGTAATTAGTACTGCTGATACCCTCGTAGGCAGTAGTCGTATAATTTGATGATTAATGCAAACTAGCGTCTGAAAGTAAGAATGCTGCATACCGAGCAATGCAGCAGTCCCATAGAACACGGCCACGCAAAGATGAATATAAGGAGCTTAGAAGAATAGAGAAAAGACTTCACAGACAAAAAAAGGCAGCTTGGGAGAAAAAACTTTTCTGTGAAATGGAAAGAAATAGAGAGTGAGGTCCGCACCAGGCACGGAAGTTATACCAATCCGTCAGAAACATTCGCAATATACACCACGCTGCACATACTGTAAGGACGGAGCAGGAAATCTGATCACCTATCCCGAAGGTATTCTGGAGCGATGGGAAGTGTACTTTAATTAATTGTTGAGCGGTTAGCTCACGGAAGAAATGAAGACTCCAACATTTCCAGAGGAAGACCTCATGATGTAGCCACCAAGCATTGAGGAGATACAAAAGGCGATTAATCGGCTCTAAAATAACAAGGTCTCGGGAGCCTACGGCATACTTGTCGAGCTGATCAAACATGGATGGGCAACACTACATTAAGCAATTCATGAAATCAAAGTACACGTATGGGAACACGAAGAAATGGAAGAGGACTGGCGAAAGGCATTATATGTCCCATACATATGAAGGGATCTCCCTCACAAAGTGCAGCAAATACAAAATATTTCCTACAAGAACGGTAAGCCCCATACGCTTAAACTGTAATCGTCAAATAAAAATGTGGATTCATACCAGGCAAATGAACAATTGATTCGATCTTTACCTTTAGGCAGGTGATGGAAAAAAGTCTGTAATTTAATATTCCCACATATCATCTTTTTATGGACTTTAAAGATGCCTACGACAGCAGAGCCAGAGAATTATATAAGGCCATGAAAGAATTCGGCATTATTAAGTGAAACGACTTTGTAGGCTGACCATGACCAATATTACAAGTTAAGTGAAAGTAGCCAGTTTGCTGCCCAGACCAATCAACACAACAATTACTAACGAGCAACGCTTGCAAATCATTGAATTTTATTACCAAAATCAGTGTTCGGTTCGAAATGTGTTTCGCGCTTTACGTCCGATTAATGGTCTACATAATCGACCAAGTGAGCAAACAATTAATGCGATTACAACAACAGTACATTTTTCGGGATGCATGGGCAGTTCTTGAACGGCTTCTGGTTGCTCTTCACTCCAAATGCGGCAGTTTTGCTTATTTACGTAGCCATTCAACCAGAAATGAGCCTCATCGCTGAACAAAATTTGTCGATAAAAAAGCGGATTTTCTGCCAACCGAACCGAACACTGATTTTGGTAATAAAATTCAATGATTTGCAAGCGTTGCTCGTTAGTAAGTCTATTCATGATGAAATGTCAAAGCATACTGAGCATCTTTCTCTTTGACACCATGTCTGAAATCCCGCGTGATCTATCAAATACTAATGCATAAAAATCCTAACCTCAAAAAAATCACCCGTTACAAGGCATTTTAGTGCACATTACGCAAGCTATTCAACAACTATAAGACTTCAAATAGCAGATCTTAAAGCAGCGAATAAAAAAAATGTCATGGCTGGCTTAGCAAAATACAAAAAACAAAAAAATCATTTTACTGCGCTGCATTTTTTAACTAAAAGTATTTTTCCTTCGTCAAGTACTACTCCGACATTTTTTCTACTGCTCCCTGTAATGATTGATATTTTGTTTTAATTATAAAAGTGAAAAGATTTTATTATATCCTGTCACTACTCACTATACCAATTTGCGACAAAACAAATATTGATTTTATTTGCGTAATACCTGCATAGGCAAGACAAGTAGTTTCCATTGAATTGCCTTGGGAAGCCTTGTAGCAGCTATTATTTTTTTTTTTTGATTTTCAGTACGCATTTTTTAAACTTTATCTACAAGTCTTGTAAGGAGATTCCTAAACAAAATTAGACCTTCAAAAGAAACACTTACACAAGTTGTTTCATCGACTGCTTGTAAATAAACATAAGTAGTTTTTTTACAGGCCCTTTTGAGCTTTTATCTACAAGCCTTTTAGCCACACTCAAGCTTAAAGTCCTTTAGCAGCTATTTTTTAAAAGTCCAAATTTGAAATGTGCGCCTTGCGAAAGTTTGCCATATACAAGGTATATTGTTAACGCATCATTAGTGGGGATACTTACGAGTTAAAGTCCTTGTATCATAAAATCTGAATTTTTTTTATATATAGATCAATTATTTAAATATGTTAAATAACCTTTGTTTTGCTGGGGAAAAAAGTCTCAAAAAGTTAATGCATTTTCAACCCAACATTCTTACTAAAATCCTTTGAGTTTCTATCCTCTTAGCACGAACAACTAAGACCATTAATGAAATTACTTCAGAAAGCCATTAACTTATCTCACAATCAATACATCCTTATTATATTCCATCCTTCCTAACCTATTAAATGGAACAAGATAACTGACTCTGTTAACTATTCCTTTAAACTTTTAAATCCCTTATTTTAAACCGTTATTCTTTCTCGTCATTAAAAAAAAAAATTAAACAAAAGTGACGGGGTGGCCCATGGGTGGAAAAATCCGCAACTGTAGTGGTTGAAACTTTTAACCAAAGTTTATTTTCCCTCAGATGAATCTTTGGAATACTTTTTTTTGGAAAACTGTTTTGTGTGCTTTTTTCTTATTTTTTAATAGTTGTGAAAAAGGTTAATTATCGGAATTTATTAAGTGGTTCCGTTCTATTAATTTAAAACATAAGATTTAAAATTAAGATTTAAAAGAAAAGTCAGGGGGGTTGGTGTGTGTTTAAAAAAAGTATTATTGTTCCTCCATTGAAGGAGGTGCATTTTAGTTTTTTTTTTTTCAAGAGAATACCCATGAACTGAAAATCCATGAAGTAGGTTCTGTATTAAAGTAAAAGAACTTATACTAGAAACTAGTAACAAAAAGTCTCCAGGATTAGACAAAATCAACAACATTCTTATGAAATATCTTCCGAAAAGTGGTATAAAATATCTCACCATACTTTTAAACTCATGTCTCAAATTTAACTACTTTCCAAAAAATTGGAAAATTGCTAAGGTAATACCAATTGCAAAGCCAGGCAAGTCTTTAGACAATCCACTTAACTATAGACCTATCAGCCTACTTAGCTGCATAAGCAAAATTTTAGAAAAAATAATGAAATCAAAAATTCAAGTTCTCGTCGATGATTTAAGAATCTATCCTAATTATCAGTTTGGCTTTCGACCCCACCACTCTACTTGCCACCAATTAGTAAGAATAAAAAACTACATATCTCAAAAATTTGCAGATAAACAATCTACTGGAATGGTCTTGCTAGACATCGAGAAAGCTTTTGATACGGTCTGGCATAATGCTCTCATCTTTAAACTTTTCCAATTCAACTTTCCTTGCAATATAATTAAATTTATTAAAAGCTTTCTTGAAGACAGAAAATTCGCAGTCTACTTAGGAAACGTAAAATCCTTTTTATATGACGTACCCTTTGGTGTCCCTCAAGGATCGGTTTTGGGCCCAATTTTATTTAACATTTACTTATCGGACTTTCCTGCTCTCGATCCAAACGTAGGTATCGCTATGTATGCGGACGATACCGCTATTTTTGCCTCTGGCATACTCTTTCAAGATGTTTCAAGGGTTTTGCAAATCGCACTTATACTTATTGAGAAATTTTTCCACAAATGGAAGATAAAAATAAACGCTACAAAAACCCAAGCAATGTGGTTTTCACGTCGCAGAAAATCTTGTTACCTACCATATGCCAAACTTCGTCTATGCTGCGCAGAAATCGAATGGTCAGATAATTGCAAATACCTCGGTGTTATTTTGGATAATAAGTTAACTTTTCAACCTCACATTTCAAGTACAGTGAATAAAATCAATTTGACAATAAGAACTTTATATCCTTTTATTAATAGAAAGTCAAACCTTAGCATGCAAAATAAACTAATATTATTTAAAACCATTTTTCAAGCTATTCTTTTATATGGGGCACCAGTTTGGTTTAACTGCGCTCACACTCATATCAAAAAACTTCAAGTTTGCCAAAATAAAATATTAAAAATGATGCTTGGATTACCATGGTATTACTCAACAAATAGGCTCCATGATAAGGCGAATGCTAATACTATTATGTTCCTTATAAGTAAATTTCGAGAAAGATTTTATTTTAATTGCACTTATTCTGAAAACGAACTTGTTCGTCTACTTTCAAATTAATATAATATTATTATACTATTGTAACTCACTGCTTAAATTGTAGATTATGGGAACACAGCAATACTAGATTTAAGTATCATATAAGGGTTTTTTTCCAGTAGCATTTTCCCTTAATATAGTAACTGATTTCATAGTTATTATCTGCCTTTCATTATATAAACCAAGAATTGAAGTTGTAAAGAAAAGAACAAAATATTTCTATATCACTTACCTACAATGAAATGTAAATCAATTACTTGTATATTACGCTACAAATAAAAAAAAAAAAAAAAAAAAAAAGGTTCTGTATATACAGTCCACACATCTTAATAGAAAGTGACAGATAAACGCGTGTTCCTAATGAATGCATCTTAAAACTTTTTTTCGTCTTTCTTAAGAGTAAAGGAAAGAAGAGAGATACTTTACTGACTTTTAGGTGTGGATGCACATTCTCCTCCATACGGATGCGACACGGAAATCGTGTATTATGCATCTTCTTTCCTCCTCTGGGATAATTTCGTATTTCGATTCATAGTCCTTTGCTTTTTTTCTGGTGTAAATGCTGAAGAGAAGTTCCTTCGTTCACAATACATACACTTTCACTCTTTCTTTGGTAAACAATAAAAAAAAAATACATCTTTCTTCTGGCAATCACTTTCCATTGCAACGAAGAGGCATGGAATAAAGTTTGGGGGCTGCAAATGTAGTAATACGACAAAGACGATGACGTTGTCGACTTTTAAGGTTTTAGTGGATCAGTCAGTCTGCTGACACAGATATTTACTAATACACATGTTCCCATGTTCTTCCCTCGCAATGCATTCAATTCTTCGTCTTACTTTCTTTTTCTGTTTTTAATGAACAATATTGTTTTATTTTTAAGCGGAAGAATAAAACAGGAACGGAATAAGTTTGAAGTTTCGGTGCGCCTGATTCATAAATATTTATGACACTGCCAACAAAGAATAATTTGTGGTGAAAAATGTCCCCAGCTTGGTTTCCTTTTAGCAGATGTACCTACCCTAAGAAGCGATATTGGGACCAATATTATATATCTTTTTACTTGCGATTATAGGGACTATAAGGCAAGCTTAGGATTCGTGAATTTAAAAAAAATTGACATAACAATCAAACATGATATTACGATAATAGAGAGAAGCCTAAAAACGTCATTGGCAAAAAATGCCCGTCTGTCTGTCTGTCTGTCTGTCTGTCTGTCCGGGTGTATATCAAGCTGCAGCCTAAACGAGTTAAGCGATTGTCTTCAAATTTGGTATGTGTTCTTTTGGAAATTTTAATTTTATTTTTAGGGCTAAAAATAACGGTACTTGCCATACGACCGTTTAGGAAAAGCTTATTTGGTAGAGCCGTTTTTGCTGAAAATGTTTGACATTTTTTTTGTTGGTATTGGCTATCATTTGATCAGAACCACATATACGCGAAAAGTCTATTAACGGGGCTTTTCATATAACGGTTTTTTTTAATTTTTGGCTTTCTCGGTAACTGCTGTATGGATTTCTGTCAAATTTTATATTTAAAAAGATCTAAATAGTTAAATTAATTTTGCTTTCTAATTAAAATAAATTTTTGATTTTTTTTTGAAAAGTCGATATTCTTAAAAATAATCAAATAAAATGAGTTTAAATTTTACACTTACATTTATATCAATTAACTCTAAAACTGCATACCAAAATTAAAAAGAAAAATTAAAAAAACTAAAAATAAGAATTAAGATTTTATCAAAATCCGTCCTACAATTTTCGAAATACTTTTTTTCATAAATTCTTTGTTATTTAAGACGTGTAGTGGCGTACTTCATTTTTACTAAAAACCGTTTAGTATTGTGGTTTTGATAGTTTTTATAAGTTCAAACTGTGTTACTTTCAACGTAAATGTTATTTGTTTTTATCAAAGATCTTGCCTTCCAATGTAATTAGGCACATCAGAGCAAGTACGTGCGACCCCTTTTTTTATTAATGTCCTTCCTAGAGGTTTGTTTGAGTTCGAAAGTATCTTTTAATCTTTTTATTGATTCCGAGTTTTATCTAAATATAATGACCTATTTGGCTTATCGAAGATCTTATAGCTAGTGTGAATAAAGTTTCTTAAATCATTCCATCTGGTCATTCTGATTTTCAAAAGGGCTCAGCCTAAATAAAAATAAATCACAATCAATCCTAATTTCAAAGAAGGTTTTTGACACCGATGATTTACGACCAATATTTCTGAACAACATGCTACGAAAATGTTATATCCCATCTCGGTTTTAATATCAATGTCCCTTGTGTCCTTGTGATCGCATAAATCACGTTATTGGGCAAATCTACGCTAAGTTACGGAAACTTCTACTATCTTCAGGCTTCACACCAAAGGATACTTTTCTTTAACCTTTTTATTGAATATGACATTGTTGATTACTGCAAACGTGAGCCTAATTCTCTTCATAAGCTCTAGTTGTATATAATTATCGATCCACCCTTTCTTATTTTTATTTGAATGTACATATTTCATTAATTCTATATTTCTGTATTTCTTAATTTCTGTTTATATTAATTACAATTTTTCTTTATTTCTATATTTCTATATTCTATATTTCTATATTTTATATTTTTAAATTTCTATATTATCATATTTCTAATATCTGTATTTCTATATTTTATACTTACTTTGTAGATTTATCTACGGAGTAGATTAAAATGTAATATAATGCAATGTAATATTTCTGTATTTATATATTTCTTTATTTCTTTTTATAATTTCTATATTTCTGTTTTTCTATATTTCTTTATTTCTATATTCTATAATTTTATATTTCTATGTTTCCATATTTCTTTTTTTCTATATTTCTATATATTTATATTTCTCTATTTCTATTTATCTATATTTTCATATTTCTATTTTATGTATTTCCATATTTTATATTTATATATTTCTACATTTTTGTATGTCTATATTTCTATATTTCTCGTCTTCTAGATTTATATATTTTATAATTCTATATTTCTTTATTTCTATATTTTTATATTTCTGTATTTCTATATTTCTATATATCTAAATTTCTACATTTTTATACGTCTATATTTCTATATTTCTATATTTCTTTATTTCTTTGTTTCTTTATTTCTATATTTCTATATTTCTATATATCTATATTTCTTTATTTCTTTATTTCTATATTTCTATATTTCTTCATTTCTGTATTTCTATATTTCTATGTTTCTTTATTTCTAAAATTCTATGTTTCTATGTTTCTATATTTCTAAATTTCTACATTTCTATGTTTGTATATTTTATATTTCTCTACTTCTAGATTTCTATATTTAATATTTCTATATTTCTTTTATTTCTATATTTCTATATTTCTTTATTTCTATATTTCTATATTTCTATAATTCTCTACTTTCAGATTTCTTTATTTCTATATTTTTATATTTATTTGTTTCTATATTTCTATATTTCTATATTTCTAAATTTCTACATTTTTATATGTCTATATTTCTATATTTCTCTACTTCTAGATTTCTATATTTTATGTTTCCAAATTTTTTATTTCTATATTTCTATAGTTCTATATTTCTAAATTTCTACATTTTTATATGGCTATATTTCTATATTTCTCTACTTTTAAATTTCTTTATTTCTATATTTCTATATTTCTATATTTCTTTATTTCTTTATTTTTATATTTCTATATTTCTATATTTCTATATTTCTTTATTTCTTTATTTCTATATTTCTATATTTCTTCATTTCTGTATTTCTATATTTCTATGTTTATTTATTTCTAAAATTCTATGTTTCTATATTTCTATATTTCTAAATTTCTATATTTCTATGTTTGTATATTTTATATTTCTATATTTCTGTATCCATATTTTTATTTTTTCTATGTTTCCATGTTTTTCTTTTTTTCTCGGAAAAGTCATATTCCGTCTTTAATATTGTTTTAAAAGTTTAATTGATTATGATCCATAAGACTCTAAAATATTAAAACTAGCCAATGCTGTGCTAGGTTCGCGTATACTTCTATAGTCGCCCTCATCTTAAAGAACATCATCATGGTATTTCCGAGAATATTTCGAATCCCTTTTGGTAACCAACTAACCACCTTGGCCAACGGATGGTTGCGTTCCATATATCCGGTTTTCCAAAAATATATAAATTCCCAGAAGTTGTAAAAAAAAACTTATGGAGATCCACCAGAACTAAGAATCAACAAGGATGAATAAAAAAGTTAACGTAAATAAATTGGCGAAAAAGGATTTTTAAGAGTTTTGTATCATTTTCTCGCTTTCCTATGCAATTCTGTGTGCTCAACTTATTCCTAGCTCATGTGAAGCGAAGGAGTCTCTTTCAAACTTGAGAGCGGCACCCAGGTTTCGCAGGTTGTGTGTGCATAAGCGGATTTGATTTCCTCAGAACACATTTTCATATGTGAGTAAGGAAAATAGGTGTAAGCGATGTGACAGTATCATAGCGATTGCAAGCAGTAGTTTAGGGAAAAGTCGTAGTCATCGTGGGTGCATTATACCTTTATGCCTTAAACCTGTTGACCTGGCTGAAGGAATATAAATTGAATGCCACCATATATTAAAGTGGTGGTCCTGGTTGCAGGAGTTTTTTATATTTATTTTCATAAATTGGAGAGGATTCCCCCCCCCCCCCCAAAAAAACTAGGAAAGCGGGTGTTTGCTTCTGAAAAAAGCGAGGAATAAAGTATCTAGAAGGAGTTTGTTGACATTTTGTTACTTTTTTCTGGCAGTTTGGCAACAGAATCTGAGTATCTGAAATATTAAAACTCTCTGTAAGAGTGAGACTCTGGGTAATAGTTTTGATAAAGTGTACCAACATAAATAAAGTTGAAGCCAAAAAACACCACACGGACCAAATTTACTTTGTAGATTTCTATTTGAAATAAGTTTTTTGGGTGTTTGTACAGTTTTTTGATAGAAGTGAATTTTTTTTTGTGAAAGAAGTTTTTAACTGACTTGCAGTAAAAACTGTATGAGCATTTCTTTTGTATGGTACTCTTTCAAAAGATCTGGAAGACAATATTGCTGGAAGGTTTTTTTTTTAAACAAGAAATTAAATTGAAAAATGGCTTCAAAGCATAGAAGTACTTTGGCGCAATTTAACTTGTAGTTTATTTGCACATCCTTGCAACCGAAAAAGCTTATGAAAATTATTTACGGGCGGGTCGTGGGGGAGTGAAATTAATTTTAAGTTCCTTAGTAGTTTTGTTTCAGTTATGGTAATTCTTAAGAACTAGGACGAGTAACTGCTGTTTTATGGGAACAAAAACATATGTGATTCATATTTTGTATTTGTTTTAATGATGAGTAAACTTTGAGTGAAGGATAACAATAGTGAGAAATAATTTTAAGAATTTGAAACAATTCAAACCACCTAAAACACTATGTACTCGGGGTGGCCTTCTTATAGTCATCAAAAAACTCAAATCAACCATTATTGGCTTGACGGCAATTAACGAAAGGCACCTTTCGCGTGCGAGGCAAATTTAATAAGATCAGCCTAATAAACGTTCAGGTACGTGAACTGAGGAGTCCGAAGAAAACGAAATAGATTCCATCTACGAATTTGTAGAGAGAACCCTCAATGCCTGCCCATCCTTGGTGATTTCAACGGCAAATTATGTAAGACTTCACAGAAATAAAGCTACATGGGAAAAACGGGAGCGGTACGTTTGACCACAAACTAAAATTTCTTGGACCGAAATCTCGCTTTTTTTTAAATCTCGCATTTTTAAAATCTTTTATTTAAAAATCTCGCATTATTAAAATATCGCATTTAAAAAAATAAAACACAAACACACCAAATTCTGAAAAAAGTAATTTAATTCACAAATTAAATTATATTGAATAATTAACAACAACAAAATGAATATATACAATACTTACATAATGTATATTTGCAAATTATGTTTTTTAACTTTAGCAAAGAGAGAGGTTCTGAGCTATGCTCCGCAAGCAATCAATTTTCGACATTTGTAATCGTACGACGGTGCGAAATAAGGCCCCAAACAAAACGGCTCCAAAACCAAAAATGAAATAAGGCCCCCAAAAATGGGGTACTTTTTCATAATGAAATAAAAGCCAATTTTTCTTTATGAAATTAAATACTAACATTTATTAAAGTGGGACATACCTTTAAATTTGTTTTTTGGGGCTTATACTGGCCTAAGTGGCTTTTATTGCCAATTTTTGTTTAAATATTTTTTGTGGGGTCTTATTTCATTGTTTGATATTAGAGGCTTTTTCATAATGAAATATAACCCCAATTCTAAAAATAAAATTAAGCCCCAAAAAGGGAAATTACACCCCAAAATAAAGATTTTTTTGTTGTTGTTGGGGCCGTTTTGCCTGAGGCCTTTTTTAATAAATATTTTATTTCAATGCGAGATTTTAAATTTTAAGATTTTAGTTTGCGAGATTTTAATGTCGCGGGCTATCATTATGCGAGATTTTGTATTTTCAAGATTTTGATATAAGAGATTTCGTAATGGGAGATTTTTAAAACGAGATTTTAAAATGCGGGCAATCGTACCCAACCCGGGAAAAACCATTGTCTGTGAAATTTTTTTTTTTATAATTAACGCGCGCACAAGGGACTATTTGTTTCCCTTTTAATGTAACACACTGCGCGGGAATTAGGAAGACAGGGAAGGGAGAGATAGGAGGTGTCGATTAACATTGGTTTTGAATGTTTGCAAATTGAAATGGCAAGTGAAAATCTCGCCGGGTAAACCATTCCACAGTCGTGTTGTACGGCTAAAAAAAGAATCTCTATATTTCACGGTACGTCCGAAATTGGGCTCAAGGGTGAACTGATGAGCATTCCTAGCAAGACGAGTATTACGGGCGAAACTTTTAAGGGGAGGAATGCAGCTGGCTACCTCGAGTGAACATTTTTTATAAAAGAAACGAAATAAGGAAAGACATGAAACATTGCGTCGGTGTTCGAGAGGGGCAATTGTTTCAGTGGCAGTTCTATTTCCTATCAATCTTAACGCTCGATTTTGTATTCTATCAAGCAGGTGAAGCGATGTTTGTGAAGCACCTGCCCAGAGGTTTGAGTTATACTCGAGTTTAGGGCGTATAAACGCTTTATAAATTGTAGCCAGATCTGATGGGGAAAAATACTTCTTACACCGATACAGAAAACCTAAGCACTTAGCAGCACTCTTAGCGATTTCAAATATATGGTCGTTCCAACGGAGGTCGTCGTTGACACACATACCGAGTACTGAGAGCTTTTCGGTTTCTTCGATGTAAGTGCCATTCATGAACAATGGCATTGGGGGTATATTAAGCTTTAACGACAGAAGACAGCATTGAGTTTTCGAAGCATTAAACTCCACACGATTCCTATTACCCCATTTGACAATGCTGTATAAATCGAAGTTTAATGAGCTTGACATACGGCACCGTTGCAATTGTACGTCCGAAGGCGAAGGACGTGAATTATCGAACGAATATGAAAAGCTGAGGGTAGAGTCGTCAGCAAAATAGTTAAGTGGATTAGAAGTAACAGACAGAAGATCATTTATAATAAAAGGCACGACTGGGTCGCACGTACTTGCTCTTATGTGCTCTTCCTTTTTAAGTTCAGGCGTCTTTTTGACAAAGATTTTATTTTAATATTTTTTGTATGACGTGCAACTTCCTTAGAATCGTTTTGGGGTGAAGCTCGAACGAACATGCGTCACGACAAAGGGATAAACACATAAATATATAGGATTGTTAGCTTTTGCAGTTTTTTAGTGTAGTATTATCTTTCCACTTGCTGCTTACTGTTTATAATATAATTTGCTAATAGAAAGATACAAAGGACTTTTTTCAGTTAAATTTTCATTTTGGTATGGAAAAATTTGAACAACTGGCATAAAGATTCGTCGGAATCAGCAGTATGGCAATAATGCTAGGTAAAGGGACCTTTATACGTCCCAATATGGGACCAATGGAATTTATAAAGGATTTAGGTACCTATAATAAGGTTGGAAGGAAGCTAGGTACTAAAATTAAGATACGTGTTCCAACTACTGTTAAGCCAGTAGGTATAGAGACAATATTAAAAGTTAACACAGTGGTTTTGTTTATTTATAGGAAGGTGTAAACTTTTGTTTTCTCGATTGAAATTTTTGCATTCAGTAGTAATCGAATAGTTTTTTTTATTTGTTAGTTGTTTTTGTGTGTTTATCAAAGGCTTCCTTATTTATTCTGTGCTTTTATGATGATGAAAAATACTTTAAAATACGTAAGTATGTATGTAATGTAGGTTGTCACTTTCTTTTATTTGACTAATGGCTAGGGCTTAGCCGAGCAATATGAAATAAAATGTTGGGGAAAAAAATTTATGAATTCAAAAAAACACTACTCATAACGTTTTTTGGAAAAAATGTTGTAAGCCATCTTATTTCTTTTGCTGTTTTCTATTTTATGAATTTTTCATTTCAAAATCGTTCGACCAGTTTTTTCAAAAAAATGTTTTTTTTTGAAAAACTTTTCGAAAACATATTTTAAAATTTTTTGTAGTATGTCAATTTTAAGAAATCTATAGTTTATACTAGGAGAAAAATTAAAAAAAAAATCTATAGATCCGTTTTCAAAATATTCAAAAAACAAAATATTTTTTTAAAAAAATTATTAAAATTTAAAAAAAAATGTTTTTGAAAATTTTGATAAGCAATATTATTGAAATCATAAAACACTACATATTTTGAAAATTTCATCAAAATCCGTCAATTAGTTAACGAGAAAGTCTGATTTTAAAAAACCGTCATATGGGAAGTACCGTTATAAAACTTTTTCTGAAAAATCCATCCAAATTAAAAGATAGATTTTGCACAGAAAACATTATTCTGAAAGTTTAATCAAAATCGTAGGAGCCGTTTTCGAGAAAAATAAGTTTTTTAATAAAAGTTATATGGCAGGTACCGTTAGTTTTGGAGCTAGAATGCCAATTCGAAAAACCGTCGGGTAGAGCACTCTAAAAATACTATATACCAAGTTTGAATCAAATCGGCCCAACCGTTTAGGCTGTAGATATCGATACGGACAGACAGACAGACAGACAGACGGACGGAATTTCCGGACCCACTTTTTTTGACTTCTCTATTATCGTAATATCATGTTTGATTGTTAGAATTTTTTTTTTTTTTTTTACGAATGCATAACTTGCCTTATAGTCCCTATAATCGCAAGTAAAAATGAGGAAAAGAGTCGGAGACAGAACAGAGCCCTGGGGCACACCAACATTTATTTTATGGGAATCAGACTTAAATCCGTCCAATACAACTTGTATTGAACGGTCCAGAAGGTAGCTTCTAATCCAACGAACAAAAGTATTATCGATCCCAAAAGCACGCATTTTCGATAAGAGAGCTTCCTGCCAAACTCTATCAAATGCCTTGGAGATATCAAGAGCAATAATCTTACTTTCACCAAAGCGATGTAAAGATTTGTTTCACTGTTCGGTGAGATATGCCATCAGATCACCAGTGGAACGGTTGCTACGGAAGCCATACTGACTGTCATGGAGAAGCTTACGATCTTCGATATATTCCTTAAGCTGACGGTTAATCAGTGTTTCCATTACCTTAGAAAAAAGGGATGTCAGTGCTATGGGTCGGTAGGAGGAGGGGGAGGATGGGTCACCTTTCTTAGGGACAGGCTGGACAAATGCTGTTTTCCATCTTCTAGGAAAGATTCCAGAAGATTAGGAGCGATGGAAAAGCTTACGCAGTGGCTTTGCCAGTGTGGATGAACACCACTTCAGAAGAATCGGGGGTATAACATCCGGGCCAGCGGATTTGTGTATATCGAGATCTTTCAGAACTGCTACTGCTACTGTACGAGTGCGGAAAAAAATCTGTCCCATTGAAAAATTTACATTCTCAAGTATAGGAGGGGCAACGTTGCTATGCGGCAGCGTGGAGCTGGCAGCGAAATGGGCGGCGAGCAAGTTTGCCTTCTCTGAAGAGTAAACAATTGGTTTGTTATTGTCGATGAGCGTTGGAACCGGAGATGTTGAGGAGTTTTTAATATTTTTTACAAATGACCAACAATTTTTACTGCCTTTGGGACACTGCAGAATTTTTTGCCGTAATTTTTGGTCTTGCACAAATTTGGTTCTTTCAATAACGGAGTTGCATGAGTTCCTTGCTTGTTTATGCTTTTTCCGATTTTTCTCTGTAGGGTTGGCTTTGTAGGATCGGAAACTTACTTCTTTGAGCCTGATAGCTTCTTTACACTCAGAATTAAACCAAGACTTTTCTTTAGGTTTGATGCTTTTTACTCTGTTAGGAATAAAAGCACGCATCCCTAGAAGAATCACATCTGTGATCATTTCAGCATTGGCATCAATGTCACTATCGAGGAAGCATAGTGACCAGTTAAAGTTTCGGAAAAAAATATTCAGGCCGTCCCAGTTGGCTTTCTCGTATTGCCAAATGGTCCTGGTGGGAAATGAACACAATAAAATGACACAATGGTCTGAAGTGCCAAATGGAGAAGTTACACTAATGGTATATTTATCAGGGTGAGAAGTAAGAAACAAGTAAAGAGTATGGGCGGCTTGCCCAGCAACATCCGGTATACGCGTTGGCACATCGATCAGTTGAGTAAGGTGATGTAACCCGGCAAAGAGCTCGACATACCTTCCTTCGGGTCTTGTCTGACCAGAATAGCGGAGCCAATTGGAATTGTGTACATTGAAATCGCAGCGCATCAAACTCGTTACAAGTCGAATTGCTGTCGAGTTTTGGACTCCTGTAAATAAAACAATAATGAATGACATGCTTGCGGACAGTGAATTTGAGCCACAAGAAGTTAAAGTCCGTGTTTTAACATTGCCCATATTAGGGAAGGCTCTGGCAAGCAATATCATTCCTAACATACACCACGAGACCATGATGGGAAAAGAGTAATGGCACCAAGCTATACCCATGTAGAGCAAACTCTGATAAATCAGTATTTACTCCAACCTGGGTTTCACTTAATGCCAAAACAGCTGGCCTGTATTGAACAGTGTAGACGTACAGGTGAAAGAAATTCTTACTCATACCACGAACATTGGAATACACGACACAAAAATCACTTACCATTTCAAAATACTTACACACAAAACACAATTCTGACTAAGTCGAACCATGCAGTGAAAATCCAAATTAATTTCTGTAATAAGCAAACTGTCTTAGGTGTTATGCCCATAAGACAGCTTGCATACAAAAATTCAATTTAAATATTCAGCACAATAGGACAAACTCAGATGTTATGCAAGTGTGTATTTTTTTTTCTTCCACAGCGCGAATGGGCATCTTATCGTCTTCCAACGACGCGAGTGGATATTGTTATTTTCTTTTCAGCACACGCGAAGGGGTTTTGCCAATTTCTCAAACGAGTGTGTAATATTATTTTTTTTTAAACACTCGCGATAACAATGCGCAATAATTTTTTTTTCTTTTTTGACTTTTGTTTAATTATTTATGCGCGCACCTCGACCCGACGTCCGGCCTCTATGAGCTTAAGATCGACATGTCATGAAATGGAAAGAAATAGAGAGCAAGGTCCGCACTAGAATGGAAGTTCTACCAATCCGTCAAAAACATGGACCAATGGGTGTTGAACGGTCAGCTAACGGAAGAAATGGAGATTCGACCATTTCAAGGGGAAGACCTCATGCTGCAGCAACTAAGTATTGAGGAGATACACAAATTCATTAATCGGCTCAAAAATAACAAGGTCTTGGAAGCAAATTGCATATTTGCCGAGCTGATCAAACCTGGATGGCCAACACTACATTAAGCAATTCATGAAATCATAGTAAACGTATGGGAACACGAAGAAATTTCAAAAGACTGGAAAAAAAGACATCATATGTCCCATACATAAGAAGGGAGATATAAGCAATTATAAGAATTTTCAATTATTGAGTTCATCCTATAAGATGTTTTCCTCTATTCTGCAAGAATAGATAGCCACATACGCTAAAACCATAATGAGCAAATATCAATGTGGTTTTCATTCCAGGCAAATCAACAATTGATACCATCTTTACCCTTAGCAGGTGATGGAAAAAAGTCTAAAACTTAGTATTCCAACATACCATCTTTTTAAAGACTTTAAAGCCTCCTTGGATAGCATAGCCAGGGTAGAACTTTATAAGGCCATGGAAATAGTTGCGTTCCCTTTCGTATGCTTAAGTTCCTAAATAACCTGTTTTTCATCAGCGACCGGTCGAAATAATCCTACAGCTCTAGGTTGATGCTCTCCATGAAGGAAACACTTTTTTCTCAATCCTGCCTTACAATGTCTTTAAAGCAAGATTGATCGATGTCATTCAGAAGTTGCTTTACCAGTTAAATATACTTCTGTAGTTGCTTCTCTTTGAAAGCTCATTAACGCAGTCAGGATTATCTTTTTCGTTCAAAAAGTTAGATATGAGACAACTTCATCTGTTTTTATAGATTTCATGTTTTGGCACCAATAAAAGATAGGATTATGAACAAAAACACCGCCATCAACTATCTTGAAAAGAATGGAAGATATTTTTTTTTTTTTACCCGCGATCACGAAGATGAGTTAAATGATTATTCTCTTCTCTTCTTTGTTTGACATTAGTGGTGAACGATGGGTTTAAAACTCATTAATTTCCTCCGGGGACAAGAGTACTGAACTGCCTCATTTTAAGAGTTATATTTCATTCAAAAAGTATTTTATCGCAGAAACGCTTATTATATTAACCCCATGCTTATTTCAAAACCATTTAACTACGTATAAAAAAGACACCCTTTTTTCTTTTCTAAACTCAAATTCCAGCGAAAATACATTAATTTATTAAATTATCACCTTGAGTCTGTGGGGAAAAAAAAACTGTCCATAATTCCAACCTCATTAGGCACGTTTCCCGAGGTCTATTATTAGTTAAGCGTTAACTTGTTTATTAAATACAAACCACCTATTCATGCCAAACCTACTTTCCGGCTCAGTGCCTCTTTAATGTGATTAGAAGTCAAGCTTCCCCTAACATTCAGAACCAACCATACCCTTCCCTATTCTGGGTTAAAATGAATTAAAACTAATTAATCAAACACAGGAATTTATTTCTTTTTTCCTCTGCCCCGCCTACGATTTCCATTAGGTTTCTCTAATCATCACAAACATGCCTACCTTTATCGTAGAGTTTTTGTGAATCCCTTCCCTAGTCCAAACCATTATATTCCTAAATTGAGCGAAAAAGCAAGATTGCTTTGTGTTGTTTCTTAGGAACTTCAACCAGCAGGCAGGAAAACTCACCCTTAAAATTAGCCTGAATTGCGTTCACTTAAAGCTGCCTCTGACTTGATATCCTCCCTGTCATTAGTGCACTCCCTCCTCAAAAAGGATGAATTTAATAAGGCTTTTCTGCATAATATGCGGTTAGGATATTTTTTGTTCTCATTCTCGGGAAGTCATCCTTTTCCCGCCATCAGTTTGAATCAAAATTTGCAAGGCGATGAAGACTGAAAGGGCTTCAAATAATACAAAAAAAAAAATCAACCAGGACACACGACAGACTGCCAGAACGAAAAGAGTATATTTTATCCTTCCTGCGCATTCGTCTACCTCAGCAGAGCAGGTTCACTAGCTCATTCCTAAATTATAAATGCCTTTGCCAGATTGCCGGAATGAATATGGATTAAAGGGCTTTACAAGGATTCCAGAATAAATTGAGGTGTTCGCTGTGTTTTTTTCTCATATTTTTTTTTGTATCGTCATGGCTTTGTTCAGAAAAGTTGTGGCACGAAGTGGAAGTCTTAACTAACTAACTCAAAAAGTTCTCTTTTCCCAACCAACCACAACCAAACACCAGGGCACGGATAAAGGATGCTCATGGAATAAAAATTGCCTTTAATCAGCATTTGTCTTTTTTGTACACTCTCTTCTGTCTCCGACACACGGTCCAAATTAACCATTTTCTGGCTCCCAACGTGCGCCCCAGCTGCATCCACTTAGATTGAAACTCTTTTTTTTTGTCTCCCGTCCATGGTCAGTTCGAAGCACATAGGAAAACAGAAAGGACTTTGTTTTTTTAATTTAAACGTCATTCTGTGTATATATATATTTTTAACTATTTTTGTCCTTACTTTTTATTCCGTTGCAGCAACAAGTCAAAATTCAATATTGAACACACCTCCTGTTATGTACGTGGACCGGAACTGGCGCATTTCGGAGTCCGAGGAAGTGGGTTCGGTGATTGCTAGGGTCCGGGCCGACGATGCAGAGAACGATTTGTTGCAATTCGACTTGGAGCCACATTACCATGGCAACTATGCTAATCCAAACGAAGCTGGAACTACCATCGGTGATGGATTACCATTTCGGATCGATCCGAACACCGGAGTTGTTTACCTGAACGAAAGTCTTGCAGGACGAGTAAGTATCCCAGAATAACAATGTCCTTTTTTTTGTGTGTTTCCTTGCGAAGCCATCAAGCTTATCCTTATGGTAATTTGGCAGAGAAACTTTAATGTTTACCAAACTCCCCTTGCAGGGTGGCCAAAACTTCTTTCTTTACATCACCGTTTCGGATGGGCAATTAACGGCTAAAAACGAAGTCTATGTCAATATTTACCGTCGAAACGATAACAAAATGTACGGTTCACGTCCGCCATCGATTTCGCAAGCAGCCCGCAATATATCTCAGTTCCTGCCACCGTTCCATATGCTGCCGGGTGTACAATCATTCAGGGATCAGACATCGGGTATTCGGTATCCGGCAAATAACCTTCCACCGGGCTTTGGCGTGAACAATGTTTACCAATCGTCGGCTCCCCAATATCCCGAAGCCAACAATCATCATCAGCAACAACAACAGCACCCTACAAGCAACGCTGACAGCCCTTCAGATGACGAGGAACCTGAATATGTTGCAAATCCAACACCATCACCAAGTCCCAAAGATTCAAGTACGACGCGAACCAAGTTAACGCCAGTTGGTAATGGCAACTCAAAGACGAATAGCAGCCACGGATATGATGACGGGCAGTCATCGGCGGCAGCTACAAAGCCATCGTCATCGAAAAAGGACGCCACCGCTGCCGACGACGCCACCGCACCCAAGAATGGCAATAGTGATGGAAGTGACAGGAACAACCACAAAGATTATGATGGGTTGTTGGTGTCAACGTCCTCATCCTCGTCGCATGCCATTAAAGCCATAATCCCTCTGGTAATCACAGTTTGTGGAATGTTTGTGGCAGCTGGGCTCATCGTCGTATTTATCTATCGGAAGCGTCTGTGTGCCATTAGTAAGAGTCTGAAGAAGAAGAGCAAAGCGGAAATGGCTAAAAAGTCGAATCAAAGTAATTTGAGTAGCAATCTGACTGATGACAGTCGAAATTCAATGGTCCTTCAGCATTGGAATGGACCGACGGCATTTGGCAATAGATACGTGCCCTGGGAGAGGGATCAGCAGCTACAGCAAATGGGCATGGTAAGTTGAAAAGGACTTAAAAAAATATTATATTTTCTTTCTTTTTTTTTTTTTTTCTTTTAATATAAAATGGAGTTGGGGTTTAAGAAGGGATAAGTTAAAGAAGTTATCTAAAGTAGAATTGTAAGGAAATTTTGGGAAAAGTTTGTTTTTGGAATCATTACGGATGCTTTAAGGGAGAAAAGCTAAATCATTAGCGTCTCATCGACTTTTGAGGGCAGATTATTTCGGATTTTTTTATAACATAATTTTATTTTAAACAGTTAAATATGATTTTTAGAAATATTAAAAAAAAAAAATTACACAATTACATTTACATGTCTAGTTATGTATATTCAAATTTGTAGAGTTGTCTTAATCTCTTTGTTTTTGTTGTAATCGTTACTGCGTCGTACTTCCTCTGTCATATAAAATAGTCCACAAGTTGGGCGCAAATTGTAGAGTTGTCTTATTCTCTGGGAATCTCCTTTAAAAAAAAGAAGAAGACGTGTATTTTCGTTTATATTTTTATTTACTAACAGAGGTTTTATTTTTACAAATATATTATTGTTTTTACAAACAAAAATATTAACTATGTTGTAGTCTGAGAATTAAGGAAGAACCAGGAATCGCCTAGCTCGCTCCTTGCCTCTCAAACTGTTTCCTGAAACAATAAAGATAAATACGACCTTCTAGGATTACCTTAAAGTATCTTATTATCCTCACTGCTTCAATGCTACAGACAGAAAATCATATTTTATATATGAATACATTTAATTAAATTTAAATACAAAACAATAAGTTAATATAGCTGCCTCAAATTCAATATATTTTGTATTAAGAAAATAAGCTTCTAACAAAATGTGTTAGACAAACTACCTATCTTGTTAATTAATAACCAACTACATATAACGGAATTTATGTGGGTATGAGTGTTTTGTTCCTGGTGCTGTTATAGTTCACACAAATTTCAGCTAGATAAAAAGAAGAACAATTGGCCGACAAAAAAGCAAATCTTACGAACCCTACAAAATTCGAATTAAAAAAGTTATTATATCATAAATCCCTATGACGCTTTTGTAGGTGAAACGTCAAAAAGCTGAAGAAAACATGAACACAGTAAAAGAAATGACCATAAGAAGAAGAACATAAATGTCGATCTTAAGCTCGTAGAGGTCGGACGTCGAGGTGCGCGCACAAATAATTAAGCAAAAGTAAAAAAAGAAAAAAATTATTGCGCATTGTTATCGCGAGTGTTTTAAAAAAATATTAATACCTACACACTCGTAAGAGAAACCGTGCTGTAAAGAATAATAATAATATCCACTCACGTCGTTGGAAGAAAGAAAAAGATGCCCACTCGCGCTGTGGAAAACAAAAATAAATAAAACGCATTCGCATAGCAAATTATCCTCTTATCTGTCCCAAGACCTTTGTGCTTAACTGCCTCTTTCTTATCTACTGTAGGCATTGTATGATTATCTAATGCTGCGGTAAATGGATAAGGGCATCTGAGTTTGTCTTATTGTGCTGAATATTTAAATTGATTTTTTGTATGCAAGCTGTCTTATGGGCATAACACCTAGGACAGTTTGCTTATTACAGAAATTAATTTGGATTTTCACTGCATGGTTCGACTTAGTCAGAATTGTGTTTTGTGTGTAAGTATTTTTAAATGGTAAGTGATTTTCGTGTCGTGTATTCTAATGTTCGTGGTATAAGTAAGAATTTCTTTCACCTGTACGTCTACACTGTTCAATACAGGCCAGCTGTTTTGGCATTAAGTGAAACCCAGGTTGGAGTAAATACTGATTTATCAGAGTTTGCTCTACATGGGTATAGCTTAGTGCCATTACTCTTTTCCCATTATGGTCTCGTGGTGTATGTTAGGAATGATATTGCTTGCCAGAGCCTTCCCTAATATGGGCAATGTTAAAACACGGACTTTAACTTCTTGTGGCTCAAATTCACTGTCCGCAAGCATGTCATTCATTATTGTTTTATTTACAGGAGTCCAAATCTTGACAGTAATTCGACTTGTAACGAGTTCGATGCACTGTCTGATTCCATCTCGAAAATTGTTTCCCTTTGTCCTCGCACTGAAATCGTTATTGCGAGCGATTTCAATGTACACAATTTTAATTGGCTCCGCTATTCTGGTGGTCAAACAACACCCGAAGGAAGGTATGTCGAGCTCTTTGCCGGGTTACATCACCTTACCCAACTGATCGATGTGCCAACGCGTATACCGGATGTTGCTGGGCAAGCCGCCCATACTCTTGACTTGTTTCTTACTTCTCACCCTGATAATTATACCATTAGTGTAACTTCTCCATTTGGCACTTCAGACCATTGTATCATTTCAGCTAATTTCTCATCCTCCACCAATCCAGTTAAAGAAAAACTCCCCACCAGGACCGTTTGGCAATACGAGAAAGCCAACTGGGACGGCCTGAATATTTTTTTCTGAAACTTTAACTGGCCACTATGCTTCCTCGATAGTGACATTGATGCCAGTGATCACAAATGTGATTCTTCTAGGGATGCGTGCTTTTATTCCTAACAGGGTAAAAAGCATCAGGCCTAAAAAAGTCCTGGTTTAATTCTGAGCGTAAAGAAGCTATCAGGCTCAAAGAAGTAAGTTTCCGATCCTACAAAGCCAACCCTACAGAGGAAAATCGGAAAAAGCATAAACAAGCAAGGAACTCATGCAACTCCGTTATTGAAAGAACCACATAGCAACGTTGCCCCTCCTGTACTTGAGAATGTAAATTTTTCCATGGGACAGATTTTTTTCCGTACTCGTACAGTAGCAAGAGTTCTCAAAGATCTCGATATACACAAATCCGCTGGCCCGGATGGTATACCCCCGATTCTTCTGAAGAGGTGTTCTTCCACACTGGCAAAGCCACTGCGTAAGCTTTTACATCGCTCCTAATCTTCTGGAATCTTTCCTAGAAGATGGAAAACAGCATTTGTCCAGCCTGTCCCTAAGAAAGGTGACCCATCCTCCCCCTCCTCCTACCGACCCATAGCACTGACATCCCTTCTTTCTAAGGTCATGGAAACACTGATTAACCGTCAGCTTAAGGAATATCTCGAAGATCGAAAGCTTCTCCATGACCGTCAGTATGGCTTCCGCAGCAACCGTTCCACTGGTGATCTGATGGCATATCTCACCGAACAATGGAGCAAATCCTTACATCGCTTTGGTGAAAGTAAGATTACTGCTCTTGATATCTCCAAGGCATTTGATAGAGTTTGGCATTAAGCTCTCTTATCGAAAATGCGTGCTTTTGGGATCGATAATACTTTTGTTCGTTGGATTAGAAGCTATCTTCTGGACCGTTCAATACAAGTTATATTAGACGGAATCAAGTCTGATTCCCATAAAATAAATGCTGGTGAGCCCCAGGGTTCTGTTCTGTCTCCGACTCTTTTCCTCATTTTTATAAATGATCTTCTGTCTGTTACTTCTAATCCACTTAACTGTTTTGCTGACGACTCTACCCTCAGCTTTTCATATTCGTTAGATAATTCACGTCCTTCGCCTTCGGACGTACAATTGCAACGGTGCCGTATGTCAAGCTCATTAAACTCCGATTTATACAGCATTGTCAAATGGGGTAATAGGAATCGTGTGGAGTTTAATGCTTCGAAAACTCAATGCTGTCTTTAAAGCTAAACATACCCCCAATGAATGGCACTTACATCGAAGAATACGAAAAGCTCTCAGTACTTGGTATGTTTTTTATATGACGACCTCCGTTGTAACGACCATATATTTGAAATCGCTTAGAATGCTGCTAAGTGCTTAGGTTTTCTGTATCGGTGTAAGAAGTATTTTTCCCAATCTGATCTGGCTACAATTTATAAAGCGTTTATACGGCCTAAGCTCGAGTATAACTCCCACCTCTGGGCAGGTGCTTCACAAACATCGCTTCACCTGCTTGATAGAATACAAAATCGAGTGTTAAGATTGATAGGAAATAGAACTGCCACTGAATCAATTCCCCTCTCGAACACCGACGCAATGTCTCATGTCTTTCCTTATTTAATCGTATCTTTTACAAAAAATGTTCACTCGAAGTAGCCAGTTGCATTCCTCCCCTTAAAAGTTTCGCCCGTAATACTCGCCTCGCAAGAAATGCTCATCAGTTCACCCTTGAGCCCAATTCCGGACGTACCGTGAAATATAGGGATTCTTTTTTTAGCCGAACAACACGAATTTGGAATAGTTTACCCGGCGAGATTTTCCCTTGCCATTTTGATCTGCAAACATTCAAAACCAATGTTAATCGACACCTCCTATCTCTCCTCTCCCTATCTTCCGAATGCCCGCGCAGTGTGTTACATTAAAAGTGAAACAAGTTATCCCTTGTGCGCGCGTTATTTATATATATATATATACAAAAAAAATATGATGGAAAACAAAATGGTGGAGAAAATGATGCTTAAGCTAAAAAATGAAAAAAAGAAAAAAACTAGAACAATAAGAAAAAAAAACAAGAACAAACCAAATAAATGAAAAAGAAGAAGAGGAAGAAGAAGAAGAAGAAGAAGAAGAAGAAGAAGAAGAAGAAGATGAAGAAGAAGAAGAAGAAGAAGAAGAAGAAGAAGAAGAAGAAGAAGAAGAAGAAGAAGAAGAAGAAGAAGAAGAAGAAGAAGAAGAAGAAGAAGAAGAAGAAGAAGAAGAAGAAGAAGAAGAAGAAGAAGAAGAAGAAGAAGAAGAAGAAGAAGAAGAAGAAGAAGAAGAAGAAAAAGAAGAAGAAGAAGAAGAAGAAGAAGAAGAAGAAGAAGAGGAAGAAGAAGAAGAAGAAGAAGCAGAGGAAATCAAAGAGGAATTATAAGGCGTTTTTCTTTTTAGGCATTGACTTGTCAAAAAAAGATCCGTGTTTCTTTTTTAACTCGCATCGCTCTGAGCGCTCAGCTTGTGTTTCTTTTTTTAATCGGAGCTCGGAGCGCGCTTTATGAACTCAGAATAAAATGATTGAGCACATGGAGTAAAAAGCTGAGCGCGGCCAACTTCCTATTTTTTGTGTTTTAACAAATGACAGGGTTGGAAAAAAAAAACAAAAATCAAAATGGCGTCGGTCGAAGTAAAATAATAAATTAATTTAATTTAATTTTTGGATTTAAGGTGCAAAGTGGACCATATGATAGCTCAGTGCTCAAGTGTGTTTTTTAATTAAATCAAAGAGCTCTGATCATACTCTGTTCAGAGCGTAATCGACTTGCTCAGGCTCTACTCCGTGCTCTGCACAGAGCTTAAAAAGAAAAACGCCTACATTGATACAAAGAAAATTCAAAAAGAAGCAGAACACGAAAAAAATTCAAAATCGTGAAGAAATCGATGATGAGAGAAAAAAATAAGAAGAAAAAGAGAAGATGAAAAAAATTAAGTCGGGGAAGAAGAAAAGAAACAGTTTTAAAAACAAATTCAACAATTCAACGCTCTTAAAGTTGCGGTCATCAACTTCGAATTTCATTAGATTTTTATAATTTGCAGATCTTCCTCGCTCGTGTACTTTACCATGATAAAAATGTTGAGTTTACTGAATAAATTGACATTGACAGTTAAATGATTAGTGAAAGGGTGCGTTCACAAATTAAATTCAAAGTTGTCATGGCCCTATTGGAAAACCCGTTATATAAACATTTTTCTTCCAGCATCATTCATTTCGTGTGAAGTCAAACAGTAAGTAGAGTGAAATTGGTTGTCATGCCGGTATAACTAGTCTCGTGTGAAGAGGCCCAATAAGTCTAAAAGTTTGAGATAGAAAAAGTCTAACACATTAAATTACAAAAATCTCTTCATAAAGATAATGAAAGAGAATAAAAATTCAGAAGAAAATACTCTCTTTTTGAAGAGAGAATAAATTAGAGTGTAAAGTTTTTTTTGCTTTTAGAACATGCGCAAGAATAAGGGATTTGTGTTGCCCTTTTAATGTCAAAATGCACTAAGCATTGTTAAATTAGGAGGGGGGGGGGGGGAGAAGGATTCGATTAAAATTGTTGTTGAATGCTTTCTAATTCAAATGGCAAGGGAAAATCTAACCGGGTAGACTATTCTATTTTCATGTTGTGCTAAAATAAGGTTGACTTTATTTGACGATACATTTGAAGTTTGGCTAAAGCGTGAAATGATGAGCAGTCCTTGCGAGACTACAGACGAGTATTACTAAGGGGTCCTTTTCGGTTTCTTCGATGTAAGTGCAAGTACCATTCGTGGACAATGGCATGGGGATAATGTTAAACTTTAACGACAGAAGACAGCATTGAGTTTTCGAAGCATTAAACTCATTAACAAACATTTTTAACATCGCTCTATGGACCCCTTTAATGAATTGAAGTTATGAACGAGGTATTCCATATCTGAGAGAATTAACCTTGAGATATCGATAGGCCAAAGATTTTAGGGAAGGCGGAAGAGAGGTTTTATGAAAATTGCATTAAGATAATCAGGGTTGGGGAAAAAATCGTCCTGAAGTTGTTTTAATTTATGTATTTTCAATAATTTGTGAGAATAAGACTTGAAACCGTCCAATACAACTTTTATTGAACCGTCCAAAAGAACGCTTGTAATACAACTAACTAGGGTAACATCGTTCCCAAAAGCACGCATTTTCGATAAGACAACTTTTTGTTGAAAAAAGAAATTTTTTCAATGTGTCTGCAAGGAATATTGCCTTTTTTAGAATGAAACTGTATGCTAAAAGAATTAGAAAGATAAAGAATTTGTTCGGCGCAGTAGAACGAGAATTATTTTCATCAACAAAAACCAACTACCTATAATCCGAAGTAAGAAGAGAAAATAGTAGGTAGATAGAAGATAGAACCCATTCAATATGTTAAGCTCAAGTCCACAAATAAGATCTTGAAGTCAATATTAAGAGCAATGAGCCTTACTTTCTTGTCTAAGCTAGCTTAACTTTACCCACACCAAGTAACCGATATTATTCTTGGAGGATATATATGACTCAATTGGATAAAGACCTGGTGATTTCTGGCAATTGCAGCCGTAAGACATCAACTTCTTACACAGTTCAGTATCACCTCTTCCTGGTAATGCTTAGGATATCCGCAGGTCCGCAATAGCGTTTTTTGAATCTTTAATTGATATTTTATATTCAAATGAAATGGTGTGTTCATTGGTTACGCTTTAATGCCTCAACAATTCAACCGATCATCAGAAAATTTTGTACAAACATTATCAGGCGTTCAAAAAGCTACCTAGTGTACTTTTTATCCGACAATATTACAGTTCCCTAGCTGTAGCAACGCAATGAGTAATATTCGAATATTGACTTTTGAATGTATGCAACACAAAATGCAATTACGCCGAAATTTCTGGTTCTCCTTTATCCAAACTTAGAAATATATTCTTTTTCAAAAGTTATCTAGAAGCTGCATCTAACCAGACTCTATTGTTTTCATATATCCAAAACATAAAACTAACAATTCACTTTGATGCCCACAATGATCTCAAAAATTCTTTTCCACTCAAAAAATTCAAGTACCGAAGTTGTCAGGCTAGGGTTAAGAGAACCTCCTGTCAGAGTAAATAATAAATAGCGTCATCTTCCTACCTTTTCCCGAAAATTCCCACGAAAAACGAAGAAATTGTAATTCGCTTCCTCAAGAGTACATAAACTACCTTTATTTTTGCAGCCACACGTGCTGAGTGCCAAAGTGACTGACACTCGGATTGTTCAAGTGTCGCCTTAAAAACCGGGAACACTTTTTGACGATCGTATTCAAGTAGTGCGGATACGGGTATAGCTGGCACAATGGCAAATGATAGGATTCTATGTGTCATGTGCTGATATTTTGGAAGACTTTGGCTGTCGGATTTTTTCCCATTTAATTTTTTTATAGTTTTTTGTGAGAAACTTTGGTTTTTGGTCTCTCTGGTTTGTTGACAAATTACAATCTTTATTGGGATGACACGCCATGTCGCCCCCGTCAGATGCATGTCATGTCGTCACACACAATTTTTCGGTTTCATGTTGCCTTTGTTGCACTGCACCATTCCAGCATTCCCCTGGAAGAGGAATTCTATTTTAAATTCTCCTTTGGCCGGTTTTTGCAGAGTATTATGTGTTATCCTTTTTTGACAGCGACTACCATGGATACACTGCATTACGTATATACTTTATATGAAGCCTTTCATCGTGTCCACCATCAAAAAGATACTCTTTTTTATAGATAGGTAGCGATGTATATGCAACAAAAAAGGGATTGATAGGGTCAGTGGGTGGGAGGAATTCCTTGAGTAAGGGAATATCATTATAAAACGTTCGTTCATCGTCTATAATTACTTGTTTTTCGTTCTTTCCTAAATGAATCGAACGAAGGAGGCGATGTGACGGAAAAGTGTCGTGACCTCCTTTTTCAGCTGTTTGGCAGTGTTCAGCTGTAGCTTGACAGGGAGAGAAAAATCAATTAATTGACAAAATCTAATTAAACAGTCACCATGGTGGAAAATTGAAAATTACATGAAATGGGTCGCATGAGGGAATTTACTGGAATGGAAGGAGCAACAGAGCGGATGCTTTTGTTTTTCGGATTGGTAGTTCGTTAGGTGTTCTAGAGGATGATGAAGGATTTTTTCTTTTGGAAAATTGTGTGACATATAATCTTAATCATTGAGGGCTTTGATCGAGTTGATAAAGAATTCAGATTAAGCAATTTTGTTTCTGAATTAATATTGAAGGGGTAATTATTTATAATGACGCAGCGAATTGTTTTATATTATATTTTGTTTGAAAAGTATTTCAGTTAATGTTTGTTTAACTGCTCACTCACTAAATTGATTTGATAATGAAAGAATTTATAGTCGAACTTAGACCAATCTTACTTACACAACATTCCTTCTGTTGTGCAACTGTTTTTTTTTATTCACTTCTATACCAAAAAAGAATAAAAATTGAAATAAATGCTCTATCAGAAATATCCATTATCATGCCTCCGAGTTAACCTAGGGAGTTACCGCCAAGGCAGATATTCATCTTTTTTTCTTTGCTTCCGATTTAAATGCTTACATATTTTTGAATAACGGTGTGCCCTTAAAGGGTTTAATATTATTTTTCCAAATTCGTATAGTACGGCTAAAGAATGATACCTAACAATTCGTCATATACCATAATTCGTGCTTTGGACGGAATCAGTTTTATGATCTTACGGCTACAATTTTCTACGGAAAGCGAGGGTTTTATCGCCCGTTAAACAATTTAGTAGATTAGAAGTCTTCGACAAGAGATCTTTGATAAAACTATGAAAAGAAGACCTAACCTTGGACACACCTAGAAAAGCATAGCCATGGTAGAACATTATAAGGAGAATTTGGCCTAAATAAACTAAAACGACCATGTAGACTGAGAATGAATGAATAAATTAATTTACATTACTTTTCGGGCCAATCAACATCTTTAATGAAATTTAGCAAGGGGATGATGTGGCCTGCATGCTCTTTAAGTTAGCGTTGGAGAAAAAAATATTTGACTGGCATGTAAAAAAGACAGACAGATACTAACCTACGGCCCTACGCCGACGACATCGAAATTATGGTAGAAGTCTATGAGTTGTAGATTCCTTCATTCAGATTGCAGAGGCAGGCTCAATCTTGAGGCTATAAATTAATGAAGAGAAAACCCATATACATGGGCGAATGCAAAAAATGTTGGTCCAACAATCAGGGTAGTGGTTCGTGGAATAGACTACAGTGGTCACCTCGTATGAGCGAAGAGGAACCAGTCTTAAGAGCCTTGAAGCTCGTTTTATGGTTGATTTCTGCGACTTACGTTTGAAGGATAGTGTATGCCAGTACCCTTGAAGCCTAGGTATATAAACTGCACTAGCAACTAGTTACACAGTAGAAGCTTTTTTTGAATGAAGAACAACAACTGTGTACGTTCATAGGCTAGAGTTATAGCTTTTTCACGTGGACCAACCCGATCATCGGACTTCTTCAGTGATACTTTATCGATTTATGTTCAATTTTATGGAAAAACCTTTTTGGTTCCGAGCTGGGTTTGAAAGAGCGATCAAGCGTTTGCGAAGCCGACGTACTACACATTGCAACACCGAAGCCACATGATAAACCTGTTCCCAGAACAGGTTTTGTTGGTTTATCAAACTACATTGAACCGACTACCATTTTTATTAGCTCACACAATAATATATAAACTGCATGACCCCGGTTAGTTATTTAAATGCATGACAGAGAAAATTACATTTTTGGCAAAGTAAATGAACAATAAGTTTTGGAAAATGTCCGTTTATTTCTTTGGGGGAAGTGACCAATATTGTCGAATCGAAAGTTTAACAAAAGAAAATATTGATGCGTTTTTCTTTGGTGTTGCTTATTATCCTGTTGTTGATTGGTTATTTATGCGAAAAAGTTCTAATTCTAGATTCATTACTGATTACAGAGCAGCCTACGCTTTGCCGTAGTGCATAAGTGCAATTTCAAATTTAAAGTCAAACAAAGGTACTTAAATGAAAATCATGTTGAAAAAACCAAAGAATCCATGGGTTCACTGTAATTAAACGGCTTTTAACGTAGGATGTGGTACCGTTTGTTTACTACTGAATTTATTTCAACATAGGGTGACATTAGGGTAACTGTTTGATTGCTTACCCAGGACACCAAACTCAAATGAATTCCATCTTTGTTTTCACTTATCTTATCATACTTCTACTTCACTGGTTCATAAGTTCATCTTTTCGAACTCGAGAATTATTCACACGTTTGAGTCTTATAGTTCCTAGTGACAAAAGTTCAATTTTAAACATCAAGACTTGTGATTGACATTTTTTTTTTGACTGTTATTGTTATTTCAGTGACTACGTTTCCTCAGACGCTCAGATCTTGTGCTCCTTCAAGAAATGTTTTTCTTTGCTGTCCAGCAAATAATTTCGGAAATTCCATTTAGAACTTGCTTTTTTGATCCCCGTTTAGCTGGGTAGAATTTCTGGCAATTTCTCGGGTTGATTTTATTAGTCTACGGCGAGAAACTCTTTTTGTTAAATCACCATCAAACGTTCCCTTATGTAATTCAAACCTTGGCGAATTGGTCGTGTCCTTTTGATCAAAATGTTGTTGTTGTTGTTGTTGTTGTCATTAAAATTAATTGAAGCTTTTTATTCTACCCAGCTATTGCAATACCATATCGCTTCGAGTATAATCGTTTATCCTTAAATCTTGTTCCAGTAATGTCTTAACCAAAGAAGTTGACTTCAAGACGGTTCCATTTCATTCCTTTGATATTTATCGGCGTATTTATATCATCTTGGAGAACATTTTATTGTTTTTTTTTATTATGAAGGTCAACAAATCATCAGAAAAAAACTTAAAAAATTCCGATAGTTTCTCTTAATACGGGTGGCGGCCGTAGAAAGAACTACCCCAACCAGTCAATGGAAAATTTTGCCATAAATAAATTGCAAATGTACAAAACCGCTGGTCGCGCAGACTTTTTCTTGTCGCTTTGGCAGTAAAATAGCCACTTCCGGTTTCAACCAACAAATGGGGTATCAAATAAAAGCTTAAACCATCTTCATTAAGAATCTGTTGGTCGGATAAATCCAACATGGGATAAACTTAAACATGCGTGCGACCACTTTTTTCAACATTATTTTGTCTAAAAAAAATGTCGATATTGACTTAAGAAAATTTATAGAAATGTACATTAATTTTTTTTTTTTTTTTAAATTGGTAGGACGCATGTTTGGCTCATGTTTAGTTTGTCGACCAGCGTATTCTTAAGGTCTAAGCTTTTATATGACACCCCATTTATTCATTGACTCGATCCCGGTAGGAACACCAAAAACGTCCTTTTCCAAATAAAATATTTCTTTTTTTTTATGTGTTTGCTTTCAAGGTTCAGGATTTCAGCGCAACTGAACTCCACAGCAAAATTATGAAAAGCTAGGCTGCTTTTGTAAGCCTGTTAAGAAGAGCAGCTTAATGGTCTACGTTACCAGTTGTATGTAAATTTTAATAGCTTGTAAAATTTTGCTGTGATTTAACCAATACGTCGTCAGATTTATTCTCAAACTGCTCATGTATTGGAAAAATATGCATTAGAATACTTCAAAGGAATTCCACCACAACAGGAAATATCCGCAACAATTCCGCCATTTTATCTTCTAGACTATTCCTGTCAATTATGTGTACATATGTTTAGTCAAAGGAATTTTAAATAAAACAAACCAAAACTTCGAAAAAAATGTACACAATCCAAGAATTCCAAAGAGTATCTGACACTTATCTAAATAAACGACAGTTATCCTTTCTTTTCGTTTCGAAAAACTGTTAATCGCCTTCATTGAACTGCAACATGTTGTAAATAATGCAACTATGAGCACAAAAAAGGAAACATATTCCATTCACTTTAATACCAAAACATCCTTTTTTCGCCATCCAACTGAACTACTCTTCCTGTTTATCTTTCTGTCCCTGTGCAAGTCATCGCTTTTATTTTTCTCCTGTCGCCAGTTTACAGTAAAAAAAGAAAGTCCTTAGTTCGGGGAATTTTTTCCCAACTTTCCATAAAACAGCTCCAACTCCAACTCCAAGCTCACTCCGATGCCCTTCACCATTTGCCAAATATTTCGTATTCATTTCTATTGCACACAATGGACTATTGCGACAAGGACGACATTCATATTCGTCCTTTATTTTTTGTTTCCCATAACACTGTTGTTATAATAAAAAAAAAAACTTTTTTTTATTTTTTTCCCAGGCAACATCGCAGCTATCAACAAGTGTAGCAGGATCTGCCGCCGGCGGTGGTGGTAACGGCGGAAACTCTCCCAACGAAAATGGCCCTGGAATCGGTATGCCTGGCAGTGTTGGAGGTCCTGGTGCAGGAGCAGTACCCGGCAAGGATGGGTCTACAGGCGATCGATGGGAATTCCCAAGGCATCGATTGAAGTTCTTCAATATATTGGGCGAGGGCGCCTTCGGGCAGGTATGGCGTTGCGAGGCCACAGATATCGATGGTAAGTTGTACCTTTTGTTACATTGGATTTGGATTAAGGAATATTCCATGTCAGATAGGGATGGTATAATAACAACAAAAAAAAATATGTTTGTCTCGCCGCCGCTGTAGTCCTTTTGGGGCTATCGAGGTTGATAGGGTGATTATTATTGATTTGCCTTTTTTGTATTTACACGTCACCATATTGATCTTTTGTTTTTATTATGCGTCAACAGCCCCAGTAGGGGGTGGAATAACGTCTAGGGGTGGCTTAAGGTAATAAAAAAATGTTTTATACAGTTAATCAAGGGTGGGATTTGGCGGGAAGAAGTAAGGAAGAAAAAAAAGGATTACAAACAGAAAGGCCGTATCAAATCGGTATAACGGTTATGGCAGAATAAGGATATCGTTTTGGGGGAGGTTGGCAGCTTAATGTAACGCAGGACGAGCTAAAACAAACATTTTTTTTCTTTCTGTGGTCCTCGTACACCGAAATGGGAGGAGGTAGAGTTGGGATTAATGGTGGATTATGGTTTTGTGAACTGCCCTTGGGCTTCCATTCGGCGGGGTCAATATTGTGGGATAATTATTGTCTGTGTTGTTTGTTTGTTTATTTGTGTACCTACCTACTTATTGGGTAGGCAGCAAGCTCTCCTAAATATTTACTTAATATCTCCCTTTTGCTTAGGCTCATGCATGTGTGTTTGTTTTCAGTTAAAGGTAAATTACACATATGACGACTTTTGCAGAATCAAAAAAGATAAATGTGTTTTTTCTGTAAGTGAAGGGTTTTGTGAATTATGTGTGCCTTATATGAAGGAAGGGGGGGGGGGGGCCGAAATTGTTGCCCTGACAAAGAAGACTTGATACAGGCAATAAACATGCTTAGTTTTCATTTATACATTAGATAATTAATTACATTAATTTTGTTTGTTTGCGTGCCAGTGTGGAGTAGGTGTACCGGGATAGAAGGGTTAATTTATTCAGTAATTGTTGAAGGATTTTGATTGGCTTCTTTTTTCTTTTTTGAACTGTTTTTGAAGGGTCTGATGATATGATCTGTTTATAATTTAAGGGCGACTTATAATGACTAATTAATGAATTCTTTTTTGAGGGCTTGTATTGGGGAAAACAAGGCAGATAATAAAGGAGTAAGAGAAATTGAAATTCTTTAAAACAAGGTAACTGACCTTGAATTTATAATAAGTCAGCTATCATTAGATAGCACGTTTAAGAAAGTACCAACGTAAGAGAATGTAATATGGCTTTATCAGGTAAAAAGACTTTTTATAAGAGTGACAATAAATCAATTATTTAGAGTGGTTTTTGCAATTCATTTTGCAATAAGTACTGAGGTACAGCTTTGGTTAAAATAATAGTTAGTTAATTAGTATTTTTCTTTAAATTTCTATAAAAAACCTGCGTTAGGCAATATTGATGGAAATATATATCCATAAGTCAGGTACATTTTTTATATTAAAGAAACAAATTCACTTAATGATATAGATATAGACATCTATTTAAAAAAAAAAACTTCCTAAAGTCCCGGCCATAAAAGAAAGGATAATTTTTAAGGTTTTCAAAAATTGCCTTTTTAAAACAATTTCTTTAAATTTTTTTCACATCATCAAAATGAGATCAATTTTAATTTTTTTTTTTAAACCAAATGTTTTTTGAAACTTCGTTTATCCTGCTGGGCATAGAGTCTACCAATTTTGTACCTTTTCCTTGTAAGCGTGAAGACCAGATTTCTCCAAAGTTCCAACTTTTTGCTCGTTTTTCTTTTAATTATTTCAATTTTTAATTCGTACCAGAGATATTAGATTGGGATTAGGTCCGGGGACACTCCAAAACATCGACTTTGTTTTTCTTAAACCAAAGCTTTGTTAATTTTGACGAATATCTTAGGTCTTTGTCTTTCTGGAAAACCCATTTTAGAGGAATATTTTGTTTAACCAACAATCTAAAACAATCAAAAATGTTGACTTATGACTCTTTTGCCATAATACCTTAAATCAGCACCCCACCAAAGAAAACAACTCCAAAACATGATTTTCTCGAGTATATCTAATACTGATTATTTATATGGATACGATATTTATCGATAGATTTTATTCATTTGCACATTCCTACTGCCACCCCTAATGTTTTATTGTGAATTAAAGGCTTGACTTTTTGGAAGTCGAACAAATCGTTTTCCGTCCATTCCCATGAAATTTATTTTGTCGCGTCTCTTCTCAAGACCTTACTATAATCATACGGAGGATCATTGTGGATTTTCCTGTGCACTTTTTTTGCAACGGAACTTTTCTGGTCGATCTTGTGTTTGATCTGCAAACTGAAAGAAATGCAACTTACACTGATTAGTTTTTCTTTTTGCAAACCTGTGGATGATAGATATGGATCTGATTATAAATGCCGTTACACTATCAATGGAAAGTGCTTCCAGAAAGGGAAAAGTTTTCTGAAAGCAAAATTTTTGTCCTAATTAAAACGCATTCACAAAGTACTCCTTCGCTGTGTGACAAATCTTTCATGAGTTTAGTGTGGTACTAATTTTGAACAACACGATAAGGTATACCTTTATTTTTCAGTCACATGCTACTGAATCTATAGGATGATGATGTTAATGAGAGAGAAAGAGGAAGAGCCTGAACGCTGCTTGGCAGGAACTTGGGTGTTCCTATTATTTTGGCTAACGCTTTAGATATATGAATAGGGATTGCAATTAGCGCGGATATTTTGAAGCTCGGTTTTTGTCTGATACTAATTCGAAAGGTATGGAGTAAATTCAGAAAAAGATAGCGTTCGACACAAATTTTTTCAGGCTTGGAAATCCACATTAACTTCCAGATCTATTTTTTTAAAAGAAAGTTCGGTTTTTTGGTTGGTACTTGGTCTACTGGTAGGCACCAGGGAGACTCAATACTATTTATCTGATTATTTTAATTTTTTTATTACATTCGTTAGAATTTATGTACAGTTGGTCTTAAACTAACTTATAACTAAAATAAATCATGTCGGCTCACAAACATGGGCCAGAAGTACTTCAGCTGACTCTATACAATGCTTTATTTTGACTTATATCATATTTTTGTTTGCATAATCTTTTAATAGAAATGTTTAATTATAATTAACTGTCTTTAGTTTTAAAAAAAATGGGGTTAGGATGCGGTGTTGTTTATCCTCTGTTGTGTCCGGTTCCGGTTTTCTCGTAGAACGGGGCTCCGTCATTGTTCATTATATCCTCGAATCGGTCGTCTGTGATGGCTCGAATGTTAAGGTAGAGATGGCTGCGTTGTTGCTGGATTTCCAAGTTGGGGTGGTCCTCCAAGTTCCTCAAAATATTTTTGGAGAACTGTGTCATGAACTGATTTATTTGGATCAGTTTGGTGTCTTCATATTTTTTTGTTTGGGACATATTTCCTTGTAATGGGGTTTCGGTGTAGGCTTGTACAGCTACGGAGTATCTTCCTTTCAAAAACTTCGACCTTCTTTCTATATGTTGGTGATATGGTGAACCAAATAGGACAAGCGTCCGTCAGAACTGGACGGATCAGCTGTTTATAGATGAGGAGCTTAGTATTAGTGCTTAGTCCGTTTCTTCTCCTAAGAAGCGGGTTGACCAGATGTAGGGAGAAGTTGGCTCTCTTAAGCATAAGTGAAGCATGCTTATTGAATTTGAAGCGGTTAGTGAAATTCACTCCAAGGTATTTTGCTATTGTCGTATTTAATTACATGTCCTAATAATATTACAAATGCAAGCCAATGTGAATTATGAAAATATGAAAAATCCATTGTGTGCTTGAATACAATAACTCATCAGTCATTAGTGTTACTGAAAGTGGTTTAACTGATGGGACTTCCGTAAATATGTTTTTTTATTGTGTTGCGTAAAATTGTGTGCACAAAAGTTGCATCATAAAGGATAACTTTTATAATAAAACACAAAATCAAAATGCTGTCTTTGATTTCGTATGAAATAAACCTATATTATTAGCAAACTAAAAATTTGTGTTCCGTTTCCTAATTAGTGATGTTGAAAACATTAATTTCATAAGTGTTTTTCAAAAACACAAAACAAGCCACTAAAACTATCCGTTGTTTTTTCGGCTTCAAAAAACAAACTCAGCATTTGAAACCGTTAAGTAGTTTTTTGTGGATATTTGTTGTGTGTTGATTATGTTCCGTAGACTAGAAAGCCCAGTCGCATAGTTCAAGTACCTTTGTTAGTACTCAAATGAAAATAAAATAAAGTTATTCACATCTTTTCTTCAATAAGTAGGTAGTTCTTTAATTAATAAAACACCAAACAGAAACAAAGGGAACAAAAATGTCAACAATTTAAACAACGGTTATTGCCGCCAACAAACTCAAAATTCTTAAACGCATGCATGTGCTCTTGCTTTCAACACCATCTTTCCTTATATAAAAACAGAATCTTTTGTTTATGTTCAACGAACACAAAGGTACAGTATGTGCTGCAAGAACACTTACAAAACTAATTCACAGGGCACGAGAATTATTCTTGCTGTGAGTTCAAAAACAAAAACTAAATTTGTTTATTTCTTAAAGAAAAAGTTTGGTTTGTGTATTTTTTACCGGCAGATACTTTTTACTTGCGATTTATAGGGACTATAAGGCAAGTTATGCATTCGTAAAAGAAAAAATTCTAACAATCAAACATGACATTACGATGATAGAGAAGTCAAAAAAAGTGGGTCCGGAAATTCCGTCCGTCTGTCTGTCTGTCTGTCTGTCCGTATCGATATCTACAGCCTAAACGGTTGGGCCGATTTGATTCAAACTTGGTATATAGTATTTTAAGAGTGCTCTACCCGACGAATTGGCATTCTAGCTCCAAAACTAACGGTACCTGCCATATAACTTTTAATGAAAAACTTATTTTTCTCGAAAACGGCTCCTACGATTTTGATTAAACTTTCAGAATGATGTTTTCTATGCAAAATCAGACTTTCTCGTTAACTTATTGACGGATTTTGATAAAAAATTTAAGATATGTAGTGTTTTATGACTAAAATAATATTGCTTATTAAAATTTTCAAAAACATTTTTTTTAATTTTTAATAATTTTTTGAAAAAAATATTTTGTTTTTGGAATATTTTGAAAACGGAACTGTAGATTTTTTTTTAAAATTTTTCTCCTACTATAAACTATAGATTTCTTTAAATTGAAATACTCGAAAAAAAATTTAAAATATGTTTTTCAAAAGTTTTTCAAAAAAAAAACATTTTTTTGACAAAACTGGTCGAACGATTTTGAAATGAAAAATTCATAAAATAGAAAACAGCAAAAGAAATAAGATGGCTTGCAATATTTTTTTCAAAAAAACGTTATGAATAGTGTTTTTTTGATTTCATAAAAATTTTTCCCCAACATTTTATTTCATATTGCTCGGCTAAGCCCTAGCCTTTAGTCAAATAAAAGAAGGTGACAACCTACATACATACCTACGTATTTTAAAGCATTTTATCATCATAAAAGCACACAAAATAAATAAGAAAGCCTATTTTTAACACACAAAAACAACTAACAAATAAAAAAACTATTCGATTACTACTGAATGCAAAAATATAAATAAACAAAACCACTGTGTTAACTTTTAATATTGTCTCTATATCCACTCGGTTAACAGTAGTTGGAATGTGTATCTTAATTTTAGTACCCACCTTCCTTCCAACCTTATTATATGTAAGGGTAACTAATATCCTTAGTAAATTCCATTAATACCTACCCACACCATACATTTATCGATCCATCAAACATAATTAAGCTATTTAAATTAATTTGATTTCAAAAAGTAAATTATTCTTATTGGGACCTCTATAGGTATCTATACCTAGCATTATTGCCCTACTGCTGATTCCACGAATCTTTATGCCAGTTGTCAAATTTTTCCATACCAAAATGAAAATTAAACTGAAAAAAGTCTTTCTATTAGCAAATTATATTATAAACAGTAAACAACAAGTGGAAAGATAATACACTAAAAAACTGCAAAAGCTAACAATCCTATATATTTATGTGTTTATCCCTTTGTCGTGACGCATGTTCGTTCGAGCTTCAAACCACAACGATTCTAAAGAAAATGCAACTAAAAAAAAAAACATTAAAATAAAATCTTTGTCAAAAAGACGCCTGCACTTAAAAAGGATTAGCACATAGGAGCAAATACGTGCGACCCAGCCTTTTATTTTCCTAATTCTCGTAAAAATAAATTTCTGCAAAAGAAACATTTTTGAACAAAAGTTAGGGAAACAATTTGGGAAAATAAAAAGTAGTTGTTTTATGGAATTTGTGTAGGTATCAGCTTGAAAGTCAGAAAAGGAACAATTGAGCAAAATTATAGAGAAATAAAGCCGAAATTATCAAAAACTAGTGTGGAATTAGTTGATGTTTTCATACAAATTTTAACCTAATTTCAAACTAATTAAATTTTAATGTCGAGTTAAATGACTATATAATCTTGCGCTTATATATTTACGTAATTCTTTTATTTAATCAATTGTAAGGTATTATTTCGAAGAGGTTCGTAACTTTTAATTGTTCTAAAAGGTAATGTCGAGTTTTTAATGTCAACTAAGACATGAACTAGGCTTATAGCTTGGCATGTACCCTTGTACAGCGATTTATAGGCAATATGTTTTTCTTTCGAATGAATCAATATTCTCATCTTGCAAGAAGCAACAACCTTTCAGATTGCTTTACAAAATCCAGCTTTGTCTTTTCAAACATTAGCGTGTTATGGTTGAAATACTTGTTGGCTGTTTGTTAAGAGGGCTTAACCAATATAATGGATCCGAAAGGCAAAGTTTTTATTTGTTCTTATCTTTGGGTATAAACCAAAAGATGTCACTTTATTTGAATTTTATTGACGGAATGATATCCTGCTAAAGATGATTGTTCTTAAAATTTTAAAGTCGGATTTCCTTGTTTCTTATTAAGGCTGAATGGTCTGTGTTCTCAGAAGAAAGAAATGTCTTAAGTTTCTTGGTCCTACTTCTTCATAAGTATGATAGCACTTAATATGTCTTTCGTTCATGTCTGTCATTAGTGGAATTTAACATCAACCCACAAAACTAATTACAGTTTTATTTACTTAGAAGAGGCTTCTCCGATTGCATCAAGAGAGATTTAAATATATAGTTCTTATTCTAGATACTAAATTCCTGTTTAAACATAACTGCCCAAAAAGCATTAAAATCTTGTATGATATGCCAAAGACTTACTTACTTACTTAGGTGGCGCTACAGTTCGGGACGAACCTGGGCCTCAACCAACATGCCTCTCCAGCCAACTCGGTCTTTGGCTAGCTGCCTCCAGTTTTGCACTCCAAGTTGGTTGAGGTCGTCCTCCACTTGAGCGCGCCACCTAAGGCGAGGTCTTCCTTGACTGCGTCTACCCTCTGGGATGGAATCCAAGATCCTGCGAGCCGGAGCATTGTTGTCCATTCGCTCTACATGACCTAGCCATCTTAAACGTGATATGCGTATTTTTTTGACCAGGTCATTGTCGCTGTACAGCTCGTATAGTTCTTGGTTGAACCTTCTCCTCCAAAGCCCGTTAACGCAGATAGGGCCAAAAATCTTCCGAAGAATCTTACGCTCGAAACGACTAAGGATATCTTCATCCGCTTTAGATAGAGTCCATGCCTCGGCGCCATAGAGCAGGACTGGGATGATTAGGGTCTTATACAGAGTCTCCTTTGTCTTTCGAGAGAGGGCTTTGCTACTCAATTGCCTTCCTAGCCCATAGAAACAGCGATTGGCAAGAGTAATTCTTCGCTTTATTTCTGACGAGATGTTGTTGTCAGATGTTATAGCGGATCCGAGGTACACAAAGTCCCTAACTACCTCAAAGTTGTACCTGTCTATTGTGATGTTTTGTCCAATCCGCCGGTGTTGTGTGTCCCTTTTTGTGGACAGCAGGTACTTCGTTTTGGCCTCATTGACTGCTAGTCCCATCTTAGCCGCTTCAGCTTCAATGCTAGCAAACGTTCCACTGACAGCTCGCCGAGTTCTGCCAATGATGTCTATGTCGTCAGCGTATGCTAGCAATTGCACAGACTTGAAAAAAATTGTCCCACTACAATTGACTTGCGAGTTTCTTATAATTTTTTCAAGTATTAAGTTGAAGAAATCGCACGATAGCGCATCACCTTGTCGGAATCCTTTTTTGACGTCAAAAGCTTCTGTGAGGTCAGAACCAACCTTGACGGAGCAGCGAGAGTTCTCCATCGTCATCCTGCACAGTCGGACGAGTTTTGTGGGAATGCCAAAACCTGACATGGCTCTGTATAGCTCGTCTCTATAAATGCTATCGCACGCGGCCTTAAAATCGATAAAGAGGTGGTGAGTATCGATTTGGAATTCTTGGGTGGTTTCCAGGATCTGCCGTAGCGTGAACATTTGATCGATTGTGGACTTTCCAGGTCTGAAACCACACTGATAGGGGCCAATCAGGTTGCTGACGAAAGGTTTCAGGCGTTCACATAGTACGGCAGAGAGGATCTTGTAGGCGATATTCAGGAGACTTATTCCTCTATAGTTGGCGCAGTTTAGAGGGTCTCCTTTCTTGTGGATCGGGCAAACGATGCTGAGGTTCCATTCATCAGGCATACTTTCTTCTGACCAAACTTTAGAGATGAGTTGGTGTATGCACTCCACCAGGTCATCTCCGGCCGCTTTAAAAAGTTCGGCGGGTAATCCGTCGGGTTCAGCAGCTTTGTTGTTTTTGAGTTTAGATATTGCTATCCTTACTTCATGTTGGTCAGGTGGACGGAAGTTTTGTCAGTCATCATCCATGTTGAATGGTTCATTCTGCCTGACAGCGGGATTTCGGCCTTCATCGCCGTTTAACAGTCTGCAGAAATGGTCCTTCCATGTACTCAGCACCGACTGTGACTCTACTACGAGGTTTCCATTCCTATCTCTACAGGCTTCTGTGCGGGATTTTTTTCCTTGGCATGTTCTTTTTACCTGTTGGTAAAACTTCCGCACGTTGTTCCTGGAGTAGCATCTCTCAATATCTTCGATCGCGCGCTTCTCATGGTCTCTCTTTTTCTTTTGGAGAAGCCGGTGTTCTTCCCGTCTTTTCTGCTCATAGAGCTCGCGAGCAGCTCTCGTCTTTCTTTGCAGCGCCGCTTTATATGCCTCTTGTTTGACTGCATGGGCCTGCCTGCATTCGTCATCAAACCAGAGGTTTCGTGGTGGTGGTCTGGTGAAACCTAGCACATCAGTTGCGGCATCTCTGATGGCTTGTTGGCAGTGTTGCCACTGATCTTCGGCACTTGATGCTGGCGGTACTGGATTTCTTGAGAGGTTACGGGATATTCGATCGGCATAGGTTCTGGCGGTTTCTTGCGATTGCAGCTTTCCGACGTCATACTTCCTCACAGTATTACTCCGTTGTTGTGGAGTTCGGGTTATTCGCATTCTTATCTTTGCTGCAACAAGGTAGTGATCCGAGTCGATGTTAGCTGCTCGGAAGGTGCGAACATCCAAGATACTGGAGGCGTGTCTTGCATCGATCGCAACGTGATCAATCTGATTGACGTGTGCTTGCAATGGTGACGTTATGTGCCGCTGCGAAGTCAATTAGCCTAAGTCCGTTTTCAGACGTTGTGTCGTGTAGGCTATGTTTTCCGACAGTCCTACCAAAGATTTCCTCTTTACCAATTTTGGCATTAAAATCGCCTAGTACGATCTTAACGTCGTATTTAGGGCATTGCTCATAGGTTTTGTCGAGGAGCTCATAGAAGTCATCCTTGGTGGCGTCATCTTTGTCCTCTGTGGGGGCATGAGCGCATATTAGGCTAATGTTGGCGAATTTAGCCTTGATACGGATTGTCACAAGTCGCTCACTTACGTGTCGAAAGCCCAAGACTTCTTGCCTAAGTCTACCGCTTATGACGAATCCGCACCCAAATAAACGCTGTGGTCTTCTTGCGCAATCACCGTAGTACACGTCACAGTTTTTCATCCTCCTTTTGCCCGGCCCATTCCATCGCACTTCCTGGATGGCAGTAATTCCTGCTCTGTAGCAGTCTAGGGCCTCCGCTAGTTGTTTGGATGCACGTGGTCTGTTAAGAGTTCTAACATTCCACGTGCAGATCCGAAGGTCGTTGTCCTTGATTCGTTTTTCCGGGTCGTCAACAGTAAATCCGTCCTTTTCCGAGGCTATTGGTCGCTTCGTAACTTTTTCTTTTTTCCGTGGCAGGGTTGTTAACCCCACGCACAACCCCCAACCTGGAGGGCCAGGTCCTTTGTTGGATTCCTTGGACAAAAGGAACCGGAGAATCCGGAGTCAGTAACCCACTTCGGGGATGTGAGCGCTGCCGTTGGCCCATTAAGGGTTCATCCGCCACCATCTCTATTTCAATGCCCTGACTTGCATTGAATTGTCCTAATGACCTTATCTCCAAATACGTCGAAGTAGCTCATTAGGGCGTCTGCTTCGTTGACTGTTGACGCCACCGTTGGTCCAGTTGGTTGGGCTCATCCGCCGTACGTCCTCTTTCTGAGGGGCTCGTGCAAGACTTCTGGGAATCGATCAGAACAGTCATTAAAGCAGAGCATTATAGTGTTGCTATTTTTTCTGTGTTCAACACTCGCGCTTATAAGTTTAGCAGGAATGTCCGGATGGACAGACCAGTACCCGGTGGTTACCGCGGGGAGGTAAAATAAGCACAATTGATGTGTACGATATAGTTGCAGCGACTGTGCATCACCAGTTTGATGCCTTTCAGTGCCTACCCTATTCATACAGCACCCAATCGCCAAAGACTTACAGAGACCAAATATCCTTCTTAAGTCAGATAGCGTTAAAAAAAAATGAATCAAATGTTGATGAGTGAAAGCCAACCTGTCTTCACGACAGTTCGTTTCCAATGCTATAGGAGAAAATCTTAGTGCCACCAAGTTTAATTCATAATTATGAGCTTAAGAGCTAGAAGCACTCCAATTGTCGCGAAGAACAGGAAGATACTAACTAGTAAAATGTAATTAGTATCTGGGACTTTTTCTAAGCTTTGGTACCAATTATTTTATTGATTCAAAGACACTCATGTTTCCATACTTACAGACGAGACTGTATATTAAGGCATCATGCAGGATTTCAGGCTCTACGAATTTACCGTTTCACTCCGTAAACATGTGGTTTTCAGGTGAGGTAGCTGAAAGGGGTTATTTCAGTACCATTTACTTCTATCGCAGTGTGTGGTGTTCACAGAACTATTCATAAGTTGTGACGTATATAGTACGTGTTCTTCCTATAAGACAAATGTTCTGTTATTTTTTTAAGGACTTTAAAAAGTTTTCATCTGAATTAGCCAACTACTTTTAAATACGCACGTTGCACAACAAAACACGCAATCAGTATGTCCAGTTCCAGGCAGGATGCTGACGAACACGACACTCAAAAACATTTAAATGGCCGCCAGCCATAAGCTTCCCGACCAGGATATAAACGTCCTGCGTATGCACCTACGTTTAAATCGATCTGTTTGCGAATATCCTTACGCACAACGCACTATAACGATTATTGCGATGGAATGATGGTGATTCCGTTGTATTTTTATGAAGAGACCCTGCCACCTCACCATTGAATGAGCCAACTTAACGCCCCCAAGTGGCCTACAAAAATATTTGTCCGCGAAGAGCGTGATTTTAGTTTTTAATTGCTCCGCACATCGTGCACATTTCCGATTTGACGCAAGCACGCACCATGCAACGCTGGTTTTTGAGGACAACGATTTGTGTGTTTTTAGAAATGTAGGGATGCGAAATATAGCCAGCGATAACGGTTGTTGAGGGTGGTAAGGTTTTTAATGCGCTATTATGGTGTATGGATTTATTTCTGGTTGACACGTTGTTCCGTGATAAGTTTATGTAAATACTTTGGTACGTGATTTGCATAAAGATTGCCCGCAGCCGTTCGGTGTGATGAAGCTGAGCGCGTCGCTCTAGAGCCGCAGCTAAATTATTTTCCTGGCTTATAAGCGAGTAGGTATGACCGCTATAATATGCAGTAAAGGATTGTTGGCTTTTCAGCTAATCAATGAGTGGTATGAATAACAATCAGTTTTACTGTTCACTATTGGTGGCACGCGGCGGGCGTGGCGTTGTGGTGAGAAATTATGTATCAAACTATGGAAACCATAATTCTCAGATTAAACGAAAGGTTTTCGAATGATAACGTATTTATTTATTTTATTCCACATTATGGCATGTAAGAGTGCATTGACTTTGTTAAACTGTTTATTATTATTTGACAGTCTTTTGAAGTTTTGGTGCCATTGGGGGGAAAATTTTGAATAAATTTTTGACTTTATGATCTTTGTTGTCCGATAAAATATTTTTAATGTTTTTGAAATTATTTCTCGCCTAAAATGTCCTTTCTTCTTCAAAAACGATCAATTTAAATTTGTGTAAGGTTAGGCAATTTGTTACAGGAGTTTGAGTACCAACATCCTGGTGATGTTTTGTTGGGCAATTTTCAGACAATATAATCGAAACAACACAACAAAAGAACAAGAAAATTCAAAGGATTACCCCATGAAGCACAAGTCCATATCCACCATCCATCCGTTCAAGGATACCAAAACTGAGCAACAACAAAAAAAAAAAAACAGAATTGAAGGTATTAGGTATGCCAAACCAAAAAAAAAATATAAAAAAATATGCAAATCCTTTATATTCCGATGGATATCTTTAGTGTGTTTGGGGCTCGGAACCGGCAATGGCAATGGCTGCGACAGCAATTGCCTTAACGACCATTTCTGAATAACACCACCCCACTCCATCTTGCATCCTTTTTCCGGCGCGTCCGCCTATCCAGATCCCCTTCGTATATTGCCATATACCGGGCCAATTCAGTTGTGGCCAAACTTATAGGATATTTATGCGGCCACCCACTCTACCCCCCTCTCTCTCCATCAATTTTCAACTAATACGTTGCGGTTTATTGGCTTTTCGGCGGATTGTGGCTAACGGCATCAAAGGCGACTGAATGAACGTATACAATCGACCATAATTCCATATATTCACATCAACAATTTTTATGATGGCAATTTGTCAAGGATTTGCGTTTTGGGGTTTTTACTTGCATTTTGTCAAAAAAAAAAAATATTTGTTGTATCACCCTGTTTTGTGAGGGTTATATATGTCCTTATATGAAAGAACCTTTTCGTTTCCGGTGCCGTTCAGCGTTGGAGCTCAATCGTTTGTGTACAGCTAAAACGACATTGATTTGCATTTATGCAAGCTCGGAGACCCGGATTGGGCCTATGTGACAACAAAGATCCGTTGCGACACAATACTAACAAGTTCTTAGGGATTACGAAGACAAACGTGGGTGCAGAACAGTTTGTGGGGATTTAAGTTCAGTGGAAGGCCAAACAATATGGTTCCTTTGCAAGTTTGAAAGTCTAGTGTGTATGGAGTTTGATTGTTGTGCCATTTTACGGATCAGGAGTGGATTTGTTAAATTTTTCAGAAGCCTATTTTCTGCAACAAAAATGATCTGAAGCAATGTTCACAGTCCTTAAAAAACATTTACGTAATGTTGGATAACTCTTAACTCTTTAATTAAAAGCAAATGATCGATATATTAGGTAAAACGCAAAAGAGAATGTGAGTTGAAAGTGAAAGGCTCGACAGAAAATATGTCATCAGCTTAAGACTCTGTCCCTGCTTCGCCACTAATTCTATACATTAAAATAAAATTGAAATTTCGCTTTATTCAATCAAAATCACAGCTATGTTCATCGTAATGCATATTGAAATAATATACTTACATATACTTATAGAATTTTTTTGTTTTTTTTAATTATTGTCTGTCTGTTTTTTCCGGCTTATCTCGGTAACGGCTTCACCGATTTTGACGTAACTTCCACAGGAAGATAGCTGTTATTGCAAGAAATAACAAAGGCTTTATTATTTGTTCCTAAGTGCCGCAGCCGTTGGGGTCACTTTATTTCGAAAATTCTTATATATGGACCGTTTTGACTCAAAATCACATTTGGATAGTTCTTGCATCTTTCAATCTAATCAGGAAACGATGCTAAATAGCTCAGTTTTGTGAGAAATAATTCTACCATTAAGAGATATTTTAGTGGGGAAATTTTACTTCGACGTTTTGCATAGAAATCGCAAGGATTTTGTCCTATCGATTTTCTTATAACCTGTAGCATTAATGTCAAGCTCGAAAAATAAATTGAAAATTTAAAAATTACATCAAATTTTTGTTCAAGAAATTAAAAGACCCACCTCATGAATTCCCTTATTCGATGAGGAGTATCAGCGTAGAAGATCTAAAACTGCTCGCCGGTTCTTTCTGTAGAGTAAGAAAGAAAATCATCGACTTCTTAGGAATGAGAAAAAAATGAGCACGACTGAGTCTCACGTACTTTCTCTTATGTGCGTAATTACATCGGAAAGCAAGATTTTTGAAAGAAACAATTAACATTTGCTTTGAAAATATGTATTTCGAAAATTGTAGGACCGGTATCCTGTTTTTTTATTTTTAGTTTTTAAATTTTTTTTTTTTTAAATTTTGGTATGCATTTTTTTTAGAATTTATTAATATACATATGATTATAAAGTTTAAAGTATTTGTTTTTATTAGTTTTCAAAATATTGATTTTTCAACAAAAAAATTGAAAAATAATTTCAATTAGAAAAAAAAGTTATTCAAAATTTTGATATGCAGCATTAATTTGGCTACATAGATCTTCTTAAATATAAAATTTGTCAGAAGTCAAAACAGCCGTTACCGAGAAAGCCAAAAATTAAAAAAAAAAACGTTATATGAAGGGTACCGTTAACGTTAATAGACTTTTGCCGTAAATTTGGTCATAATCAAATGACGATTCATCAAAATCGTTGGAGCCGTTTTTGAGAAAAACGGTCATTTGACACGTACCGTTGTTTTTAGGCCTGCAGCTTGTTATACATACTGACAGACAGACAGACAGACATTTTTTGTCGACCACTTCTTTAGACTTCTCTATGATCGTAATGTCATATCTAAAGCTCCTAATCCTAAACTTTCATTATAGTCCCTATAATCGCAAGTAAAAATGAGGTCTTAAAGTGTAACCATAAGGCTAATTGAAACTGTTTAGACCATCACCATAAGAACCAATTTTCAAATCCGTACAATTACTACCTAAATATGTGTATATATATTTTCTCGAAAACTGCGTAAACGATTTTGATAAAAATATTTTTGTAGACTTAGCTACCATCGTAAACCAAATTTACCAAATTTTTGAAAATTTATTTTTTTCTATTAATTATTATTAATTTTTGATTTTTTTTTTGAAATTCAATATTTTTAAAACTTATTAAAAAAAATATTTAAATTCTTAAAATTAGGTGTATATCAATAAACTCTAAAAAACTGCATACCAAAATCTCAAAAAAAAACATAAATAAATAAATAAAAAAACAGGATTTTAGCAAAACCGGTCCTACAATTTTCGAAATATTTTTTTTATAAATTCTTTGTTATTTAAGACGTGTGAGGGCGTACTTCATTTTTACTAAAAACCGTTAAGTATTGTGGTTTTGATAGTTTTTATAAATTCAAACTGTGTTACTTTCAATGTAAATGTTATTTGTTTTTGTTAAAGGTCTTCCAATGTAATTAGGCACATAAGAGCAAGTACGTGCGTCACAGTCATGTCCATTTTTTGAATCAAGTTCACCGAATGATTGCAACAAAGGTGTTGTATGGAATTTCAAATTTTGCCCTTAATAAAGGCTAAGAAATTTGGCAACTTTTTCAAATAAAACAAAACAGAGTAATGTGAAAAAGACAAGCTAAACAAGAAGAATTGGATGAATAGAAAAAGAGAGGCAGGGAGGGATACATTTTTAAATAAAGCATTCGATGAATGATCTCCGAACAAAGCAGTCGTCCATTATTTTTTTTTTACTAGAACGAGTACATGTTTTTGTTTTGTGAATAACTAAAGCTTACAAAAAGTGTTTAATGTCATACCAAGCTATCTTAATTGTCTTATCAATCCAAGAACATTTTGAAAACACTATTAGGCTGAGAGAAGTTGCATTGCAAGGTCTTGGAAAAAGAAGATTTATTGTTAGTTGCTCAGTTGCCACTCACACACATCGTGGATCGTTGCTAACTGGACTCGTTTTAAGAAAAAGTCACTAGAGACTCCTGGGAACCTTTTAAAACAAAATTTTTGACGTGAGCTTTATTCCAAGAACAAGTACTTGTTGTGAGTAAAACAAAACTTTAATCTGGAATTCTGAAATTTTCCAACCAAATTTTTCCGATTAAACCCTTAAAACAAATGCACACATAGTGCTTTGGACATTTAAAATGCGGTCTTGGTTCATGGTATTTCCAAGTAGGTATCCGCTTTATTTTATTTGTCCTTCGAAGGATTATGAAATTCTCGCATTACACACCCACACAATCTTGGCACAAAGCACAATGCTTGTGCCCTTGTACACAGGAAATTGAGTGCAGATAATGTCCTTGTGGCAGAAAATACCCGTATTTCAAATCGATGGCTATCCAAGGGCATGCTCTTACACAGTAACTGAAGAATCCCGCCATGCTTATTGGTACATAGTGCGGACTCTATGGTTCTTGGAGTCTTTACAAACCCGAGCAAAAGAGGATAAAATTAAGCGTTGTTCATGAGGGTTTCGGAAACTTGAAGCTTGTGGGCAAAAATGTGAATGTCCTTTCTGGTGATGACGAGAAAAAGATGGTCAGAGTTAAATATATGTATATGTGTGTGTTTGAAACGAAACAATGTGTGCTTGGGAAAATCGCCGAATCTGTTGTGAAAATTCATTGAAAGAGCAAAGAGAGAAATATTCTAAAGCAAGAGGACAACTGTAGTTGTCGTCGTCGTTCTGGTGTATACCATAGGAGATATGTATGTCCTTATGCACACATGGCACAGTGGCCAACTGACAGTTGCATATCCTTGTCGATGGCCTTAAGTTGTGTAGTTAATGGTTACTGAATTTCAAGAGGAAAAATACTACTTCTTTTGTCAGCTTTTTAAACTTTCCCAGCAGATGGTTGTGCTTGTTGTCCAAAAAGGATTATAAAATGCTTGGATGCGATGAATGGTTGTGGACAATGCAATCAAGTGCAAAGCTGAGATAAAAATATTTTGGTCTAAGGAAGAATCATTGCGAGAAAATTCTTCTTTTTGATATTTTCATTTTGTTTATAGATACCAGTGTATTTCTATATATATGTAGTTGTTAGGGAAGCGTTTCCTCGGAATGTGACCAAGCATATGTGAGCAATGTGGGTTTTATTAAGTTCAAAGAATTTGTAAGGGATGTGAATTTCACACAACAAATAGAAACTGCATAGCGTTGCCAAGCAGGACTTGAGACATTTTTTTTTGAAATTAAGGACGTGAGTCTAATATTTTTGATGGGCGACATAAAGGGTGCTTTGATAATACTTTTTTTTGGAAAAAAAATTTGTCAAAACATAATTTCTTAAATAAATTCTTATAGTAAGGACAATTGCTTGTTTTTCGACGGCAGCGCTATTTGATGATGATGATAAAGTAATAGCTAAAATAAAATAAAAAAAAAAAAACAGAAAACACAGTGCATTAAAATCGATGAAGGGTTTGGTACAAAAAGAACAACGAGCATTCGCTTACCGGAATTCAATTTTTAAAGATTTTATAATTTAAAAATCTGCAAAAAATATGCAAAAATTCTTAAATTATTTAAACAAAATTATACCAAATTTTAAATGAAAATGTGTTTTATATTTTTTAATATAACAAAAAAAAAATAATAACTTTTTTATTAAATTTAATGAGATTCTTAGTTTAATTGAACGTTTTTTATATAATATCTTTACCTGGAAGTTAAATCTTAAGTTAGACTGAAAGATTCTTACCTAAAAAAGAGAGAAAAGTATAAATCAAAAAATAGTTCTACAAATATTTTATTTAAAATTTGTAAGAAAGGTTATATTAATAAACAGAGAACTTTTGTAAGAAAAGTATATTTAATTTTCTTGGGGAATCAGTAAATAAGATCAAAGTACGCTCAGGGAAAAAAATTTCATTGAGAATATTTTTTTTTAGAATAATGGCGCCCAACGTATGGCTTCTATACATGAGGTGAAAGAGAAACTTGATTATTATATTATATTATATGAAAATTACAGTAAAAACATTAAAAGTAAAGCAATTGGGATCAATGGAAAACCTATTGGTGGAGACCCGGACCAGATCCTGGTTTTACGCCGATGATGATGAGACTTCAAACCGTCCAATATATCTTGTATTGAATAATCCAGAAAATAGCTTCTTATCCAACGAATAAGAGTATCATCCATGCCAAAAGCATGCATTTTCGATAAGAGAGCTTCATGCCAAACTTCATCATATGCCTTGGAAATATCAAGCGCAAAAATCTAATATCACCAAAGCAATGTAAAGATTTGTTCCACTGTTTGGTGAGATATGCCATAAAATCACCTGTGAAACGATTGCTGCGAAAGACATTCTGTCTGTCATGCCTTCGAAATATTTCTTTATTTGACGGTTAATAATCCTTTTGATGATCTTAAAAAAATTACGTAAGTGCTATGGGTTGGTAGGAGGAGGGAAAGGATGGACAAATGCTGTTTTTCTTCTTCTTCTCGGAAATATAAATATTCGAGAAGAGTAGGAGCGATAGAATAACTTACGTAGAGGTTTTGTCAGTGTGGAAGAACACCTCCTTTGAAAAATTTGGGGCAAACAATGCGGGTCAGCGGATTTGTCAAAATCAAGATCTTTGAGAACTCTTTCTACATACCTTCATGAGTCCGGAAAAAAGCTGTTCCATAGAAAAAGTTATATTTTGAAGTTCAGGAGGGACAAAGTTACTATGAGGCAACTTAGAGGCAAGCAGCGGAATAAGCTGCTAGCAAGTTTACCTTACCTTCTCTGAAGAGCAAAACAATTGGTTTGTAATTGGAGACGAGCGTTGGATTATTGCTGAAGGTGTTAAAGAATTTTTGAATATTTTCTTTAAAATGACCACACAATTTTACTGGCTTTGGCACATTTCAGAATTGTTTGCTTACTTACTTGCTTCTTTGAGCCTGTTAGCTTCTTTACACTCTGAGTTAAATCAAGAATTTTCTTTGGGTTTGACACTTCCTTAGAAAAATCACATTTCATTTCAGGGCTGGCATCAGTATTACTATCAAGGAAGCATAGTATAGCAAAGCATAGAAGCAAGTTACGGAAGAAATTATTAAGGCCATCCCGGTAGGCTTTCTGTATTGCTTAACGGTCTAGGTGGGAAAGTTCAGTACTAGTAAAATCATTCGAAATTTTGGGCTTTGAGTTAGGGTGTTCTTCACACCGTTTCTGAATAGGTTTGGAGTGAAAAACTTCTTGAATGCCTCGAGTGGAATTGAATTTTGTTCCTTCGGACCGGCACGAAAACGTATGATGTTATGTTGTCGCAAACTAACAGTAGCAGCTGGTTCATCCGTTGTCTCCTTCGTGCCATCTTCCCGTACAAACAACTATCGTTTACACTATGTTGTCGACATTCAGCACTTTCTCTTTCTTCTTCTTCGTCATATATTTCGTTTGGTTCAATCAATAAATCGTCTTCAATATCCGATACATCCTCTGGAGGCATATATTCCGTATCATCATCTTTAATCGATGGATCTTCTTCTTCACCTTGCTCATTATTTCCATTGGTATATGGTTCATCATAGCCTCTGATAATCGCGATAGAAAATCAGTGTTGAGGCTTCGCCTACGTAGTCGCGTATTTAAAAAAAACTCAACTTCTTCGCCCATTGTATATTAAAAATGTCAATTTATGCGTAGGTCGATAGCCAATAAAATTTTAGGAAGCTACCTGGAATTTTAGCTCGATACGATAATTAGAAATATGTAAAATTAACGTTCTTAAATGTCTGGCGGGAAACGGGGTTGGTTCGAAGGTTAATATTGTTTCATATATAAAATGTTTGCTCAAAGCATCTTTTCCCCTAAATTAAAATTTATATTTAATAATTTTAAATGATCCTTAAAGTTTTCGCTACTAAACAATATCAAAGGATTCTAAATAATCCCTTAATAATTATCCTGCTACCCTCATGTATGTAGGGTAGCAGAACCATTCCTATTGACAAACAAACCATACATCCCATTATATGTCCAAACTTTCTTTTTAGATTAATTACAAAATTCTAATTACCAAACTTTCTAACTGTTTATTCATTTCTTCCAAAGGCTATGATGGTGTCACAACAGTAGCTGTAAAGACTCTCAAGGAAAACGCTGCTGAAATTGAAAAGCACGATCTAGTCTCTGAACTTCATGTAAGTAAAAATGAATTTTCTCTTATTTTTTGTAAAAAAAAAACTTTATTCATAAAATACATCCTAATTAAAACTCACCGTTATGTTAATTAAACCGATATTACATCATCTTGAGATGCTCGTTGGAAAATGATTATAAAGAGCCTTCATTTGAATATTTATTCTTTGTCTGCATCATCGTCGTTTTCAGCATCGAAATGAGATACGAGTACTCTAGTCGTCGTCATCGCCGGCGCTTGAAAATCTTATCTCGTGTCTGAGAAAAAGTATTTTTCGAAATTATTATTCACAGCGTTTGGAATTATAATTTTTGAATTAAAAATTCAAACTTTCTGCTATTTATATGGAAGTTAACACAAGCACCAAGAGTTTTGCAGAAAAACAAAAGGAAAAAAGTGATTAAAAATAAATGGGAAAATGAACATTTTCTAATCTTTTTAATATCCCAGGGAATGAAAATACATAAAACATAAATGGCGCCCGGTGTGGGTCTCATCGGTTTTTCTATATTCGGATGAAGTTCTTAATCCTTCCCTTTGGCAAACTGTTTGATAAAGTGTTGGAATGGAATGTAACATTCAATTCACTCGTTTGAACATAAAAGAAATCAAAAGCAGCAGTTTTGTATTTGATTTTGATCGAAAAGTTGTTAAAGATTTTTTTTTCCTTTTTTTATTTTTTAAGTTTTGAAAGAAACCCCTTTGTAGAGAGTATTTGTTGATTTCCATTCATGATTTGCATGATGAAAAGTTTTCTCCCTGAGTGAAAGAATTTTTTTGTTGAGTTGATTTTCTTATTCTTTTTTTATCCTTTCATAATAAAGGAAGAAGGGAACTATAACACTATCATATTCAGCTACATCAGGAAAGAGCGAATTTTCTTGGATTCCTTGAGTTTTTTTTATTTTTTGTTGATCTGCAAGATTTCTTTGTGATGGAAGGAGGAATTTACCTAACTAAAAAAATCGGGTGAAACAAAAAATACGTCCAGACTGTCATTAGAAGGTTTTGTTTTAAAGGAGAAGAAAAAATACCCTTTTTATTCAAGCAGAAGCAGAGTTTGAATTGATTTTTTTTTTCAATTCTCTTGGTCGTCCGAAAAGCTGTTTTTGAAATAAAAGAAATAAATACTAAATAGAGTTAAAGCTTTCTTTGAAATGCCATTGCCATTTAGAAGAATTTTGGAGATAGATAAAGAAAAGCAGGCATTATAGATTAAAAAAGTGAGTTTCTTAGATTTTGTCTGAAAAAGAAGCAGACACTTTAATACGTCAAGGATTTTAATTAACAATTTGTCAATTTGAGGAATTATGAAAAGTTGAGGTGTAATAAAGGATTTTATTCCTTTTCGAGGCATGCTCTTATAATTTATTTTATATATATATAGTACCCTTATTGAAATAATTAAATAAGCTGCTTAAAATTTTCATTTTGGTCATACTGTCAAACAACTTTGTAGGTAACTTTACTTACCAAGAATTCAAATCCTTTTTCAATTTATTTATAAGAACATATTTTTTTTTAGTTTTTCTCATACCATTATTTCCATTCTTCATGAAAGTTGTTTAAACAGTTTTCAGCGAAAAAATGTAAATCTTTTTAATTTTTTTTTATTTATTTATTTAATTCTAAATAATTTACAAATATTACTAGGCCATATGTGGCATTTTTGAAGGAAAGATAGAAAAAATTAATTTTTACATTTGTTAATTTAATTAACTTAATATGAGGAAATTTTCAGTGATAACAAATTTTTTGTTTTAATAACAATTTTAATTTGATGATAGATTTTTTAAATACCTTTACATTTATGATGGATTACTATTGCGGCTTTGATGTGCTCGAGTGACTGAGTTTTTGCTGGATTTAAGATCTCTGCGAGTTGGTGTTCAATATTTGCAGGATCATTTATCCGTTTAGAGATGGGGCAAGTGACAAGTATATGCCAAATTGTGAGTGCTGTACCACAGTTCTGGCATTCTTCGGCAGTTTCTTTGTTGTACGAATGTGTGCTCGTCAAGAGAGTCTTTCCTTCCTTGACTCGAAACAGTTTGATGCAGTCGTCTCTTGTGAAATTTTTGTTATACGGGATATGATGGGAAGAGCTATGGTGCTTTCTGAGAAAGGTTTGGGAAACATTCCAATCTGCTTCTATTTCAGCCTTCTGGTTAGCTTCGAATATTTTTCTAGTCAATCGATAAAAAAATGGGGGATGTCACCGTCAAAGGGTACCTGTTGATTTCCTTGACTGATTTATTTGCAAATTCATTGCCTGGTATTCCAACGTGTGCCGGCACCCAGGCCAAAGAGATTTTCGTGTTGGAATAGAGGATGCTTTTTATGCGTTCTAGGGAGGGGCATTTATTAATTGCACTCCGTAAGCCGTTAAGGATGCTTAAATTATCTGTGAAAATAATAGTTTCATTCTGCCATAAAAGGGCTACAGATAATGACTTTTCAATAGCTGTTAATTCTGCAATGAAGCTACCAGCTAGATCTAACAGGAGTCCTTGATGGATGATTATGGTTTGTCCAGTTTTTTTGAGTTCAATTACTGCATATGAGGAAGAATTGTCCTTGAATGAGCCATCGGTGTATAAAAATCGGTCTGATGCATTAGCAAGGGTTGCCTTTTCTCTGTGGAGCTTACGGTAATGATCGTCAGGTGTTTCGGATTTTCTATATTGAGCCAGACTGGTGTTCATTTTGAGTAAATTTCTTCTCCAAGGTGGCGGAGGATTGAAATTATCCCTTTGATTTATTTCAGGTAGACGTAAATGCTGTATAGGCAGCAAAGAGACCATCTGGGACAAAGCAGAGCTTGAATTTGTTCGGTTTGGTTTTTTCCTAAGAATCACATATCTTATTAGGTCATGCAATGGGTGCATGATATCTGCTAATGCTTTACTTGATATGTTTGTTGCTCTTCTTTTACCCAGTTGTTCGAAGGAAACATATCCTGCTTCAACTCTGAGTGCTGGAATTGGCGTTGTTTTTAATGCTAATGTTGCAGTGCGATAGCATTCATTAATTGCTGCGTCAATTTTTTCGATGTTCTTTTTTACTGTCCACATATAAACCGTCATGCCGTGTTGCAGAGTGCCTTCCACAAATACCTTTGCTATCTTCATCGCTGTTTCCAAGTGTGGGCCTTTTCGTCGCGAGCAAATCATTTTTAGGGCGTTATTTCGTGATTTGAGTTGATTTAAAACATTTTGCAATGCAATGCAAATCCCACTTGAGATTGCCACTGAAATTTACTCCCAAAATCTTAAGCTGCCTTTGGGGCGAAATTTGGAAATCTCGGAGAACAAGAGGAGAAGGTACACATTTTCTTTTTCTACAGAGGTGGAGTGCTTCTGTTTTGTTTGGTGGGACTACTGCACCTCTTTCCTGAGCCCAACTGTTAATGGCCAGGTCAGTTGCAAGCAAAAATGTTATCGGCATAAATACCAATAAAGTCAAGATTGTATCTTGGTAGGTCCAATTCCGTTATAAAAGAGTCAATGTAGGCGTTATATATAACCACAGATAGCGGGGAGCCTTGTGGAATACCGTTTTCGAGTTTGACCAGCGTCAAGTTGTAGCCATCAACATTTACTTGAAAAGTTCTTCCTTGTAGAAACGAGCTGATTATTTTCGGCGTCTTTTTGGGAATACCCCATGAATGAAGTTGTGTTATAGCTGGATAAGCTAAAACTCTATCAAAAGCTTTTTCTAAGTCCCAAGACAAGATCATACTGTGTTTTGTTCCTGAAAGATTGTCAGAGGCTTTATGTTCCAATGAATGTACTAGTGTCTGAGCTCCTCTGTTTGGCCTAAAGGCGTGTTGTCCTGGATGCATTTTCCGTTCCATGACCCAACCAATTCGTCTTGCAAGAGTTTTCTCGAAATTTTTTGAGAGAACAGGGAGGAGTGAGACGGGTCGATATTGTTCATATGAATGATTAATCTTTGTCTTTTTGGGTATGGGTTTTAGTTTTGCCCGCTTCCAGTCGTGAGGAAAAATACTTACGTCCATTATGCTGTTGTACAACGAGCAAATCCTTCTTTTAAGAAGCACAATATTTTACCATATTGTATGTAATCTTGTCATCGCCCGGTGAAGACCCTTTAGTACCTTGTAAGGCTAGTTCCAGTTCCGCTGGTGTGATTGCTATAATTAGGTGTTCCGAATGATCATGTAGATTCGGGAGATCGTCAATTTTGAAATTAATCTTTTTCTGGATAGTTATATCAGATAATTTCGTGTCAGAGATATATTTCTTCCATTTGCTTGCGAATGTGGGTCAGTCTGTAGAGTTTCGCCCATAAGCATATAGGGGAAACTTGGTGGCTTTGATGTACGGAGAGACCTAATCTTATTCCAAAGAGTTCTAGAGTCTAAAGAAGGGTCCATGGTATTAATGAAGCTTTCCCACGATAACTTTTTAGCTTGGATAGATTCCCTTCGAAGTTTACAGTATATTTTTCTATAGCAAATACAGTTTTCAGTTGTGGGGCTCCTTCGTACTTTAGACCATGCGACATGTTTTTCTTTACCAGAATAAAATTTTTTTCGTGAACCATAAAGGATTCGAATTGTGTTTTTTTGGACTCGTAATTGGAATGCTTTTGGCTGCAGATGATCTTATGATTTTTTTTAGTTTTGCAGCTTTTTGATTAATATTGTTTGATGTTCCTATAGTTGAAGAAAAATGTTGTGCCTTGGATTCAAATAGAATCCAATTTGCGATATTCTCTTTAAAGCGTGCTTGAAATTTTTTTGTTATTCTTAGCTGTGGAGTTCGTATTAGAATTGGTATATGGTCTTTTGTCTCTGAACCAGAAGGTGTGACCTCCAGTTAAGTAAATGGGCAATATCATCTGATGCAAAAGTTACATGGATCGCTGGGAATGTATTTCTCGTACTAAAAAAAGTTGGTGACCCATTATTTATAATTATTAAACTGCGATCGTTTGCGAAATTCTCAAATTTTAGACCACTTGGGTTGGTTGCATTTGATCCCCATAAAGTATTGTGAGCATTCATGTCTCCTAAAATTATATGATGATCGTTATTTGTTGATGGGATATCATCAAGCAATTCCGGTGTAATGAAAACGTCATGTTCCCTATATACGTTTGTAATATAAATTTTTCTGTTTGTTTTTATAACAATTGTTTGATGAAACGTGTTAGATGTGGAGGTGACATGCGACTCAATTGGAATATTATATTTCACAAGAAAGCCTACGCCAGCTTTAGCATATTGATAACTTTTGTTGTGATGAAAGTTTTTGTAGTTTTTATTTTAAATATTTGTTGGTATTGGATGTAATGTGTGTTTCTTAAAGTGCTATTATATCTGGATTATATTTATTTATTAAACGTTCAAGACAATGTTGATTATTAAAAAAGCCTTGAAGGTTCCATTGGAGGATGACAAAGTCAAATTCCAATGAAGCCATTATAATTTATTGTTTTAGCTATTTGTAGATAGTGATAGTAGTGTGGTTTGTGTGATGTAGTTTGATTCTTTTGAGAGAGGAAGTTTGGTTGGGTTGGTGTTTGAGTTGTTTTTGGTAAGTGAGCAATGTGTTTGCTCAGGTACAAGTTCATATTCAGAATCGATTTCCATATTATTTTCCTTCTGTGAGGAATTACCTTCTGTATTCTTTTCAGTGAGAGTAGATGGAGAATTGATTTGGTTCTGTGAGTTTCTTGTGTTCTTGATGGTGGCTGCTGTTCAAGGTTATTTTTCTGTGGTAGATGGTTTTGGAGTGGTTTTTGATGTTCAGTATTCGAGTGGTTGCTGTGAAGCTTGGTTATTGTTTGAGTAGTTGTTACAGTGTCAGTCAGTGAATTGGTGTCGTTGGAAGGAGTTTTAGGCTTGTTTTGATTTTCAATGCGTTTTTTTATTATTTCGGCTACTGACGGGTTATGAATGTTTCGATTTTTGGGAGGTTGCAGTTGGTGAAGATGGATTATCATTATAAATTTACCAAGCATCACGAACGGTGCATCGGAGGTCAGCTTTGATCTTATTGACTGATTTGTACCTGAGGAACGAGGGGCAGGCGGAGTCATACGAGGTGTGTGTTTCTTCATTGCAGTTAGTACAGAATACGCGTGTTCATGGATTATGTGGGGGAGGAAGGGTACATTCCTTACAAACAGCTGCATTGGTGCAGCGGTTTTTAGTATGTCCAAGTTTTTGGCAAAGCACACAACGCACAGGGTTAGCAATGTACTCGTCGACTTTGCAGTTCATCCAGCCGATTTTGATGGCTTGTGGCCTTCGGATTAAATCGAAAGTTAAGATTTGTGCACCTGTTGCTACCAATTTATTCTTATCTTTTTTCATCATCTTTCTTACTTCAATTACTTTGAATTGTTTGAGTTTTTCCAGTAGTTCTGCTTCAGGAATGTCTGTAATGTGTCTCGAGTATATTCTACCTTGGACAGAATTGAGACCAATGTGGTTAGTTACCTTAACCGGAATAGAATCAATCAGTTTAGTTTTAAGGAATTTGTTTGCTGATATATTCCAAACCTCTATTTATTTGGAATGTATGTTGAGAGAGAGAGTATATCTATTCCAGGCTGCGTTTCTGTTGCACTTATAATTAGGAATCATTTGAATGTTGGTGTCGTTCGTAATCATTGATAATGACGGGTATTCGTCTTCAATTGAGTTATTACGTTTTCTGATTTTTGAGGCTATGGTTGTGGTTTGTGGGGGGCGTCCCCCGAATCATTGCTTACCTTTCGAGTGGCGTGAAAAGAAGATTTACTGATTTCTTAATTACTCACGCGCGGAAAAAAAGTATTCGCACAATTAGATATGTCTTTACACCGCAAATGCCGTGAAATATTTTTAAAATCGTAGCCGGTATAAAAAAAGGTTTATTTTATGTAATATTTTTTTTTAATTACGAAAGAAAAATATCAAACTTGCAACGTAAACACATAAAAGACCTATGTATAGTAAAAAAAATAAATACAAAAATTCAAAGTCCCCTTTTCAAAATATTAATTTTCAAAAAATGAAACATTTTTTTTTAATAATTAAAAAACAAAAAAAAACTGTTTTTAAACAAAATTCAATGCGAAATTTCTTTGTCTGCCAAGGTATTTCGTAATATTAATTTTGATTTAATCTTTATCCATTTCTCGAGTCAAAGTAAAAAAGAACCGTCAATTTCGATAACCTTAAAAAAAACTGCTTAAACCTTCGAATAATATCTTACTTCAATGACGGCAGTATACTTACATAGGTCAGATATGGTTCCTCCAAGACTACATATGTTATGCTCTTACAACAACCCAAGTAACACATTATCTTAACTCTTGAAGAATTAATCAAATAAATCAACACTTAATAAGCTCTTAATTGCATCTTCGTAATACCATTCCACTTTGTGACAGGTTAATTTACTCTTTAAAAGTATTATTTGTTTGAACTGTTTCAAATCGACACTCAATAGAATACAAAATATACAAATCACACTTTTTTGAAAGAGAGAGGAACCACCAAAATGCAGAGATTTTCTCTGTCAAATAAATTTAGAAGAGCCTTTGCAAAAAGATAAAAAATTATTCCCATAGAGTTGAAAATGTTTGGAACACCATTCTTAATAAAGTGTGAAAAGTCCCCATCGAATCCGCGTCTGCAAAAAAAAATATTCAAGGCCAAAGGTAACAAGAATGGATTTTTGAGATTTTTTTATCAAACTGTTTAGTTTTATGATCAAAATAGCTGAGACAAATATGTAGATCATGTAATTATCTATAAAAGTGCCCTAATACTGAATACCTGAAGGATTGGGCCAATCGTCTTCAAATCTGGAACATAAGGTCATTTTGACACTCTACAGAGGACTTTTTTCATTTTATTTAGCTCAAAAATAACCGATACCTGTCATATAACCATTATGTAAAAAAATCAATGTATATAATTGATATGTTGGTGTGGTACATGTTTTAGCGAAAAACAACTAAAGTTGGTGGGTTAAAAACGATAACACCCGTAGAACCGTTTTTCTTATTCAACTTTCTCGAAAATTGGTTAACCGATTACAAAAAAAATCAATATTAAGGAAGATGTATGCAGCCTCAGTAATTTTAATTTTGAATATTTTCGAAAACAATTTTTTTTTTATTTTTAGTAATTCAAAAAAAAAATATTTTTTTATAAAATCGTTATTTTGAAAAGGCGTTGGTGAATTTTATTTAATTTTTAATAAAGTTTTTAAGATAAAACCGTTTTATTTAAAAACTGTTCCTTCGACTTTGAAAAAAAATCCCACTTCTTCCCATTTTTTAACGAAATAAAATGGCGTTTATACTTTTTTTCGAACAATCAAAATTCACAAAAATCGAATAAAAACTTTGAAGTTCTTCTAATATTTATCAAATTTTATTTGACCCGACGCTGTGACCGTTTATAAGAGCTAGTACATGTAATCCAGTTGTGCAATTTATTCATCAATGTCGGATGGATATTATTTGTATTTAGTTGACAAATAAGTAGGCCCAGGTTCGTACCGAACTGTAGCGCCCCTAAGTAAGTAAGTTGACAAATAAGTAACATAAGTAACAACAACCACCTGCCAATAAGGAAATTTAGCTGCTAATAAAAGTAGATGTTGAATTTGCCTGGGATAGAATATTTTACATAAAAAGATTTCATTTCCAATAGATCATTTCTGTCATGATATAAGACTTGTATAATGCATTTCTGTGTATCTATTTCATTCATAAAGTAGATTATGTGATTTTAGGTAGTCAATCAAACAAGATAATGGATTGGTGGTAGGAGAAATCTTGATCATGTTCATTTTGATTAAATAGGATTTCGTCTGCACGATAGTTTGATTCGTTTGGGTGATTCGTTCTCTGTATTTAAATAATTATGATTATTTTACAAATAAAAGACTAAAATTATTAAATGATTATAAGAAGCTATTATCGCATATAAAGCACTTACGTCCATTAAGTTGATATGATGCATCGTCATCCAGTGCTGAGTTTTAACAAACCTCATAGTATTTTAACATCTTTTTTGTATTTTGTATCCTTTTAGCAAATCCATTGTCATTTTATCATCCATAAACTTTTATGGTAAATACCTGATTCTATGAACAAATCCCGTTGCCTTAAGTAGTCGAGATGTCAATTTTGACATAAGACAGTAGGCACAGACAATAGCCGTGTTTTTTAGGGAAACCCAACTTTATTGCCCATAGCTTTCCCAAAAAAACACGGCTATTGTCTTTGTTTGTCGGCGAAAACCAAAACTCATTTCCATTGGAATAGATCGGTAATCGATTTGTTTTGTTTTTTATATTAATTTTAATATTTCAATTGCATCTTCTTCGTTGAACTCTTCGCTTTTGCTATATGAAAGGTACAGTTCGATATTTGTTACGATGCCAAGAAGAGGTCACGGAACATTAGTTGGCGTGGCGTGGCGTGGTGAAAAAATGGAGTGGTATTGGAATGGCGAATGGCAGTGGAGTATCGAACAAGTAGCGTTGCAATGAAACGATATGAAGGAGATTTAACGCGCACTGCTATGGTAAACTACGTATGGTGCCATCTTTTCATCAGCTAACAATGTCCTTTTTGAATTTTTTTAGTAGAAAATTGAAAATTAAACTTGTTCGAGATAAATGGCACTGACTTAAAAAAAAAACTTTTAAACATTGAAAACAATTCCAAATCAATTTTTTTAATGGTAATTGTTGAATTCAATTCAACATAAAATTCATTAAATTAATAAAAAAACTTTATTTTCCGAAGATTCGAGCGGCTTCTGCTAGCAGCTCTTAAATTTTGCCGTTCATGAATATTTTATTTAATTTTAATTTTACATTTTAATAATTTGATATAACTTAATATAATTTCTGGCAATTTGATTGCTTTATAGAAATACCTTACATTTTGAGATTTTTTTATGAAGTCCCGCTTCGAAGTCTACATTATAATAAGTTCTTAAATTTTAAGGCAAAAGTGATATACGTGCGGTCACATTGTAGAATAAAATTTAAGAAAATTAAAGTGAACATCAAAGCATTTATTCGATTTTTGTGAATTTTGATTCTTTGAATAAAGTACGTCAAATTGTATTGAGTGAAATAATTTAAATAAATATTTATATATATTAATATACATTTAAAAACAAAATTAAAAAAAAAATCACTTACCCGTTTTAAAAAAAAAAATCAAAGATACAACCAAAAAAAAGTTTTCGAAAAAAAATTAATGCAAAATTACTTAAGCTACCTACATCTCCTTGAATATCAATTTTGATTGTAATCGGATCACCAGTTTTCGAGAAAGTCGAAGAAAAAAAACCTGTCCTATGGGAGGTACCGTTTTAGCCCACCATATTAAATTTAAGTTTTACCAAAATATAATGTTTACCTACAGTAGTACACAGATTTTTTTTTTATAAAAAATTCTTGGAGCCGTTTTCGAGAAAAATAAGCTTTTACATAACGGTTTTATGACAGGTACCGTTAATTTTTGAGATAAAAAAAAATTAAAAAAACTCCTCTGTAGAATGTCAAAATAACCTTAAGCTCTAAATTTGAAGACCAATCGTTTAGGCTACAGTTCAAAATACATCCGCAAAATTAAATTTTTGTTTGGCAGATCGTGAACGCACTTTTTCCAATATGTAGCAACACCACTATTGGGTGCGTACACATTGGTGACGCTCACATTTGTATTCTTCGGATTGGACTTTTTGCTTTTGTTGTAATTAGCATGGTTAAAAGCAACTTATAGACTGCTGACTGAAGAACATGGAAACAGAGAGAAAATCCAAAAGTATCCTTAAATTTGTTGAATACTTTTCCTTCTGAAGAAACATGTGACGAACAATTAATTGCGGTTGGCATTGGTAGTTCAAAATTTGGGTATTTACAGCTGGAAATCTGGTAAAAGTATAAATTTAGCCATTTTGTAAGAATGCCATTTCGTGACAGTCAAATGCATAAAAGCAAATCTTGCACTTGTATTTCTTTTTTTTTTTAGCTCAGAGCGTTCAGATCTTCAAAGTTGCATATTTTTTCGTTCAGAGAATGATCAGAGCGTACTCTGAGAACCCTGTAGTATATATGCTCAGATAAATGCTGGTCGTAATTAACGTCACTTTAGAGTTGCAAGCTATTTCACTTTATCCCATGCATTTTGCCTAAACCACTCTTCGCAAAATAGATACCAAAGTGAAAGAGAAAATAGTATTATATGCATAAAGCGCGAAACAGATTGAATCAGCGACAGCACCAGCACCGTCAGCAGCAAACAGCACGCTGACCAGCAAAATAAATTGAAACACATTGCTACAAGCACCATCATCGTCTTATTACTTCTGTTTGACACTTTGTGTCATAAAAAAGTATACGAAGTTTTCTTTTGCCTCTGAATTTCACTTGCTCAATGTTGGTAGCAATGGAACAGCAACAGCATATTTAGGACTTTGGTCTAACGACTCTGGTGACGTTGCTGGTGCTGGTCTAATCTAATTTGAGCCATTGAAATACATTGGTTCTAAATTAATGGCGGCCGCTGTTGCTGGTGATGTTGCTGTTGCTGGTTCAATCTGTTTCACGAATAATATTACAGCCTGTGAAAGAGCCATATCACAAGTGTCAATTTGTGACCATTTAAAAACATGATTGGACATTGTTTTTTATTTTAAAAATTCTTATTTTTAGTCTGTGAATAGCATTTTCTTTTTAAACGAGGAACTTCAAAACTCAACCGTAAGAAATCTTAAATTTTTCATTCCTCATACTTTTCTGCACAATTTACTATTTTTTGTTAAAAAAAGAATTAAAAAAACAATTAAAAAATAAACAATGTAATTAAACAAATCCCAAAGTTTCCTCCTCAACTTCTACTGTTGCGGGAAGTTTAGAAATCCAGAGTTGAAAATCCAAAGCTGAAACTGTCAACTTCGAGTCAAAAAATGGGCACGACTGGGTCGAACATACTTTCTCCTATGTGCCTAATTACATTGAAAAGCAATATCTTTGGCAGATACAAGTAAAATTTGCTTTGAAAATAACACAGTTTGAACTTATAAAAAGTATTAAAAACCAAAATACTTTGGTATGCAGTTTTTGAGAATTTATTTAAATACATGTGATTATAACATTTAAAATAATTTTTTTTGATTAGTTTTCAAAATATTGATTTTTGAAAAAAAAAATTCAAAAATTTATTTTTATTAGAAAAAAAAGTTATTAAAAATTTTGATATGCAGAATTATTTCGGCTACCTAGATCTTCTTAAATATAACATTTGACAGAAATCCAAAAACCGATAAAGCCAAAAATTAAAAAAAAACCGTTATATGAAAGGTCCCGTTAATAGACTTTTCCCGTATATGTAGTTCTAATCAAATGATAGCCAATACCAACAAAAAAAATTTCAAAAATTTTCATTAAAATCGTTGCAGCTATTTCGAGAAAAATAAGATTTTCCTAAACGGTCATATGGCAGGTCCCGTTATTTTTAGGGCTAAAAATTAAACTTCAATTTCCCCTTTGGGAAATTTCCTCAATTTTGACTGAACTAAACGGCTCTTAGTCTAGTTGTCGATAGCGTGTGTTCTTCTAGCAAATGTGTTGGAAAGAGCACAGACCGGCAGCATAGCTTCGGGTACCAGCTTGTTTAAATTAAATTACAAGTACTATACATTGACAAAAACGTATTAGTCTCGTAAAATCAAAAGCAAAAACTTGAGCATGCTTTGCACTTCCATGGCAGCTTCAAAATAAAATACTCAACACTAAATGCAACTTAAAATGTAATCATTATATATTTTCAATTTAAATCTCTTCAAAGCTTTGAATAGAAAATAGCTATGCCAAAGAATACTGAAATGTAAAAAGCACTTTTAATCCCATTTAATTAGCAAATCCAATTTTCTATGCACACGTTCATTCACTCCTGTCTAAATAAAAAAAATCCATAAAGTCCTTGTATCCCCCAACCCAAGCAATGTAGTTTAAAATGCATTTTTAACACCCTGTTTTAAATTACATATGTTCCAAATACATTCACACTCCACACCCCTCCTTATACTCTACACAGTTTGAGCGCCTTTTTTCGATTGCAAATGAGCTAATGCTCGTTATCCTTTCGATAATTACACACCTGTTGAGTGTTATTCGAATTGAATAAGCAAATCTTTCTATTGGTCGCAAAAAGTATTTCTAAATTAAGTAGAAAAGAGGAATCCTTTTTCTTAATAAAGAGAAAGGATTAACGGGGAAGAAAATAATGAGGGAAGAAAAAAAAGAAAACAAAAGAAATAAATGCCATACAGGAACGTGCGCCAACCCATTGTCGTCCTTAATTAAGTTAGCTCATAACAAAATTATGCACTTGGCAGGATTCTCTTCTCCATCGTCCTCGAATTATTCCTTCATGGCACACCGCCACAAAGAAAATTAACAAAAAAAAAAGAAAATCTCACCATTAACTCGAAAAATAAATTAGCTTTCTAATACCCCAGTCGGAGTATTCCCCAAAGCTGCTACCGCCACCGCCTCCGTCGCATTACCTAGCCAAAACCTCCTCTGTACTTTTAGCGTTCGAAAAACTTTTGCAATTAAATTTCATTAGAAAAAAAAATAAAGAAAACGGATGCAAGGACGAAGAAATAATACAAAAAAAATCCTTAAAAGAACCAAAGAAAATCTCGACTGAAGTTGATTTGTGTGTCTTTTGGCTCTGGACTGGGTGAGCTCGAGGTCGCTCGCATATGAAGCAAGACAAAGGTCGTAAGCTAACGGTCCGAGACCTTATAATTTTTTAACCAGCAGCACCACCACATTATGACTGGTTAGGCTAGCCCGATGGGAAAATTTTCCAGACAAAGTAAAGAAACTGGTAGTCTGTCAATTGCTTAAAGTAGCACAGGCAAGTTTATTAACCTTAGGCCCTCCCCCCCCCCCCTCCCACAAAACACATCAAAATCTTGCCACCGCGGTAAAACGATAAAACGAGTTTACTGCCCGCCACCGTTGCCTTGCCTCATTCAGGGCTCAATCGAACAACCACACTCAATGCCAGATGGCTTAAAGGGTATTAGTTAGGGGGGTTGGAGAAGGTAATAATCTTAAATCGAATTGCCATTTATATTGACATAGTATAGTTGATTCGGAATGCTTTAGAAACGAGGTCGATTTTGTTCCAAGTTAACCGATCAACCCCTTGGATGTATAGAGTAGCCAATGATTCAACCATCCAGCAAACAGCAATTCCTATTTAGTCTTTGCGCTGATGGTTGCTGAATTTAAAAACAGTAGTGGATTAACAATGTTCGGGGCCTTGATTTTTAGAATGTAGTTTTGAGAATTATGACAGTTAAGTTGTATTTTAATTCATAGAACGTAAAAGATTTATTTTCAATAAGGAAGTCGGGAGATTTGTGTTGTATGGATAGGGTAGATGTATTCAATACCTATTTGACAGTGCAAAAAATACTTAGCTAAAATCTCTTCATAACGAGAAAAGCCGGTAAGAGCGTGAGTGGCAAAAATAATTTTCTGACACGCGATCCACCAATCCGCTCCTATGATAATTATGTAGGGGGGGAGGAAATCGATTCGAAAAGTAGCTAAAATCAAACAACACGATGTGAATATTTTTTTAGCCTTCATCAGAGAAGAAAATTAGCTTTTTTTAATTTTGGTTGGCGGGGGGTAGGGAGTGGGTGTGTCTGTAAATGTTAAGGGTGTCAAAAGTTGGTAGTTTAATGAACCTTAACGTTTGATCATAATCCGAGTATAATTGAAGAAATGAGGTAAAAATATTTAGTTTTTGGAATTTTTAGGGAAATTTAAAACTCCCTTTTTTCGAAGCGCCATACCAACCAACCAAAACTAAAAAAAGCCAATTTTCTTCTTTGTTGAAAGTTTCATTAAGTTTCAACTTTTGTCGAACTAAAACTAACTGTCGTATCGCCTCAACTATAAAAATTAAAATTAAATTAAACTTTAGAAAAAGGGGCCCTCACTCATATTACCCCAGTTATTTTGTCAATTGTCGCTCCGCCTCTGGACGAATGCGGTATTGCAAATGGCACATTTTGAGTTGTGTTCTAATGTTTGCGGGTATGGGTGATTAAATTACTTATTTGCTTAAAGCCGTTTTTAGTCGTGTACATTTTATATAAACAGTTACTCACAGATGAGCGTGTGTAACAAATTTTTGTTTTTTAGTTTATTTTTGTGGCTTCTAACTTAAATACTTGAATCTTTCATTATATGAGTCACAGTTTGAAAGACAGACCTGCTTTGTAAAGCTGAAGCGCCTTGTGAATTTTCAATTTGTTAATGGTGAAGTGAAGAAATGGATGGCCAGAGTCAATGGATAGACCATGTCATGAATTGTTTATTGAAATTTCCGTTTTTTTCTTTCTTTCCACTTTTTTATATCGATTTTGAAAACGAGATAAATTTAGTAATAAATATTAAAATAAAGCATACAAATGGGGTTATTTTCTTACTCTGGAATTGGAATTACCTTTTGTTGCAGTAATTTTATTATTTTTAGTATAAAGGATGAATGAATAGTGGTTCGATTTGGGCTGTAAGGAGGCTATCAGATTAAGAGAGGTAAGTTTCCGTTGTAATAAAGCCAACCCCACCGAGTAAAACCGGATAAGGTTTCAGCAAGCTAGAATGATCTGTAATGCTCTAATTCGAAAGACTGAATTCTTACATTAACAAAAGACTCGGCAAAAAATACTGTAATGTCCCAAAGGCAGTAGAAAATGTTGGTCGTTTGTAAAAAAAACATAAATAAATTCTTTGTCATCATCGGTTCCTACGCTCGTCTTCAATGATACTTCTGCCATCAGTTCTCAGGAAAAGGCAGATCTGCTTGCACCCCAGGTATTAGAACTCCTCCAGTACTTGAGAGCGTAAATGATTTAATGGGACCAATCTTCTTTCGCACTCGTTCAGTCGCGGGAGTATTGAAAGATCTTAACATACTCAAATCCGACTTTAGGCTGCAGATCGATATACACCCGGACAGATAGACAGACAGAGAGACATTGTTTGTCAATGGCTTTTTTTAACCTTCTCTATGATCGTAATGTCATGTTTGATTGTTGTTTTTTTATATTCACGAATCCTTAACTTGCCTAATAGTCTCTATTATTGCAAGTAAAAAGGCCAATGATCTTATCTTTATTCAGATTCAGATTACTGTAGGCAGGGATTATATTCTATAACAACCCAATAACAACATCAAGCCGGTTGCATTTAAATTTGTCTTGGACGGTGCACTTTGTCTTCTTCAAATCTTGTAACTTCTTATTTGCAAAGCTTTGTTAGTCATCTTTTCAGATGGAGCATTTCCATCTTAGCCAAATTCCATGGGGAAGAATAATCATGCAGTGGCTCACTGCTTGTCGTAAGATGCAAAATCATTTTGCTATGAATAGAACAACAAAATGAGCTAAACTTTAAAAAGTAAAAACAACCAACCCGTTGCAAGGTTTTCCAGGTATTCCAGCCATTTGAGTTGAAAATAATCAACGAGGACGTTGAGGAAGTTAAAAAAACAGAAACAAATTTCTCGGCTATAACAAAATAACATTCAATAAAGTGTTTTTTTTTAATTATTTATATGAACTTAAATTTATTTATATATATATATATCTTTGGAGGTTCAAACTCCTACGTTTATATACTATGAAATGTACCTCGCTCCTATTTCTTTCTATCTCATAGACAATGCTCCCAGGCGGCTTTTAGGTCTGTAAAGTTTTTTTCTTTTATTTAAAGCTCCTTATATATGAACATTTTCACGTACCCGCGTTCTATGAAATCGCTGCATTGCTCGGTATGCAGCATACGGAGCCAAAGATGGCGTTAAGAGAACTAATGACTTTGCTCTTAGAGCGTAGCCATCTCTTATCTAGGCCCAGCACTCTGCTCTACCCCCCCCCCCCCCCCAAGACTCTTCACACTTCGAGATTTTGCACTAGGTAGGTGTTGCTTTATTTTTTTTTTTTGTGTTGGATAGCCGTTTTGATTCGTACCTGAGCATTTGATGAAATACAATATTTCTTCGTAAGGTACCTAATCCGGCCCGGAACACAATAAATATATACTGATCTGATCATAATCTGTGTTGGCATTTGCACTTCGAACGTTCGTTTCGTATCTTCATCAAGCTCAAATATTCGCGAAGATCTACCGGCACGTGGTCATTTTTTGTGACGACCGACTCCACCAGTTACGTCATTCCTTGGGTTGGCATTGAGGGTGCTTTCTAAAAGTTTATAGTAGGAGAGAAACCTCTTTCAGCAGTTGGAGTCTCCTAATAATTCTTAAACTAAACATCATTAAAAATGATAAACCTTTCATTAGTTTAGCTAAACATCTTTATGATGTTTTTATCTGCTGTAATAATCGTTCCGTGAATCCGTTTTGAATTTTTAAGTATAATTTTTCTTCGTCAAGAGTATTACCCACTGTCAACCCATTTCGCTTAGGTTTTCACCTTAAAAAACTAATATTTTTCATTTGAAATCATTCTCGATCCGGAAAACAGATAGAGCAGCTCTAATTCCCTCTTAGGTTGGCAATGGTAAGGTTAAGTAATTAAGTCCATTAACGGTATCGCTAGAAAACAGAATAAGCAAAATTAAGCTTCACCAAGGGAAACCATGTAAAGGTCCTTCCGGTGAGTTGTCATAATAAATTTTCATGAAATTATAAATAATATTTTACCGCATTGTTTTTATTTTAATCATTTTGTATCTACAGCACGCAAATGCAAAATAAGAGATAAAATTAGCTTTCCCCAAAAGGATATTCCCCAAGGCACTTTTCAACCGCATTTCGTCCATCTGAGTTCCACACGCTGGCCGCCCCAAGGCAACGGATGAATGGGGCTTAGTGTTTTAGTTCTATCGCTGCGTGTTCTATCGTTTGTCACAAACGGACAAAGTTTAACCACACAATTAACGGTAATTGTTTCTTTATTCACATGAAACTTTGATGCATGTATCCAACTCTAAGCTGAGTGGTAGGATCTCTATCCGCGATCCGGATGAAGGACCATTGTTCGTGCTCCCTTAAGCTATGTTTGTTGATATCCTGGACAACCTTTATGGTACGTATGTTGCATAAGCATTGCCCCGTTACTGCTGGCTCGATGGTTTTTTTTCTTTGTCCAAAAAATGGTGTTTTATTACGAGGTACCGCTTTCCGATGGCTTCATTTGTAGGGAATGTTTTGGCGAGTTGAATGGCGGGAAAAAAAATTAATTTAAAATGCCAAAGCCACAGAAAATGTTGTGGTTCATTCCGAAGAGGAAACAGTGGTTTCGACGGTTTGCCATACGGGGGTGGCGAGCGTCTATAGAATGCGCCATAGCACCATCGAGTTGCAACCGAATGAACCAACAAATTGAGCGGCTGAATTTCGGTTAGTCTTAATACTGAACTTCGCTTAACTGTTGTCTGCTCCAACACCCCTTCTTCGCCACACCAAGCTCCAACAACAAATATATGAATGGTGAATTAAGCTTCAATAAATTGATAAGTACAGAGTGTGAGTTTGGGGTGAATAGGGATGTAATGGAGGCTTAAATGTGTTATAACTATACTCTGGTTTCAGGATGCGCATGCATTGATGGTATTGTCTGTCGTTGATGATGGAAATTGTTCAATAAAATACTACATTGGGTGGGGGGATATGCTGGAGGTGTGGATACCATTGCATCACCATTGTTAGTAGAATGTTCAAGTGTTTTAGAATTTTACACATTTATTGAGTGTTTATGGAGATTTTAATAAAATTGTGTTGTATGGCAGCACTCATAAACACTTCATCGGAATATAACCGCAGACATCATTAGAATGATGGACATACACACGCGCCCCCTGACACTTGTGGTGGTTTTTGTGTTGAAACTGTAGTTAGCGTTATTTTGAAACATCAATTGTTCTTATGGCACTTAAGGGATCAATGTTTGCTTTTGTAATTGGGTCTGTGTGCGAGGATGTGTTTTGTTCGGGTAATTTTTAATTTTAAAGTCAATTAGACATTAAATGAAGGGAAGTTTTGCTTCAATAAAAAGGTATGAAATTAGTTATTGAAAAAAAGCTTTATATTTATACGAACCGTGGGATGTATGTAGTTTATGTGATGCAATAAGTTTTTTTTTTATTTTTATCTGAAAAAAGGAATATTATTTAATGAAAGATATTTTTATGATCTGCAGAAATTTCTTATTTTTTTTTATTTGAAAAAAAAAAAACTTCATTTACTAAAAATGCAATTTTAACATGCTGTTTAAAATGAGAGAGTTATAATGGTGTAACATATTATTTTTTTTGGTGAATAATATGTTGCACATCTTGTAAACTTTGGCGTTCAGCTTAGTAATGTTTTGAAGACACGTATCAAAAGCTTCTCATAGACTTTTGCATCAAGCTCTCTTATCAACAAAACCTGTCGCATTGTTTCATGAATCTAGGATTTTCCGATTAAACAAGTAAAATGATTTAACAATGAGTAATTCGTTCATTGAGCTAACGTAACATTGATCCACAAACAATGCGCAGCAAATGACCGCCGATTAAGTATAGGTTGGTTTGAACTTTGAAGACTAACTCTACTCTAAGTCTCTCTAACACTATAATTTAAAAGCGAAACTGGCTTCCTATGGAAGGGACGTTGTCTCCCATTTCTCTTTCTTACTTTTCGTTTATGTGTTGGTATGGTCAGTGCTGCCTGCTTGGTAAGTACTCAGTGCTGTCGTTCAAGTATATATTACGTTCGTTCGCTTCCCAAACCCACATGAATGCTATTGACATATAGCCTATTCACCATAATAGAGCTCTTGTAGGCTTCCTTCCGCTCAAAGAATTCCCATCGTTATATAAACACACTAAGAAATACTGAACTATGGATCCAATTTCTGTACAGAACAAGAACTCTATTTTAAGTCACACCACACGAATGTGGAATGCTTTCTTAGCCTCTGTTTTTCCTTCTCATTTCAATACGTACAACTTCAAAGCCATTGTCCATTCATATCTCATTTTATATTATTTGTCTAAACAAACACTCAAAAAGTGGGAGTAAAATATACAAAAAATGTTTATTTAATGATTTGGTTTTATTGGATTTTATTGATTATATCTCCTTGAATGAATGTAATGTAAATATACATATTACAAAATTTTTAAAAAAGTTTTATTGAAACGGAATAAAAATTGATTTTTTAATGCATAAAAAACAACCGAAAATATCCTTTGCTCTTCTCGGATTCCCAGGAAGTCATTATCACCGATTAATAATAATCGCTTTTGCTATTCCACGTAGAATAATTTATTTCTTATCACGTACTTTTTCCACCTACAAATCGCCCAGATTGGATTCCAATTGTGTTTACTAGAATTTCGTCCTTTTGTATTGCTTTTCGAAAAATAACTTCAATGTATTTAAATAAAATAAAAATGATATTCCCTTAATCTCCTTATATGACCTCAACACGCATTTATGTATTGTACATAGCTCATAAAGTATTAAAACGCTTTCGTGTTATAATCCTTATGAAATATGGCATACATCACCAAAAAAGAGAAAAAAGCATGTGTTTGACCGGACCAGAGCCTCTGCAACCAGAGCAACTGCCGGCATCCTGATGAAGCCACACATACATATAAGGTGGTAAGTAGTAATTAAGCGCTGACTAGGTTAAAATTGCATTAAAAGTTATTTATGTCAATTAATTATAAACGCGTCAGCGTTAAGCTAGCAAACTTTATATGGAGAAACAGAAGCCGTAATATTTTATTACGTCCTTTTTAAAAGCTTATTTTTTTTCTCATCGACAACTGTTATAGATTTAATTACAAGCATTTTTATTGATATGAGATTTATTAATTCTGATGAAACGTGCCATATAATCATCGCACAGAGAAATGTTAAGAAGGTATTTTAATTATGAAATTAATTCATAAAGGGGTAATGCGTACATCTCTTTTATATACGGCCCTGGCCACCCAACGGAGTAATCCACTTTTATAACCATTAATTATCGTGAGACGATTGTTTATCCAATTATCCAAAATAAATGTATCCACTTAAGTGGATACATTAATATGAATATATGCAAATAAGTAATTAGTCCCAGGAAAGGCCATTATTATGGCGGAGTGTGTGTGGAAGCTTAGAGGTTAACCGCAGGTTTATAGGAAATGCACTTCAATGTCTTCTAGAAAGCCAAGGATATTGATATTTGCGGCCAGGAGTCATAAACTTAAGAACATAAATTATTCCGCAATCCATCATTATACGTGCCAGTTTTTATTAGAAATTATTGGAAAATAATAAATTATTGTACTAGCAAGTGGCAATACTACACACTCGTGCCAATGCGTTTTAGAATTTTAAAAGCTATGGTACACCATATCCTTGTGCCAGCCCAGCAAATTGTAATTGTTGCTCATATCTATACATTCTATACGCTCTGTTCAATTTTACTTAATTGTTTAAGTAGTCATTCTCATATTCATTATTATCATTTTTACCTATTATATATTTCACTTTTGCTATTGTAATTTTAGATTTAAGCTAACAAACATAGCAAAAAGGTGTCCCACATATAAAAAAGTGTCCCATTCAAAAAATATAACATAAATATTTATATTAAATACTAACCGACCCAGCCGGCGTTGCTCGGGCTTACTTTTGATTTTATCGGGATACCAACGAAAGCGGCCCAATTATAGAAAAAAACCACACACGTAACCGTGATTAAGAAATGTTTTCAAAATGGGCCACGCCTTTCAAATTTTATGTTGGTTATATGATAATAATATAAATGTCCATACAAAAAATCAATTTTTAGTTTCTGATGTGAAATATATATAATAATTCATTAATTAAGAACGCCTGGACCGATTTGGCTCATTTTCTTTCAGTTTTTGAAATTGGGAAAATCAAAAAATTGTTCCAATATTTGTGAAAAGCTGTTTTGCGTTCATTTTAATAGATTTGCATGTAAAGATAAAAAAAAAATAAGAAAGGCAAGATGACTTCGCCGGGCCCGCTTGAAATGTAACATTTATATAAATAATCAACCTAAATATTAAGCAAAGCTACCCACTGTTCACCTTTTTCACAACATTTCCATTTTCGGGCTCAACTAAACCAAAAAAGCTATCCTAACTTTACGGCTATAAGTCTGATAACAAATACAAGGCATTTTTCTGTTGAAACGTCTGTAGTTTCATCTATAACTAGACTGAAAACATTTAATTTTATATCCTCAACAAATGTACATAGTTCTCTGCCCTGTTCTCCCAAAAATTGTGAGATACGTTTCGATTTGGTTCTGGCACATATTACCCAAACAGAATTCAGTTTCTTAAGCAAACACGCATTCAGTTTAAGAGATAGAATAAGAATTACTAACCATTTGCAGATTTTCGTATTGTGTGTGGTGTGAACAATGGAAGGCGAATACAAATACAAGGGCAAAAATCGTGTCAACAGAAATAATAGTTATATGGAAAAAATATTTTGTGTTGTGTTAAGGATTTCAGATATTCTTTCGAACAAATTGTTTGTTTATTTCAAAAAGTGTCCAAAGAATAGCTTTATATCTAAAAAGTGTCCAAAAAAGGGGTGTCCTGTACCCCTGGTTCTATGAAAAAATCTGTGAAAAAACTTTTCATTGATAAAGCACCCTTTGCTTGGGTCGTGTGTAACATTGAAAACTTATGTCAAAATGTTTTCATTTGAAAAGTTATTTATCATCAAATATTTCGTCGTAATAAGTTGTGTGTGTGTATCATGTATGAGTATTTCCCTATTCAGCTTACTTTTTCAATGAATAAACGAGACTCAGGAGTAAAATGAAATGACAAAATGAAAAAGTCATATGAAAAGTATCGTGAAAAGAATTTTATCATTTAATTTTTTTATAGAACCGGAATAGGGGCACTGGTGCCGAAGTTCCGAAAAAAGTGTCAAATTGACACTTAGGTGTCCGAAAGGTAACCCTGATTATAAATACAAAATGAAAAGAAAAAGAATGAATAAAGAAATAAATAGAGCCAGTATTTTTTCTGGTGTTCGTCAAGGAAAGTTGTTTCTCTCCGTGCTGTGTGTGTAATTGATTCTATTTTTTTTCAGAAATCGTGAATGAATGTTCTTTGAAGGTTTAATTGCGTTATTCCAAACTAAGTCATTTTATTTTAGAAAAACTTAACAATGACATTCTGCTATCAAAACATTAATTAAAGTTTGTTATGTTCTGTTTCAAACTTACGTGTAATTTACTGAAAATATTTTCGAAAATCTGGACGTGCATTTTTCTGAAGGTAGGTTGTCTATGCTTTGATGCGCATTGGAAAAGTTTGAGCGTAAGTGCAGTTTTTGGGACCTTAAGCCACTACCTAAGGGAACATCTATATAAGATTGTGCTTATTGAAGAATTGAAGCTGGACACCCAATTACCTATGTGACTGTGGCATCCATGTTTTCAAAAGTCGACGAGAATGCTTTAAGTTGCTTCCAGAAATAAATTTTCCGTGTGGTTTTTGTCCCGCATGCATAAACGGCGATGAAGAATGAAATACAATGAGGGTACAGTAAGGGTTATAAATTGACCGAGCCAGAAGAGTAAAATTCCAACGTTTAAGATGGCTGGTCATAAAAAGCGGATGGACATTCTTGCTTCGGCCCGGAAAATTTTCCATTCTATCCCGGAAAGACACCACAGTAGAGGAAAACCGAGAATAACTTGGCGCACGCAAGTGGAAGACGACCTCGATCAATTTCACGTGTATAACTGGAGACAGTTAAATGAGGTCGAAACTGTCTGGAGTCGTTTGTTGTTGGATCTATATCTCTACATGCCTTTTTTCAAAACAAAGTATATATTTATTTTTGAAAGATTTGTCATTTCCTCACATGCGGCGGTACCACTTTAACCAACAAGGGGATTTAGGCCGTAAAACGAAAAGACTACATTTAACCATCATGACTTTACAGATCTTCCATAGACCAACCGAGCAATTTAATTGCAATTCCACCCCTAACCGATTAATTATCCACAAGAAAAAACCTAATTGCCTTCAACAAGGAGCAATAAAACTCTACTCCGCACCACCATTTTGTGGGATAAAAAAATGTAAGATGCTCATTTCCCCAACAATTCCTGCTAACTTAAGCCCACTTAATGAACTTGAGTAGTGCATAGTGTGTTCGTGTCCTAGAAACTCACATAACTGTAGGTGCTCTATTATGTGCCCATTTCGCGAATCTACCCTCAATCCAACCGGAAGAAACAAAGCAAACAAAAAAACACTTCAAAAAATGTTTTATTGTGTAATTTGATTGCGATTTATTCATTTCACTTTGGAAATTTAACAGCTTCTGACATTTATTTTCATTTGCTACAAATGAAATCGCATGCGGCAGGCAGGACGAATGATGACTATTGTGCTGGTGGTGTTGATGATTGCGAAATTGATGATGAGATGAGGCTAAGATGAGAAGGTGCTGAAGCTGAAAGTTATGTTGCACGTTTATTGAAAGACATTGTCCTGTTTTTTTACAATAATGGTTCGTATTTTTTTTTGTATTCTGGAAAGAACTTTTCTTAGCCCGAATCTCAAAGAGGAGTTCACTTCATGGTGTCTATCTTACGGTGTCCGGTCCAAGAATCTTCTTAGCACACTTACGCACCTTGTTCCTTTAACGGAATTTTTTTTTTTTTGGTTCTTCTAATACAATTATACTGCCCCCTGTGGTTTGCGTCCATAAATAATAATGAAACTTTATTCTTTTTCTTATCTTGGCAAGTTGTGGAACAATTCTAATTCGAACAGCGTTGTTATATTGTTCTTATTTTGAATTGCAACTTCTGGAACACATAGAGCATATTATTCAGTTCCAATTTATTAGAAAGGACCTGCGACCCAACAAAACCCCAAAAGAAAAATATTGAGGCTTCCATTCAATTCCAAGAAAAAGAAGATTTTTTTAAGAAAAATAAAAAATCATTTTTTTTTACTCTGGAACGTAAAAACATGCTTAACAATAACAACCCTGTTCAAAGAAACAGTAGGTGATGTTAAAGACGATACGAAGAAATATAGTAAATTTGATAAGAGCCTCCTAACAAATGATAAGTGGGTTGTTTTTTTCTTTATAACTTAGCAGATAAATCTTACCACTTGCTGCTTATAGTAAACATACCTCCTGGGAGATGAAGAAGAATCCATCTCTTGGTTGTTTTTCTTGGACCAGGTGCAGGACGAAAAAAAAAATAAAAACAACCACAAAAGAACAAGCTTACACGTATCTCATTTATTCGCCTTGAATTCATTTATTCCGATATTTCCACAAAAGAACATCATTAATTTTAATATATAAATTAACACAAACATATGTACACACATACATTATATACCCATATGGCATAAAGCTTAATGAAAGCCATTGTGGCACGCGCATCCTGATTACACGGTTTCACATTGGTGAACGTTCACAGGAAACAATTGAGTTGTAATTGTGCTTATTATGGTGTTCTTAAATTGGATTCCTTTCAATGCTTATATATTATTCATTTTTAGGACAGGAGGTAAGGGCTTTGAGTTGACTTGGAATTCTAGGAAATTGTTAATTATGTTGTTATAGAAAAATCCTTGGGAGAGACTACATGCTGAGCTTTTGCAAGAAATCATTTGGAATTTAAGGAACTCATATGCAATTACAATTATTGTAATTTACTTAGCTTATCAATAATTCTCAGCAAAAAAAAAATATTTTATGAGGAACCCATTCATAATTTTTGAGAAACTGAACTGGCAGTTTTGGGGCATTTTTCAGAAAAGCTGTAACTCTGTATATATTTTTGCATTAAAAGTCGTTTTTAAAGGAGGTTTAAATTCCCCTTTAATGTTGAAAAAACAGCTCTAACTCTTCGAAAGAAAGATTCTAAAGCTATTCACCGGACTTTTCTATAGGTTCTTCAGCGAGGTCAGCATACCCCCGTGGGTATTCGGCAACTAAAACCCCAACTGTAAAACCGGATCGGAGTAACCAGAGTAGATTAAAGTCAACCGACTTTTAATATAATTTCTATATACTTTAGCCATTAATTTAATATTAAAACAACATTGTCTATTTATGTATAGTTATGTAAATTTCAGTCAAACTGAACATATTATTCATGTTAAATAAAATAAATTGCACGACTGGATCGCACGTTCTTGCTCACATGTGCGGTCATGCCGTCGAATAAAATAAAAAAAAATAAGAAACATTAACTAAGAAAAATAACACTATCTGAACTTAAAAAAAAATGTCAAAACCACAACACTTAACGGTTTTTAGTAAAAATGGAGTACGCCATCACACGTCTTGTGTAATAAAGAATTTATGAAAAAAGTATTTCGAGAATTGTAGGACGGATTTTGATAAAATCCTGTTTTTTACTCTTTATTTTTTTTAATTTTTTTTTAACTTTTGTATGCAGTTTCTTAGAGTTTATTAATATATATGTAATTATTAAACTTAAAATTATTTTTTCGATTAGTTTTGAAAATATTGATTAGTTAAAAATTAATTTTAATTAGAAAAAAAGTTATTCAAAATTTTGATCCGCAGAATTAATTTGGCTACCTAGATGTTCTCAAATAAAAAAATTGACAGAAATTTTAAGAACCGAGAAAGCCAAAAATTAAAAAAAAAACATTATATGAAAGGTACCGTTAATAGACTTTTCCCGTAAATTTGGTTCTGATAAAATAATAGCCAACACCAACAAAATAATTCTTACGAGCCGTTTTCGAGAAAAATAAGATTTTCCTAAATGTGGCAGGTACCATTATTTTTAGGCCTAAACATTAAATTTCAATTTCCCCCCTGGGGAACACCAAATTTGAAGATAATTAGGCTGCAGATTGTTAAGCTACGTGTTCACGATTGCCAGGTCTGCAAATATTGACGGATCTGTCAGTGAAAAATTTGTCTCGAATGTCTGACAACCGTGTACACACCAAATCAATTTGCAGAAAATTTTGTTCATCATTTTAATGGAAATTTAAATACGAGAACATTTATTTTTAGAATTTTAGATATGGAATACATTGAAGATGAAAATACTGAAGCATTCCAGCCCATTGTGGTTGAGCCAGTTACCCGGTCTCGCCGTGCACATATTCGTATCTTTTTTTGAATATTTGGAGTGAATTCACCAAAGCTAAAAGCGCTGATCAAATTGTTTTCAATTCATTCGCCAAAAATTTTGATACAGTTCTGGTTCCTCTGTTTGCAATTCGACCATCAATTTTGCGTAAAATCCCTCCTGCTAACGACGGGCCACCCAATCCTTCGTCCATACCCTACGACACATCTTTCTGGGCTGTTTGGCTGTTGCATCATCGCTGCTTTCTAATATTTAAGCATTCAAAATAGTTGCAATTGCTACGTTTATGTCCATTTAGCTTATTTTTTTATGTTTCACTTTTATTCAATGCAGCTTTAAACTTTTCTGATAGTTGCAATGTTACAATGAGCTGAAAATGAATTTGCAGATCCAAAATTTAATTTGTTGTGTACACGGTTGGCAGAAAATCTACAAATGTTTTCAAATCTACTGCTAGCTATTTGGCCAAACTAGATTGTCGACATTGCCAGCCAAATATTTGGCAACTGATTTGCAGACATTTGTAGATTTTCTGCAAACCGTTTACACACACATTTAATTTTCAGCTCATTGTCAGCTCATTTTCAGATATTGTCATACGTTTGATGATCTGACAATGATTGTCAGACCTGGCAATTGTGTACACGTAGCTTTATGCATACTGACAGACAGACAGAAATCTAGTGGTAAACGCTATCTCATTGTGAATTTAATATCCAAAGTCCAACCCTATTACCAAAATCAAGTTTTCTTATATTTTTGAAATCATATAAAGTAAAGTAACATGAATGAGTAAAATCCATGTTGAGGACATATGAAGCTGAGTTTATCCACCAAAGTATTAACGATGTAATAAATATAATCCAATAATACAATTAACTCTTAATCTCTTTTTATTAATTTTAAGGTACAAATTATGTAACGCTCTTATTTTTTTTTATCACGGAAAAGGGTAAAAAATTAATGTGTGCATCGATATCTTCTCGCACATAAATATTTTTAAAGAACGCTGAGGAGTAGAAAATATATATAAAAAAGGTTAAGCTTTTCTCTGCATTCGCTTTCTTCAGTCTGCAATTTTTTGCCAACATAACTAGAAAATTAAATACCAACAAACCCGAAGTCCTATCTTCCTTATTCTGTGTACAATTGTTGCGAAAGTTCTAACGTAGATTATTTTAATATTGCATTTCATAAACGTGATACTTTCCCAAGTTTCAACAGCAGAAAAACTCTGCTTTGCAACACAATTTCTAACCTTTATATAGACAGCTGACGCAAATTGAAAAAATTCCTTCCTGGCTATATTATTAGCTTTATGAACTCCTTCAACAAGGTAGATGAATACTTTGAAATTCCTTGCCTTCCCAGTATGGCATCACACAACACTTTCCCCAATCGTCTTTTATTGCAACAAAAAATAAAGAAAACACAAAAACACAATAAGGACGACAATGTCTGGCATAGTTTTCAATTTCAATAAGTGAATAATATTATTTATGTTGATCAATGAAAATAAGTCCGGTCGTTCTTGGCAACCAGAACGTGTCTGTGTATAAGGTGTCTCCGCTATGGGAAGACATATTAAAGTCCTTGTTGTTGGCATTGTGTTGTTTTGTGTTTTGTTATAAGTTTGTGGTTATTTTCACAATACAATGGCACCATATTGTATCCTAACATTGCATCCTATTCTTAGTGTACAGCTAAGGGAATTGCAAAGTTTGAATAGCAAAATATCGTTTTTGAATGTGAGTGAGAGAGGAAAAGGATGTTTTAAGCAAACATAAATATTTTTCAAGAATTCGAATTTATATTCGTTGAATATTATTATGAGTATGAGATGTCATTCGACATTCAGTCATATATTGGCAGAGGGAAACAACACAAACTAAAAGTAGCAGAAACAGAAGCCTCAGTCCTTGTTGAAATGGGAATAAATACACAAACGTCAAATAGGTATTTGCATTTGAAAATATTTCCTTTTATTTATTTGCATGATATGTGCGTGCCAATATGTTATTGGAATATTTTTGAAGTCCTAGTTTTATTGTGTAAGAATAGTTTATTGGTTCCTTATATCAATACACTATTATAAGAAGAGTTTAATCAAAAGTGCAAGTATAGAACAAAGGGTATTACAAGAATTTAATACTTTTGTTATGAGTCCTGTTTGATTAAATATTTGAGATTGAGTAAAAAGGTTTCAAATGACCTTCCTACAACAAATTGCATGAGGACTATGAGACTTTTTTGTCTCATTGCTATTTTACAAGAATGCTACACTGAAATACCCAGTTGCTTTCGACATTTTTACTTGCACTACTAGGAATGTCCATTGGTTTATCTTTGGGACAAACCTCGCCGAAGATATATCAAATGACAGAGATTATTTCTTTAGACGCACTATATGAATGTAGAAAGCCTTGTCTAACATTGCTTTTTTCCTCCCATTTTCTTATACACAATTACACCACTAAGATGTACAATGTACCTCCACTTACGTCCTTCCTTATTTTTAAATAAACGCACGTTGTTCATTGTAAAAATATTTTAAAAGAATACAAAGTAATCTTTTCATGTTAACAGCAAACTAAAAATTAAACTGCTTATTTGACGTTTGTCTCAGATATATGCAAAGCATTTCTAATTTTGACTTTTTGCCTTCACGTGCAAGAAATTTTAAAAGAACTAGCTATCTTCAAAAATCTCTTAATTCGTCTGCGATTAACTCCGAACTAACTTAACCGGTTCTGATGAAAATATGTACACTGTGTGTAATATGGTCTAATAATAATATGGTCTTAATAATTTCAATATTTTCTTACTTGCGATTATAGGGTGTATAACGCAAGTTATGCATTCGGGCAGATTGCAAAAATTGAGATAACGATCATAAATAACATTACGATGATAGACACATATTTGAGTTTCAAGCAAAATTCTGCATGTCTGTCTATTTTCCTTCGTCGGTCTCGAGAGCTGATTAACCGATTACAATCAATTTTAAAAATTTAGGGAGATGTAGTACGTAGCCCATAGATTTCACATTGAAGACTAAAAAGTTAGTGACAAAAAATGTCTGTATGTCTGTCAGTTTGCCAGTCTGTCTCTCCGTCTGTATGTATAACGCGCTGCAGCCTAAACGGCTTAAGCGATTGCCTTGAAATTTGGTATATGTAGTTCTTTTGGTTTAAAGAACCTTTGCATAAACCCAATGTCGTACCTACTCCAAATCCTATTGTTATCCCAAGTAGGGGGGTTGCGGGAGGCAGCATGCCCCCAACCTAATACTGGTTGGGTGATAAAATCTCAAGAAATTTCTTTGCACACTGATTCGGTAATAACGCCGAAATTCTGATCGACATTATTACGATTTTTCTTGGAAATAAAACCGAAATTCGCCTTTATTTCGCTTTTTTAGGGAAATAAGATTGAATCGACCTTTTTACTATTTACCTGTTTTCACGGTTTTCATAGTTTTGCCTATACAATACTTGCTTAGCCTAAGTGTGTTAGGCAGAACTAGTTTAATCAAACGCCCATAGGCAGAACTAATTTTGCTTAAGAAACAGTTTTGGGTAACATATACATATATAGTATAAAAAATACTTAAACAAAGGAGCAGAAATAAATAAATAATATGTATGTAAATATATAATTATATAAATAAATAAATAAATAAAAAAATTATAAATAAATAAATAAATAACACATTTTTTATACATAAATAAATACATATATAAATGAATAAATAAATAAATAGATAATTTAATATCTAAAACAAAAAAATAAAATAAATAAATAAATAAATAACAAAAAAAACAAATAAATAATAAATATCCGCACCTAACTTGATTTAAATATTTGATGCCTGCAAACTGCTCATATTCAATCTTGTTGTTGTAAAGAGTATTCCTATTTAAACTGAGAACAAATACAATATTTATAGATCCTTAAGCAGTCACAACGATTTTGTAGTACATTAATTAGTCTCCCTTTTGGGAATTTGACTCTGACGTGCATCGGTAACTCGTAACAAAACTCCCATAAAATATCCGTTTAAATATACAAAACACAGAAACTGTTATCCAATACTGATGCAACATGTTAAAAGTTGTATCCCAAAGAAGCTATTGGTTAGCTCTTAATGAACTTTTTATAACAAATCTCCTGAACATAGTTAATAAAATATAGAGAACACATCTCTCTGATACGTACTTTAGCCACGTATTCTTCGTTATTTTTTTTTCAAAATTAGAAAATTATTATCTTCCTTAAGGAAATTCAAAACAATTTCCTTGTTTGCACCTTCAAAACCCAAATAATATTACAGAGGTTAAGTAAATAATTTGCAAATGTCCGATATGCCCATACGATGGGCAATAAGTTCCCTTCCATCAGGTCATATACCCTAAACACCCAATAACTACACATAACAACCCACAAAATTCACCATAAGCCCATCTATAAACTTCCCAAGGCTTAGACCAACAAAATTAAATGATTGTCGAAAAATCATGCAAACGGGACGCAATATCTATGTAAATGGCTCCCCGACTAAGTCTCGTTACACCTTTCACGATCTCATTTGAAAAACATTGTCATCCGCATATATCCTAAAAAAGTAACCTAAATGGAAAAAGACCCTTAATACCCGCAGCACAGAGACAAACACCAATACAATACCCCCTGATGTCGAAGTACTCTCTTAGGCGTATTAAAAATTCACCTATCCTGGGCTTCCAGTATTCTTTTATTTAATATAAAATTAGATATGCGTACCGAGGACGTTCTGGAGAGGTGAAATGGGAATCCTCTCCGCTCGCCCTGAGCCTTCATCAAACTTAACAACAAAAGACAAAATAAAGGACTAGTTCTTGTGTGTGTGTATTTTGGTAGCCAAATTTGAGATTCTTCCCTTAGCCTGGCGAAACACCTAACGAACGTACCTAAACGTGCACTTAGGGCGTAATAATGTGTTCAACAGCTATAAAACGTTTCCAAGGATGTAATATCGGAAATTTGAATAAATTTTCACACTTCAGTCGTCCTGTTTATGAAGAGAGTTAGTTTCCTCATGCCATCCCGCCGCCGTGCGACGCATAGTCTGCCACACGCTTCTAACCTACATTTGTCTTGCTCTATGGCTTTGTTTGTGTTAATCCTTGAATAATTTTGGAAAATTCTGTACATTTTGGTTTTTTATTCTCTCCTTGCAGGTTATGAAGTCGCTGGAGCCCCATATAAATGTTGTACGCCTTTTGGGCTGTTGTACTGATAAGGATCCAATTTTCGTGATAATCGAATATGTAAATCGAGGTAAACTTCAAACGTACTTGCGGAACTCGCGTGCAGAAAGGTAAGCATGTTTTGTTGTTTTTATTTTTTCGACTTTTTTTCAAAATCCTTATACGAACGGTATATTAGTGATTCTGAAACCAGTTTGTTTGTTTTTTGGTTTGCGTGCGTGCATAAAAGTTTTTTGTTTTTCTTGTATTTACTTACCTACAATGGATTCAATGCTCCGGAAAGATTTTATTTATAGATATTGTAAAAAAGGGATGATTACGGGATGAGTAGAGCTATAGGTATCTGTTCAGAGGATCTCGTAGAAGAATAGATATAAAAATCTGGGCGTGAATAACAAAACCGGAAACCCTCAATTTTTTCCACAAAATTTATTTGTTTATATACCACAGAGATTCGCGGAGGAGTTAATACAAAAAAGTACGCATACGCCATACACTGTGCGGTTTTCAAGTTATTTTTTCTTTTTTTTGTATTTTTATTATTTTTTATGACATGAGTGATTTCTTGTGCTTCAGTTTTCGAAGGATTGTTTATTTGAATAAAACAAGAATACAATATAGTTATTTAATTTTTTTTTTTTAATTTAATATACATACATAGTTTTTACATTAAAAATAGAAGGAATATACAATATTTAATATTAAATTTTGTTTCCCAATGTGTAGAAATTATTTGGAATGTTCTTGAAGAAACTTTCCGCTCCTGAGGTGACTAAAGGTGATGTCACATCTTGACGGCAAAATTTAGATCAGCGACAGTATAAAACCTTCAAAGTTGGCTTCAGACATGGAAAAATATTAGCAGAATCCAGTAAAGTGAAGCAGTAAAGTTGCAAGGTTTTATTTCTTATTTTATAACTCAAAAACGGAAAAAGTTTTCGGAGAACCATTTTAATGTCATACGAATGAAATAACGGTCAGGGGTAAATTGGTTATTAGCATTGCTAAAAGAACTAGTATTTCGATGAAATTGGTTTAGGGGATGATTGGAAGTTGCCATTTTTCTTAACTCCAAAGATAACGATAGAAAAGAGGTAGACATGAAACATGACGCGAAAGGTGTAATGATATTAACATCTTCAGTCAGTTTTAATGCTCTAATTTGAATTTCATCGAACATACCCAAGTGACAGGAAGAAGCACCGGCCTAGATATGGGAATTTAGTTCTTGGATTGTAGCCAGATGAAAGGGGGAAAACAAATTCTTATACTGTCGAAGGATGCCTGAAAATATTATGTAGGTATTTTAAAGCTACGTCTTATACATATGTAAGTGATCGTGATCTACTATAGGGTGCTCTGGTATTGCACATGCTGAATATTTCAGAATGATCGGCTTCATTGAGCTAAGTGTGACTCATGAATAGTGGTAAAGGGTATATTTATGTTTAAAAAATGCTTTGCATTTTTAACGCATTACATTTGATTTAACTGTCAAGCCCAATAAAAGCAATGTAGAATATCGTGTTCACACCATTTTAGGCAAAAGCCGCAGAAATTGAAATAACTGGTTTGATGATAAATGCAATCAGATTCTAAACGTAAAAATGCAGCACACCAAGCAATGCAACAGTCTCAAAAAGAGCTCAAAAGAAAGCTATCAAAAAGATTTCACAGGCGAAAAGAGGCAGCCTCCTCTGTCCTGCAGGAACTGGTAGCCCCATACGCTAAAACCATAATCGGCAAATGTCAATGTGTTTTTATACCAGGCAAATCAACAATTAATAATATCTTTATCCTTAATCAGGTGATGAAAAAAAGTCTGGAATTTAATATCTCAATATTCCAACTTTTTATAGACTTTAAAACCACCTACAATAGCATAGCATAAGGTAGAAATTTATAAATTTGGCGTTGGAGAAAGTGATTTTGGCAAGTCAAAAAGAGAGATTATTGTCACCAAATCTAGTCAGATGTTAGCTTAGGCAGATGACATTGACATCATTGGGCATCGGCAGATTCTCACAAGCTATACAAGACTTTCTTTACCCATATCTGCGAGAAGTTTTAGTCCAACTATCAGGATAGTGGAGCATGTATTTGAATAGGGCTTTTAACTTCATTGAGTCAAAAGTAGCAGCTGATAATAATATGGATGAAGAAATACGCGGGCAGCTGATAAGATCCAACGGAACCTAGTATAGTCTGTCAAGGCTCTTTAAATCCTTACCATAAAAAAACATAAACTGCTGCTGTACAATGCTCGTGCAGTATATATTTAACATAATAAGGGAAACACAAATCACTTGTGCCCGTGCACTGTTATAAAAAAGAAAAAAGAAAAAAAAGCTTAAGATCTAACCATTATGCACATACGGATCCGAGACTTGAGTGCTTAAAGAAAGGAACTCTGATCTCTTATCCGTGTTTTAGAAAAAAAAAACTGTCAGAGGTAGTCGAAAATAACTAGAAGATAGCATGTCGCACAAATTTAGGTTTCTGAGTATTTTTTGAGTTAAAAAGGACAAACGTCTTGGACCAAAAAAACATAAACTATTGCCGCCATATAGAAACTCCACTGGTGTAGTCTTAATATAAAAGAGTGAAGTGAGAGAATTGTGGAACCAGTCAAGATCATATAATAATCGTTACGAGAAAGGGGAGACCGAGGATCTTCTGACGTAATTCGAAAGTATTTTTAACATTGTCTTACGGGTTAATGTAATATGTCAACGTTTAATGTCATTTATCATCAGCTAGGCTAAGCCGACATAGACCAAGTATTTAGATAGAAGAAACCAAGGAACTTGGTTCCTGGTATCAAATACGTATTCATTAGTTTTGACTGCAGATATTCGAACTATAAAGAGTACTGTAAAGTATTATCATCATAATCAAACTCCTCCCTCAAATGATGAAAATTACATTATTTTATCAAAATCCGTTAAGACCATACACCTTCTATTTCAAAAACCCACAAAGGAAATCTTTTCTTAAAAAAGAAGAGTTATCGTATCATCTCTCTCTTACCTAATTGAGACATTTTTAAAACTAGGACACTGATGCCTCAGGTTCTTGTAAAGATTAAAGGTATATTAAAAAATATATCTAAAATCAACTATTCTCAGCTTTTAAAATACAAAAACTTGGCCAAAAGATGTAAAACAGTTTTGGGGTTCATAATTGATCCAGGCTGGCGAGTGAATAAGACTGAAACTTAAGATGCACAAAAAACTAAAGGACAATCTTATATAGAATTGAAAGCAGCTTTCTCCAAGTGATACGCTAGATAAACTTGTTTTTGAGGATAAATTCTACTTCAAAATTAAGTGCCAAAACAACTCCTTCTGAGTTTTTTTTACAGAATTGTTCACTATCAGAAATTGCTTATCCGACACTTTTGCTGTAAACATGCCCCCGTACCCAACAAAGATCTTTAATGAAACATCTAAAGAATCATACCAATAGGAAGTGTATTATCAATTTAAAGAAATTAATTTCCACCAAAAATTTTCACATTTCATTAATAGGGTCGAGTAATTTGTGTGCCCTTGATTTCAATGTATACAAATTAAATTTTACTATTGCTTCCAGGAAACCCATTTTCAATTTTATCTGAATTTCACATCCTGATTTCCTGCTATATGTTTCCTTTTGGGAATAAAATCAACAACGGCATCTTCAACTTTATTATCATTTGTTATCAACATTCTCTAAAAAGACATATCAACGATATAGGAGTTTGTCTTCCATAATGTTCGTATTGTTGCCAAATTCCTACTCTAAACCAAACCTACCCACACACCCACACTATTATTTCTACCATTTTCTGCATGTGTCTGTAAAAAAAGCTCTCATGACCATTTACCTTTATTGCAGGCATTATGGCAATACTCACGGAAAATCGAATATCCTGACGTCAGGCGATTTAACATCATTCATGTATCAGGTTGCTAAGGGTATGGATTACCTAACATCCCGTGGGGTAAGTAAAATATCTTATATTATAACAATATATAAGTACATGAAGCTTCAAGCCCATGCTGATTCCCTGGCTGGTTGATGCTTTTGGTTACTTTTTTCACAGAAACTCCACTTTTATCTAGGTTGAAGGTACTTTTCAACGTTTAAATGCACGGTTTCTCCTCACACATCCGGATGCAGGCATGAAGGATCAAATACAATTTAAAAAAGAAAAAAAAACATAAATCCAGGACGAGCGCTGGGTTTCACGCAAAAAATCAAGAAACAATACCAGAAAGTGGAAACAAGGCAGAAATGTTTACTCTTTTATCCAGCCTTTGTTGTTTCCCTTGGTGGGTTGGTGTGGGAACAAAGCTAGAAGGGGTATAGTTTGTACTAGTTTGGCAGTTCATTCGAAGAGATAAGTTTCCAGGAATTTCCGATTTGGCGGTGCAGGTGAACTCACTACAATCATTTGCCCATTACCATGCTCGACAGGATGAAAACAGAGGGTGGTTATGATATTTTTTCCTGACGCAGAAAACTGCAAATCGTTTAAAATAACAGTAGGACATAAACGAGTATCTTTGACATTATAAGTCTTCTTTTTGCGTATATGGCCGGGGTTCCTCAGGTTTGAGACTTCGGCCCGTTTATGTTTAGATTGCCATAGATATGGACGTGAAATGGGTTGATCTTCATGAAGTCGATACATAATATCATTGAAGATAAAACAGAATGAAACGGAAGCAATTTTGACTTTTGAGAAGAAATTGGTGATTAATGATTTCATGAAACAAAATGTATGCACACAATGTAAACAAAAAACACTTATCTTTAGGTTTAAAAAAAAATATATTAACTTGGTTCAAGTTATTATTCGTCATGTTTAATTCAAGTCATTTCAAACAGTTTACATTTTAAAATACAAAGACTGAATACTGGTGTTCTACAAGGTTCTATTGGTTGTCATGTTTTGTTTTTCGTACCCTACAACACATTTGTCTTTTTAAACAAGTTTCCAAATTTGTATTCCGGTTTGAGCCAGCAGATAAAACTTGTAGGGACAACGAATATTTCATTAAATCCCCATATCACAACAATTCATAACCTCCTACCATTCCATTTAGCTGTCTGAATTTAGGGACAAAATTTTGGCACCAAATATAATAAATAAATAATATGGGACCGCCACCGTCACGCACCGCTCTTTTCTTGCAAAGTTGCAAAGTCGCAGCAGACAATAATACCATCGATTCCTATTTTGTTAAGATAGGTTCATGACAATGGGTTTTAATAGAACCTCTACAATTTGGCGCTTGAATCATTTAAACACAATTCGCAAGCGAATCCAAGTATTTAAGTAGGTCAGTGGTCAGAACTTAACGAGCTATTACTGATCCGTTATCCGTTTGCAAGTTTTGTAGCTGTTGGGATGAAAACGGTTTTGGTTTTCAATAAGCGACTGGCCGTCGTCTGAGAGCAGTCTTCAATTGTGGGCTGCATGGAGCGGTGCCTTATTTTGTGAAATAAAAACCGGTTGTGAAATTCTTTTCTAAAAACAGGCATATCTAAAAGGAAAGAAAAGAGAAACTAAAAGAATAGAAACTTGTTATAACGGTCGAAATTGTGTTTTTTGGGGCGAAGATGAACACAAGGTGTTTTGTTAATAATTAAATGAAATTGTAAAGGAACCATAGAAAATTGGAAATTTAATTACATCAATCGGCTGAAAAGAATACAGACAAGGATGGTTCCCAAATGAAGTTAAAGTTAAAAAAAAATAGGTGGGTTTGGTGAACTGCAGCGGGCTGAGCAGGATCGGATGAGAGCGATTGGCAATTGTTTGAGAGTTCAGGTGTGGGAGAGCCAGAGCTGAGTTTTTTTTAGAGTTTATTAATATACATGTGATTATGAAATTAAAAAAATTATTTTTTTTTGATTTGTTTTAAAAATATTGATTTTCAAAAAAAAATTCAAAAAATTATTTTTATTAGAAAAAAATGTTTTTCAAAATTTTGATATGCAGAATTAATTTGGCTATCTAGATCTCTTTAAATATAAAATTTGACAGAAATCCATAGAGCCGTTACCGAGAAAGCCAAAAATTAAAAAAACCGTTATATGAAAGGTCTCGTTGATAGACTTTTCCCGTATATATGTAATCAGATAATAGCCAATACGAACAAAAAAAAAAATCTCAAAAATTTTCATCAAAATCGTTGGAGCCGTTTTCGAGAAAAATAAGCTTTTCCTAAACGGTCGTATGGCAAGTACCGTTATTTTTAGTCTAACAATAAAATTTCAATTTCCCCTCTGAGGAATGCCAAAACATAAACACATACCAAATTTGAAGGCAATAACTCAACCCGTTTAGGCTGCAGCTCGATATACACCCGGACTGACAGACAGACAGACAGACAGACGGACATTTTTTACCAATTAATTTTTTAGGCTTCTCTATGATCGTAATGACATGTTTGATTGTTATCTCAAATTTGTTTATATTCACGAATACTAAACTTACCTTATAGTCCCTATAACCGCAAGTAAAAAAGTGTAAATTATGATTGGGGTAGATTGTAAGGTAAAGCTAAAATATATGTACAAAAACTCACGCGTTATTGCAGTCACGTTAGAAGATTGCAAGTAAGTTGTACGTTTGGATACCGTTCATGTCTTTAACTATGGAAAGCCAACTTGCACTCGAGTTACTTAAGAATGACGACTGGCGAGTGCTTTATGTGACCAAACCATCAACTCTCCCTTTGGAATAAATCCCAATACCACCTCTTGCATCAAGGTTTAACAAGGCCAATGAAAAAATTTCTTTAAACAAATTAGTCATTCTACCAGAAATCAAAAGAAATCGCGAAGTTTCTATAAGGTGGTCGAACGCAGGTTATCAAGGAGCTACTAATGAGTACTTCAGCTGTTATTACCCAATCATTATAATCGATTTAAATCAAGCGTGAAGCTAGTTCTTTCTGAAAGACAGAATAAGAATAACAGGCCTGAACATTTTATCAGAGCCGTGATTTTGGAAAAACTTCTTCGCAGCAATAATAATTTCCAAAGCTTGTTTATTCTAAGATCACCATGAGTAATGAGGTCTATTTCCACCTCTCCGGTTTAGTGAATGATCAAAATTATAAATTCTGGGGACAAAAAATCCGTTATTGTGAAGGGAACATTTCGCGTGGCCAAACACCCCTTTTTGACCATTCCAGTCTATTTTTGGTGGGATTATTCAAAGTGAGCTAATGTAAGCAAGCCTCAAATTTCTGAATTCCTTAAACAGAAATTTAATAGGAATACAATATCGCCGGAATGCGATACAAAAAAATGTTGCAGAATAATAATGTCAACGGACTAAAAGTCATAGAGATTTCATCTTGAGCCGGACTTTTTCTATTAATAATTTTAATCGTAAATATATGGCTTTATAAAAAAAATAAATTATTTTGTTATTTTGATCACCCTGTACACTTCTGATATTATAGTCTGAAATTCAGCTTAAACCCATTACGATTTAAAAACCTTAAGTGCAAGTATCTATAGCGAGTGCAAATATCTCAATGATATTCCTGAAACATTCCTATGCAAACAGTATATTGGAGGATTCACCAAAGTCTTTGCTTTTAAATTTAAAAAATATATGTACATTGGATCACCCTGTTAAATGCAAACCGAATTTGGGTAAGCGTATCCTTTACAACCGGAAGAGTGTATCATTTTTCTGCTTTTTTTTCCTTTTGATATCACAGGCTTTTATTTCAAAAGGAACAGAACACACGTAACCCAGCCACAGATAGCATGGCAAGGTATAGACTGTGTGGCTGCATGCACTCTCTTCACCTTTTTCGGGCTTCATTCCCACTCGAAAGAACCAAAGAAGTACCTATCCGCACTATATACTATTTATAATCTCAAGGGTGCAATCCGTAATGGTTTGTGAAATGTATTTGAAAGTTTTATTTTCAACAAGAACTCACCTTCTATATCTGGTTACCTATACCTCTTGCCACCAGCCATATATATAAGCGCAGCAGTAGCGCCAAACCGATGCGACTCCAGACTCCAAAGCAGAAGTAAAGTCAGCCAAAGAGCTAATGTTGGAATAGTTTAGTTGCAAGTGGTCCATGATGTGGTAGCGGCACGAAGGCGGTGGTGAGGGGATGGCGATGCGGTGTTCTGCGTTCACCTGTTGAATCAATTTGCCGCAAAAGGATAAACAAAAAGCAGTCAGGGACTAACGATGATTTCTCCGTTTCGAGTAAATTGGATTAACTTTAAGTACATTAACCCACACCTATACATACATATATAAATTCAGAAACGTAGCTATATCCAAGGTTTTGGCAAAGGGGTCCTTGTCGTCGCATCGACCTCCTGTGGGTGCGCTCTTTTCTATACAACACTTGCACCTGGGGTGGACTATGTGAGAATTATATCAAACAGATTTAAAAATGATAAATTTCATTTCGTCTGTCTCGGGGGGATTGTTGCGGATTTAGGTGAAATTGTGCATAACAGGGAAAGATCCTGAAAATTGAAAACGAATGCTCTGACGATGAGATGTGCGCAACCAGAACCCAGAAGGTGGATGCGGATTCGGATTGGCAGGATTGAAGTTGCTGATGGTTGCTGTATATTTTGTGTGGGACTGGATTTACTTCTGAAATGGAAAATTTATGTGTTTCCACTTGGGGGGCTGTAGTGATAAATGGTGGAAAATGCAGATCTTTAAAATTCTTAGAAAACATAGATGAAGGTTCTGCTTAAAAACTTATTTAAATTAATATTTAAATCCAAAATTTTATAAACTTTGCGTAGGAAAATAATTAGCTTTGCGGGCTTTGATGTTTTGTTTATTTAATTTTTTATTGTGGTAACAGAAAGGATTCAGTTGAGTAACAAACATAATACAGTCAGCAAACAAAATGTCGACCATTTTGTTTTTTCCATTTAGAAACACATATGTATATCTAACCTATGATCATATTAGATAGAATGATTATCAAAATTACAATTAAACATGACTTTACGACGATGGAAAAACATATGTAAGCTGTTAGCAAAATCCTGTCTGTCTACCTGTTTGTCTGTCTGTTCGTATGTATTTTGTACTACAGCTTGAAATGTTGGTTCAAACGTTCTAAAATTTAGAACAGAAGATTATTTTGACATATGCCTATTTTATCTCAAATCTACGATGCTTAACGATTTTCCATTCGGGACTTTTACCTGCAATTCCACGAATTTCAACTAACCCAAAACCTCAATTTAAATGACAGTAAATAAATGTTAGGAAATATTGGAAGACATAGGGTTACAGCATGAACATTTGAAATTCATGGTGGATATTCTGTAATTTAACGATTAGAAGGAAAGGTTATCTTTCCCAAACGTAAGGTAAATTGCCTATCTAATTCGTGCAATTTAAAAACGTGTCGACTGTTTTCATATGAGGTGTTCAAAAGTCTAGGTTTTGTGCTCCAAGCATAAATTCACCGACCCCCTTAAGGATTCAAGCGAAATTGTGTATCGGAAGATACACAATCTATAAACTAAAATTTTGTATCAATGAATGCTCCATATAGTAAATTTATTGAAATACGTCCTGTTCACTAAATAGAGTGAACAAATTATTAACAGGATTCGCAAGGAAAGTGCGGCTCCAGTTTTGATTATTTTACAGAAAAAAAACCAGGTGACCGCAAAAGTGTATAATTATACTCTCTGTTTTTAATATTTTTAGTGTTTTCCTTAAATTTTTGACCGCAAACTGTTTATCCGATTACAATCAAAATGATATTCAGGAAGACGTAAGCAGCCTTAGTAATTTCACTTTAAAATATTTCCAAAAAAATTGTTTTTTTGTTTTTTTTATACATATTTAAAACTTTTTTTTTTAAATCAATATTTTGAAAACGGGTAGATGAAGTTATTTTATTTTTTATTTTTTTTTATTATTTTCGAATTATTTTTTTTCAAGTTTTTTTTTAAAGTTGTTAAAACCCCCGTTTTATTTAAAAGCCGTTCCTACGATTTTGAAAAAAAAAATCACACTTTTTCAAATTTTTTATAGAATGGCCATTAAATTATCCGGCTTTTTTCGGACTACTGCCTCTTGCGAGCAAGTGATAAAATCTCAAAGATTAATATTTTCCTCGAAAAATTGCATCTCAAGAATAGTTGAGAGTATAAGTCACTGGGCCTTGGCTGCTTAAGGAGCCGTCTCGTCAATACATTTATTTTATTTTATAATTCCAAATGATGGTACGGAAAACAATGTCTCATTTTGCCTATGAACCGAAACTAAGATTAATTAAATTACAAACCTCTTACTTATTCTGCTAGGAGTATAGGGAAAGAAGATTCCTCAATAGACCTCGTTGCCTAACGTGCTCTATGCGCTTAATTGAACTTCTTGAAACGAATACTAAATGCCGAAATTCAGATCCATATTTCCCTCAAAACAACCATTACGATTTCCTGATTTTCCGATAGATTCTTCAATTTTTCCAACCAATTTGAAAAACAATCAGTCAAAGTCGAATCCTTTTCTGGAGTAATAGTTTTTTTTTTAATATGCTGCAATTAATTTCTGCACCGGTAACTACACAATGTCGTTTGATAAGAAGAACCTAATTCCGAGATAGTATAATCACTTTTCTTTCCAAAACTTATTTTTCCAATATGTCTTTACACAAGAAAATAATAAAAAAAAATATTATATTTATTTATTTCAGATAATCCATCGAGACTTAGCAGCCAGAAATGTCCTCATTACAGACGATAACACCTGCAAAGTAGCAGATTTCGGTTTCGCTCGGGATATTGTAACATCAAAAGTTTACGAAAGGAAGAGTGAAGGAAAACTGCCAATAAGGTTAGTAAAATCATAAATTTAATTATTATGTCTATTCAAATTAAATTCAAATTATTAAATTTTCATTAAAAAAAAATGTTGAATATTTTATTTTTTATAATTTATCAATTCTTTGGAAAACATATCACAAACGATATACTCAAAAACAAATAGTCTTTTCTCAGTTAGAAGTTAGAAGCATGCATTGGAGGAATGTTCTTGCACAAAATGCCATCCCTTATGGCCAAGTAAATTTCATTCTTTTCAAAACAACTACTGCTAACTCCTTCCGGGATTCCATAAAAACTCTCTTGACCCCTAAAATCCTTTGCAACGCAAAAGTCAGTTTTGCAATGTTTTTCCAACTATCAACTATCAGACTTGCAAAAGATGTACTTCCAACGGGAATTCTCAATAAAAAAAGCAATGAAATACACAGTTGCATTTCTGTTTGATTTTCTGACAAACTTTTCCATGCAAATCTCAAGACCTGCGTTTTTTCCCATTTTTATTGAAAAGCAAAACTTTCACTTTGAAACGCTTCAGTAAGTCCACAATATTTCAGAATGTTTGCATTATTGCACACAACTCAAAATATCAAACTAAATGGATTTCCTTCAAATGCAAAACAGATACAAAAAAATCATAAATCCTTGGAATTCAGAAGGCATTCCTGCTTCTACTTTGCATCCTGAATTAAAGGTGTAATTTGTCTGAACAAAATATCCTTTCAATTTGCTGGATCAGAATTCAGAACCCCTCAGATGGTATTTACATTTCTTCCCTTTAAAGGAATATGAAATACCAAATGCATTTGGAACACACGAACGACCAAAAAGAAAAGGTCAAGTTAAACGGAAGACTGAAGGAAAGGACATTTTGTTTAGTGCCCAACGATATGGATTGAACAAATCGATAAAGCAGTTGTCTGTGGATGTGTATGTACGCAGGGCAGGGGAGGATGTTAATTTTGCAAGAACCTTCCGTTGTACAATGAAGTTATGAATACGAAATTCTGGAAAACTCGAGTCGAGATCCTTTTTGAACGTCACGCGCGAAGCAAGAAAGAAACAGAAGTTTAAGACACTCATATTCAGTGAGAGGTAGGTATTCTCATTGAAAATGAACCATGATCCCAGGAGAATGGTTGTCGGGACCGACAGACATAATGGCGTTAAGGACGAGAAAAAGACAAGCATCGAATTGATGGGATTTTTTCTTCCTGTTAAACGAAGAAGCTCTGAGTCGCATCCTTATGGAAATCTTATTTGAGTGATGTAATTTCCTTGGAGGGCGCTATGTTTCGCGCCTCTCTCGAATACATTTTCTACTAACCTAGGAGGTTGGTGTAAGGTCACCGTAGATGCCGATAGGTTGTCTGGTGAGCTGAATGAATCTAACACGAAGAACATGAAGGTTTATATTTTGTGCATCTTTCAAAACCCCAAAACTAAAACTCAGAAAATTTTAATTTTCTGTCCACTTAATAAAAAATATAATTCCATCCCGTCTAGTGAAATTTCGTACAACACTAAGAACCATTTTGAAAACCCAAATTAAATTTCAAAACAAACCTATTTTTCGAAGCACTCCCACCCAGTTCCTCTTACCCCAATCCTAAAAATATTCCTCATGGCAGAAAGAGTAAAAACGAAGAACATATCCTGAATTCACTCCACAGATGTTAAACAATTAGATAATTACATACCTTCTGCATTTCCCTTACACTCGTAGACTTCAAGCTATAAGTAGAAAAATCCATATGCACATCGCATCCTCGAAACAATCATCAATTTTCCATCGCTTGATGGACATCCATCGTGTCCTCGACATTTTCAATATCATCAGACATACAAAACCCAGAGCACATATCCAACAAGAACACCAACCATCTGCCAAAGGACCATTTTGCCAGAAAATCACAAGGACATCCCGTTAGTTTTGTCCTTTAACGTTTTCTTGTTTTTTTTTTTGTCCTTTTGTCTCTTCCGAACGACATCCTCGTTCGACTGAAAATTTTGAAGTACATTCCTACACATTAGGTAATGTCCTTGTCTATTCCGATGCTGTACTCCATATATTTGGCATCTGTTTGCTCTCGAAATCGTGCAGCTCTGTAGAGAATGGAAAAAGTAGAAATGGCTCAATGAGAAATGGCCACATTCCTTGATCCAAAACGTACTTTGAATTCCTAAACCCAAACAACCTGTTCAGCATTTTGGCAATGAAGTGGGTAGTATAAAAATAAATGAATCTATATACTTGTATGTATATGTATAGGACGACTAGATAACAATTCATCTAAAGGAAGCAAAAAAAAGACACGAACGATCCAAGCACAAATGGCAGCGAATGGCGGGTGAAATGATTTCATAAATTTTCCCCAGCACCATATCTCGTTTCTCGAGTGCACCGGAAGTACTAGCACACCATTTTCATTTTATAATCGTTTTTATCTCTGGAGTTACTACCTACTCCATCCAACTCTGGGCCAAGGTCCAAACGATAATATGAATAATTCTTTCAAAGTGGTTCTTATTTTGCTGTTCACTTTCTTCCAAAGGAACTTCCGCCGCATCATGTATTGTAATCGCAATAAATTGTGAATTTTCAAATTAATATAAAAAATAGAATTTATATGGCGGCAATCGGGGAAAATATTTCGAAATCAATGGTCTTTGAAATGAGTCTTACTTTTCCAGAAGTTAGAAGAAGATGTGGATGAATAATCTGTTATCAAAAATAAGTGCAGAAACACTTCTTTATTTTTTTTTTCAATTTTAGTTATTAAAGCTTTAAAACGCTTATTACAATAAGTTGAATCTTCAGTTAAAAGCGTTTTAAAGCTTGAATAGTAATAAAGAATGATTAAGTGAATTTAATTAATTTAACGAAAAGTGGCCGTGGCCAACGAAGAATTGCTTAACTTAAGAAAAGCCTTTGAATCTTCAACTAAGAAATCACGTTCAAACGTAAGATTAAACTGCTATGCTTACTAAGATTTTTCACTCTCCTAAAAAATACCGGTAAAAACAGAAGGAAGTCTGATGAAAACCATAAGTAGCAAAAGAATTGTTTGGAAGACAAAACACTTTCGAAGGCCCAATTCTATGAAATCAGACTTGATTTTGAATGCTGGCTCCTGAAAACGTCGCGAACGCCTACAAGAATACACTTGGCGCTGGATCTTCATGTTTTTGTTCACTATTGGTCAACTCCCGGAAAAATCCAAAGTTAGCCAATTTGGGAGTTGATCTCAACTCGAGAGTTGAACGGTAAGTTTAAAATTGCTTTTGTTAACTATTTCAACTTCTCATGTAGAAGTTGATATTCACAAGTTGGCCTACTCGCAGTTTCGAAAAATTCCCAGGGATATTTGTAAGAAACAATTAAAAATAAGAATCATGTAAGCAAAGCCCAACAAAATATAAAACAAATCCAAAGTTTCCTCGAGTTGAAAATCGAAGGTTGAAACAGTCAACTTTGAGTGAAAAAGAAGCAAGTTATCAAGTTGTAAGTAAAAATTCTCAAGTTATGTTCAACTTTGACTAACAAAACCGCCTTAAGAATCATAACTAAGCATTTCATTGAACATCGATCACCGCTAAACCTGCTATTCATCGATTCAGAGAAGGATTTCGACAGCGTCAACAAAGAATTTATTTCGCTTGCTTTACGCAGGAATTAATCCAGATAAATTTATTGCTATTATTATATCATACCATAATTATGAAATTAATGATCCAAATGTCACATTCTGCAAACAAAATACGGATGAGTTTAAAGACCAAAATGGAGTCAGACAGGCCTGCATATTGCAACCAATAATGTTTTTTGATAAATGATATTCTGTGGCAGGAAACGGACAGATTATATGGACTATTACATCTTGATTAGGCAGCAAAACAAGGATGATCAGTCTCACCACTATCAGCAATAAATACTTCAATACTTTGGGTGTGTCAAACGCCGTATCGGGAAAGCAAAGTCTGCTTTTTTATGTAAAAAAAACATATAGAGGAATAACTCACTCAGCTTAAGAACCGCGCGTTATAACTGTTTCGCGCTAATATATGTTATATATGGTTATAGCCATTGGGAAGTTACATCAGCTGCTAAATGAAATTAATTCAGAGGATTAAAAGTTAGTTACACCTAAAAAATAATACCAAAAAGAAATTGATCGGTTCTTAAAAGCAGAAACGAGGTCGGAAAGTATTATATATGTTATATAATCAATTTGCTGAAGATCTTGATAAATTAAACTTTAAATATCATTTATTTTGCATCATAAGGGTGGTAGTGTTAGTGTTTTGGTTAAAAAATAAATAAATAAATTTATTGGCGCGACAGCTCCTTAAGGAGCCAAGGCCTAGTGACTTATACTCTCAACCATTCCTGTGTGTGTGTTGTTAATCTGCAAGAATGGAAGGGCCCTACAGTTTACCGCCGAGTCCGGACGGCTACATGAGATGCACTTTTTCGAGACAAATTTTATTCTTGGAGGTTTTGTCAGTTCCTCGCAATAATCAGTACCCCGGAAAAGAAGGTGGCTATGAGCTGGATTCGAACCCAGGTTCATTCGCTTAGCAGTCCGATACACTAACTACTAAGCTACGGGGCACAACTTGTGTTTTGGTTGCTAATCCATATATTTTCAGTTCAATACTCAGGTTGGGATAAGTTTTTCTCCTGTAGTAGAATCTAGAGCCGCCCGTGGGTTTTAAGTAAGAACTAGTGTCGTGCAATGTACAGTTGTATTCAAAAAGGCTTTTTGCTTTACAGACACATAGTTAAAATATTAATATTTATTAAAAAATGGAAAGAACAATGTCACGTTTGTTTGCTAAAAAAAGCATTTAAAAAACATTTGTTTTATTAGTATGATCTTCTTTAATCACACAGGTGATTGGTGGATTGGTGTTTCAATGTCGATTCGAGGATAAACCAATCCTTCAGTTGAGTTAAATGACTCCCTCGCTCCAGCTATTTGTTCACCCCACCCGACTATTAATACAATTTATGATGGTATCTTCTCCGTATTGGCCATCTTTTTCCTATAGTGATATTTCATCACTAGCTATAGATTAAAAATCGGCCAGCTGTTCTGCAGCTCATTCTCGTTGGAGATATCTCAAAATCCATTAAATTAAATTATTAAGCCTTTGTCGTTGGTTGTTGCTACACATACGAAATAACACGATTCATGCTGATAAGACTCATGCTGATAATGCTAATAAGACTCATGTTGATAATGCTGATAAGACTCATGCTGATAATGCTGATAAGAAATGTGACGCACGTTGCAATACTGTGTTTCTTTCAACCAAAATCGATCGCAAACACCAGGCGAACATGAAAAAGAACAGAGGCAAATAGAAAGAACAATTTCGGGTTTTCAAATAATACGGGACATTGTTAGAAATGGTCCATGAATCAGCATCACACCGTAGGCTTTGCCATTCAGCAGCAAAAGTCGAATTCACAGGACTAATCAATTTTTTTAGTTCAGTTGATTGGGAATTTAGATTTTACAATAGATCTAAAAATGGTATGAATGTATGTGATTTTTAAAGATATAATATTTAATGGTGTTGAACAGATTGTTTCGGTTTCAAGTAATATATATTTTTTTAAATGTCCCATAATGTTGCAATCTATTGGAAGTAATTAATTGTTGATCTATATTCATCTATTTCTCGCATCATAGATTTTGATTTAAAGTTTTTTTCTGGTGTTTTTATCGAAAATTGGAAAATACCTTATTCTTGTCTTACACCCTCTAAGGTACCAAAGTTATTCGAAAAATTGGCATTATTTTTCAGATAAATAATTAATTTCGCTAAAATAACAGGTTTTTTTTGTTATTGGTCGCTTAACTCCAACTAACTTGTGCCTTTTCAATTCAATTCAATTCAACACAGATTTTGTTAAGGCTTTTGAAGGAGTTTATCATGGCTATTACTACATACATTTTAAAAATTGGGTTTGAATGAAATTTTGTTGCATTGGTTGAGTTCCTATTATACGAACTGGAAACATCACTGCATCATATTTTATTCAGGAATAAGGCTGGGTCATTCTCAAGATTGAACCACTTTTGTTCAATTTATTCATAAATGATATACCTCATGTTCTTTACTTTTGGAAGTGTTTGATGTCTGCGGACGAAGTTATATTAAACCGTGAAATATCTTTGGATTTTGACTGTTTAAACTTTCATAACAATATTGATTTGTTTTTCAGCCGATGCTCAAAAAATGAAAAAAATTTAAGATTTTTAGTGCACACAAAACTCACAAAGAAGTTAAAGATATTGATGTTTTATTTGATTACCTGATTATTTTTCAAGATGTGCGATTTTAGATTTGAAATTTCTATAGAGAGCTACAGACATACTAATGCGTAAATCATTAAAGATATTTTAGGTTCGAATATTAAATCTTAAAAAACTTCAAGTGCTAGTTTATTCTTACAAGCCAAAAAGAAACCAACTCGTTCTCTTAAGTCTTAGAACTCTATTTCAATGAAATCGATCTTTCAATGAGTGGAATGCTTAAAAAAAAAACATCCGTTTAATACATTCACATTTTCCCAAAAAAACATTATATCTTGAAAAATGAATTTGATGTAGAAATTTCCAGGAACGCTTTAAGGTTTAAGTATTAGTTGATAATTTTAAAATAAATTCTCTTAAAATTCTTTTATTATTTTTGTAAACACATCTGTACAACTCCCATCGATGCTCTTAAACTTTTCTCACAATCAAAATATTTTCTTCTTTTTCTTACCTACTTGCAGATGGATGGCCATCGAATCACTCTACGATAATATATTCTCCGTGAAATCGGACATTTGGAGCTTCGGAATACTAATGTGGGAAATTGTTACACTGGGCTCAACACCATATCCGGGGACATCAGCTGCAGATGTTATGCGCAAGGTAATCAAACATTCCTTGCTTCTATAGCTTGCCTTTTCGTCCTTGTTTTTTTTATTATTGCGGTGTTGTATTCTGTTCCATCACTTCAAAGAGGATACTTCTCTATATACATATAACGATACCGACAATGATTGTGGTGACGATGATGGCCGATATCTAAACCACCCTTTTTGGAAATACCATCAGCATCGATTGTCGTGTTCTTAGCACCCACCAAGGACGACAGGACGAACCATTTCGACCTAGAGTTAGTGAAACGATTTTATTTGCACTATCGTCTCATTCGGATTCCATCCTTGGCCGGGCATCTGTTCGTATATTGAAAGGAGTACATTTAATTGCAGTCATTCAGCTTTTATTATCTTTTCACTCCAACTAACCTAACTGTGTAAAAACACAAGTGCCATCGTATCCGTTCACTTTAATGGCCGAGAATCCTTTTCTCCTGTCCCTATCTAGTCCACTATATTCCTGTATTTGTATACAAAAAATCGAATCTATATTCTATTTTTTATTTATTTTATTGTAGAACTCTTTTTCAGTTTCATTCTTTTTTTTTTTTTTTTTTGTTGCTTTCATTGATATCCTTATTGTGTGTTTGATTATGAATAGGTGAGGGATGGCTATCGATTAGAAAAACCAGAGCATTGTCGCCGGGAACTGTACAACATCATGTACTATTGTTGGGCGCAGGACTCCATTGAACGACCAACATTCTCCGAGATAGTACAAATGCTCGATAAACTTTTACACACGGAAATGGACTACATTGAGCTAGAACGATTTCCTGATCACAACTACTACAATATACTCAATTTAAGTGGTGAGAAGTTGTAATGCTGCTTGCTCTTCTACAAACTACATACTAGGAACGATTGCTGATGTTGTTCTATATGTATTTATCAAGAGGACGAAAGCGGATTAGATGGAATTCACATGCTTTTCGAAATGGGAGAAATGACGAATTCTTTGTGTGGACAGGGAATGTGATGTTCCCTGAATACTTATTGTTTTCAGTTATTTATTTTTATTGTTTTGTTAAATATAAGTTCTTTTTCTTATTTTTTTTTATAAATATTTCGATCGAATGAAGGAAGGAAAAAGACTTATTTTTTGTAATGCTTCAGTTTATTTATTGTGCCCTAGAGTTAATTCTTAAATGTCGATGTAAAAAGAAAATTTATTTAATTTAAGTGTCATACCAAAATAAATGCTTTTAAAAAATATTTACGTTAAGAAATAAATAGAAAAAAATATATATATAATTCAAAAGTGAAAACAAAAAGAGTTGAAATTGTTCTATGTAAAAAAAAACATTATTTTAGTGTTTTTGAAAAAAATAAAAAAATAAAATTTACCGAAAATGATAAAAGTTGAATCTAGAAAAAAAAACAGTTTAAGTAATTTTAGTAAAAATCTGCACTTTTTTTGAAATAATTTTTTTTTAACTTCCTGGTAAACAGTTTTCTAAAAGAGGGGAAGAATATTGCAATACCAGTTTGAAAATAGTAGGTATTAGAATTTTTTGAATGCTTCATCTTAACTGTCTTTCCTTGAAAAAAAGTTGTAAAATGGTTTCCTGCAAAAGGACTTGGTGTATATACTATATGCAAGGGGGCTATCTGTTAAATTGCCTGTTTTTGGTAGACGGATAATACAATCTTTAACTTATTTTTTCCGAAATCGATCGGATCATGGTTCATTAAATACATACAAATAAAAATCAAATCTCCTAAACAAGGATGGGAATGCCAAGTTCAGAAAATAAAGCAGATATTGAAAACAAAAATTATAACAAAAAAGTAATATATTTTCATCTTATTTAAAACTAGGTGACCCAATCCTCAGGTCTACCATCCTTTTCAGGATCACAATAACAGTGCTTTCTATCACATCCAAGTAATATGTATATCTTAAATCTACCAACAACATGTTAACACAACACAAATTTTTTTCAATCGGCCAAGCCATTTAAATATAATATTGTTGAGATGGAAATTATAAAGGTACAGGGAAAACTACATTTTCGTAGATATATCTGCACCATAGCGCCACCTTACGAATCTAAATTTTGCCAAATCGTTCTTAAAACAAGAAGATTCATAAAAACCCAAGCGCCACCGAGGGGGTAATTAATTACATTAGCCTAAGTTACTCCTTACAACGTCAGCTATCTGCTAAATAGGTCTAGCCATTTCCGAGATTAGCGGGAATAAAATGCAGAGATAAAAATGGACTTTTAGATTTGCAATCCATTCAACACATTTTATATGAATTTTTTATAATTTCATAAAAACAAGTAAAATGAAGTAGAAATAATTTGTTACGTAGCAAATGCATAAAAAATAAATAAATGAAGTAGATCTACAATATATAAAGTAAATTGGCAGCCCTGCTCCTAAATCGATTTTGACTCATGGCAATTTCTTTTGAAAACAGTTCGTCATTTAATGTTTTCGGTCAAACTCCATTGCAAAAGACTGGAATCCCAAAATATCTAAGCAGGTTTTTTCCGCTCTTGGTAAGACCATTATTTCTGCCCTTAATAGCAGAAAAAAACTACTTTGTTGTTTTAGGGAGAGTTTTGCTAGATATTTAAATACTATTTTAGTCCGATGGCATACCTAACTCCTCGATTGATCTCCGCACTAACAATGATTTGCCAGGGATTTGTTTTTTGTAATTTCGTATTTTTTTTGTAACTGTAATTGCCTTTCTCATCGAGCTTACGGATACCTTTACAACTACCCTATCTTTAACTATCAATTGTCATTCAGCCACAAAACCTGAACTCTGCCAAACTGTACCGTAGGCACCCTGTTTAGCTCCCTGACACAATACCTACGTTACAACCACCTGTCTACAGTGCTCCATGAAGAATGAAAAGCTGGGGACCTAAGTGGCTGGCTTATGGGACACCAGATGTATAGTTGGATAAAAAAGATATGAAACGAGAAATAATGTAAGTTCAGTTCAGAAGAAAACATGTCAATAAAATTGATTCTTAGGCGTGGGTTGATAGTTTAAAGAGGAATATTAGTTTGTGAGTAATTTTGTCAAAGGCTTTACTAAAATTCGTTTGGCGTTTACTAAAGCTGAAAAGAAAAATGACACAAACAATTCAACAAGGTTAGTTGTTTTAAGCCTATAAAGGCATATTACCTAAGGGAAATGAGAGTTATCAGTAAAAAATTACTCATTACTTTCAGTATATATGCGATAGTCTAGAGACAGAGATAAGCTGCAGATTTTTATTTTTGAGAAAGAAAAAAAAATAAAGATGAGCTTTTTCCTTTTTTTTTAAATATAGCAGGATACCTGGAGTGAACTCAGCTAATCATTTCATTGGTTAAGTTTTTGTTTTGTCAACGGCTTTGGTTCTGATAAGGCAGCGTTTCCCGATAGATCAGCGAGATCATTGCGCGTGGTTAGTAGTTGGATGGAGGACTGTCCGAAAACCAAGTGGGGTGCTGGTGACATTTGTTTTCTGTTTTCTATTCCCTCTCTATCTTCTGTTTTGTCTTGTATCAATGTCGTCTAGTGTGTATTGCCTGAGCCGATGACCTCAGTAGCAAGTGATCGTAATAATAAGCCTCGTCAAAACAATTGATTCGACAGCCAAGGATTAACTGAAAGATAGTGAGAGGACAGAGGATCAATTGGTGTTTTATTATTTAAAGAGAAGGAGGAAGGTTACCCATCAGAATTTCTTTTAAAATTGACAAATTAAAATTAGGACTTCGTTTGTTAATAAGGTCAGTAGATCACATCTAGATGAAATGGCGTTTATTTGCAGAGTTGTAGAGCTCGCGAAAGTTAAGGCATAGAGTAACAATATTATAAAAAGAGAAGTCTACTGCCTCCTTTTGACAATGCCTACAAGCTTAACTGTTAGATATTTGACTTTTTCGGTCCCTTTCATTCTTGCAGAGTAACAACACACACACAGGAATGGTTGAGAATATAAGTCACTAGGCCTTGGCTCCTTATGGAGCTGTCACGCCGATAAATTAAATGCAAAAAAATTACGTTTTCACGAAGGCCCTTACTAACCCCTCTAGAACTTATCATTTCTTAAGTGAAACATAAGCATAGTTGACTCCATAAGTGATCTTGGTATCCTTTGTGATAAACATCTGAATTTCAATTCTCACATAATTAATAAGGCACGGTTTTAATAAGAGATGATTTAAAGAATTCTTCAACCCCTACAAAATGTCTTTGGAACACCCTAGTACATAGTTCCACCTTTGCTGGAATATGCATGCCAAGTTTGGTCACCAAATTATGAAAACCATTCTCTTCGAACATAAAGAGTTCAAAACGATTAATTCGATTTGCTTTACGCGGTCTTTCATGAGAAGACATTTTAATTTTATTATTATACCTTCCAATCCAAAGTCCCATTCTTTTCTTACAAGATTAAGTTTAGCTTTAATGTATGCATTAAATAGACAAACAATAACAAACTTTTTGTTGCCAAAAATGGAAGAACTGAACTTGGTTGACATGTGGTTTCAACAAGATGGCGCTACATGCCACACAGCTCGCGATTCTATGGCCATTTTGAGGGAAAACTTCGGAGAACAATTCATCTCAAGAAATGGACCGGTAAGTTGGCCACCAAGATCATGCGATTTGACGCCTTTAGATTATTTTTTGTGGGGCTACGTTAAGTCTAAAGTCTACAGAAATAAGCCAGCAACTATTCCAGCTTTGGAAGACAACATTTCCGAAGAAATTTGGGCTATTCCGGCCGAAATGCTCGAAAAAGTTGCCCAAAATTGGACTTTCCGAATGGACCACCTAAGACGCAGCCGCGGTCAACATTTAAATGAAATTATCTTCAAAAAGTAAATGTCATAGACCAATCTAACGTTTCAAATAAAGAACCGATAAGATTTTGCAAATTTTATGCGTTTTTTTTAAAAAAAAGTTTTCAAGCTCTAAAAAATCACCCGTTACAATATTAAAACTTAACACGGTGGTTGTTTGTATGCAGGTGTACAATTTTGTTTTCTTGATTGACATTTTTGCACTCAGTAGGTAATCGAGTATTATTTTTTTATTTATTAGTTGTTTTTGCGTTTTTATGTGTTTATCATAGGCGTCCTTATTATTTATTCTGTATGCTGTATGCTTGTATGATCATCAAATGCTTTAAAATAAATAAAAATGAATGAGTAATAATAAAAATAACGAAGTTTGCCTTCGTTAGACTAGTGGCTAGGGCTCAACCGAGCAATATAAAACAAAATTTGGGGGAAAATATTAAACAAATATAATTTGTATGAAATCAAAAAAACACTATTCATAACGTTTTTTGGAAAAAATGTTTGTAAGTCATCTATTTCTTTTGCTGTTTTCTATTTTATGCATTTTTCATTTCAAAATCGTTTGACCAGTTTTTTCCAAAAAAATGCTTTTTTTGAAAAACTTTTCGTAAATATATTTTAAAATTTTGTTGAGAATGTCAATTTAAAGAAATCTATAGTTTATACTAGCAGAACAGTTTAAAAAAAAAAAAAACAAAATAAATTTTTAAAAAAAAATATGTTTTTGAAAATGTTCATCAAAATCCGTCAATTAGTTAACGAAAAAGTCTGATTTAAAAAAACCGGTCATATGGGAGGTACCGTTATAAAACTTTTTCTGAAAAATTCATTTAAACTAAAAGATAGATTTTGCATAGAAGACACCACTCAAAAAGTCTTATCAAAATCGTAGGAGCCGTTTTCGGGAAAAATAAGTTTTCCATTAAAAGTTATATGGCAGGTCCGGTAGTTTTGGAGCTAGAATGCCAATACGAAAAACGGTCGGGTAGAGTAATCTAAAAATACTATATACCAAGTCTGAATCAAATCGGCCCAACCGTTTAGGCTATAGTAATCGATACAGACAGACAGAATGTTCTGAACCAATTTTTTCGACTTCCCTATTATCGTAATGTCATGTTTGATTCTTACGAATGCATAACTTGTCTTATAGTCCCTATAAATTGCAAGTAAAATGATGGTGGAAAACCAAGAGCTTTGAGTTTAAGATAAGTTATTTCATAAGAAAATTTATCAAAAGCGTTGTTGTAATCGGTGTAAATAACATCAACTTCATTGCCTTTGTCAAGGGCGGAAAAAACATTGGACACGAATTCGATTAGATTAGTTATATTAGACCTACCTTTAAGAAATCCGTGCTGTGCAGGGGAAAAATTGACTTAGATTGGAAATATTCGCAGTTAAAGACTAAGCTTTCAAATAGTTTTGGAATACATGACAGTTTTGCAATAGGCCTATAGTTCATGACTTCAGTTTTACAACCCTGCTTATAGATTGGAAAAATAAAAGTGTCTTTCTATAAGTAGGGAAACGAAGATACTGATTATAAAGAAATTCACTTAGCTCTGAGAAACAATTAGAGGCACAAAGGTAGTTGAAATGATCAGAGTCAGATTTCGTTAGCAAGAAAGCTTATTACGCTTATTGCGGAGGCCTCGTTGTTCCCCATTGTACTAAGGAGGTGATGAGATGATTTTTTTTTTACTAGAAAAGGGAACAGATTCGGATATACATGATGATATAATGTTGTGAATCTACAAAGGAACAGTAAAAAAAAAGGTTTTTCACAAATCAAAAACTTTACTCTCAACAGTTTTCCATTATCTTAAAGCAGCGAGTCAGATCTTTGCTCTCCCCTTTCAAATTGTTTTTATTTAACCTGTGACCCTAAATCATTAACGAAAATGTAATTTGAAAAGCTTAAGGAATCAACCATATGCCAATAAAAAAAACTTGTTAAAAGACAATGTCCTGTCTAACTCCATCCCTTTAAATTGTCTTCCTATGCATGGACTAATACTAAAAACTATAAAGTCAACTTATGTCTCCCTCTCTAAAAAAAATCTCAAAAAATGTATTATATATTCCTTTTTGAAAAAACAACCTAAATAAAGAATAATACTCTTTAATACTCCATCTTTCACCCCACCCCCTTACATTATGTTTAAAAATCCATTTTTATAACAAAGCACCCATCATTTTTCTTTTTTATTTTTGAAAAAATAATAAAAAAGGACAAAAAAAAATCAAAAAAAAGGATACTCAAGGATGCACCTTGGAGCCATCAACTCGTTTACAGTTTAATTTTCTCCTTCTCTTGTTTTTCTACTTCAGTGTTACTACACTCAGCTACCGTTAGTATATTGTTCACAGGGTGACATGCCAGTGCCTTTGACTTTCAGCACAGAAAAAAATGAAAGTTATATAATGTGGGTGCTTCTTAGGGATTACTGCAGATGACAGGAGAGTTTTGGATGGGTGACAAGATGGGTTGTGTTTTTGGGGTAGGAAGGATATGTACGCCAGCCCAGGACGTGATATGCATTATTAAGCAATAAATATTAAAAGGATCGATCGTGTATGGTAAGTTCGACAATGTTTTATCCTTTTATTGGAAAAGTTTAAATTAAAAGTTTTCGTTGGTTCGTTCGTTTAGCTCGAACCGGAGGAGCTCCAGAGCTCCATCCTGTGACTTTGTCTATATTTGCCTTTCCGTTGTCCTGCTGTCACATTTTTTCCTTCTCTCTATAGCAATCTGCTGCGGATGAATGAATTCGTAGAAGGTATGGGTGTAATAGAGGGTTGGCCAAAAGTTTTTCGAGTGACAGTTTCTTTTAAAGATTATGGGCTTTAGGAGTGAGCCATTGTAAAGAGCGTTCGGTAATTGTTGGGAATTTTCAAAGAGTTTCTGTGCGTGCAGTTGGCTTTATTGTCTTTGTGGGTGAATTTTTTTTGCTCTCCAAACTGAATTTCCTAGAATTTTCCTCCTTCTTCCATAACTCATTATTTATTCCAGACTGATTTTCTGAGTGTTGGAAGCAGAGAAAGGCCATCAAAAGTTTTGCAAAAGGATTTTAAGCAATTTATATAAGGAAATCTTCAAATTTAAAGAACCCTTAAGTAAAGTTTCTTGAAAAAACACTATCTGAGCACTGCCATTACAATTGATACGAATGGTGACATTTTATGTGGGTCCTCTATCGATAAATTGGGTCTTTGGCATATATATCCAGAGATGAACTTTTCAAATCGAAAACAAGGCCAGAAATAAAACTTTAGAAAATGTAAGTGCTTTATCTTCATTCTCTTTACCTACAGAAACACTTAGTTTCTTGAAGTAGGTATAGAGTTATTTGAAATTTTCATTTATTCAATCTTCAATGAGGACTTCTTGAGAGAATTTGTCAAGATGGTGTAATCTGATTTGCAATGAAAGCGTATTTTCAACTAACCTCAATTTTTCAACGAGTTTGCTTAGAAATGTTTTTCTATTGAGTTGGTTGCTTTGCACTTGTCATACGAAAATTCTTAGCCTTGTTAATAATTTTGTACACATGATTTAGTGCACATATACATACATATCCTTCGAAACATGAGTGTTGGAAGGATATTTTTTGAGTTATTTGGGTTAATATCTTCGTCGTTAAATTTGTATTTTGATAAGTTTTCTTAATGGGTCATCGTATGAATCCGTTTTAGCTAAAAACCTTTAGAAGGCACACATTTCAAAATATGTCATGAGGTAATGTTATTAGATTTGAAAAGAAACGCAATTCTAAAGATATTTTTATAACCCTTAACTTTTTTTTAATAAATCTTCTAAATCTACCAATAAATTTAATGGTTTTCAGCGAATTGTAATTGTAAGGCCTGACATACCTTCTAGAGCCTTTTTGAAAAAAAAAATGTTTATTATTCCAAAAAAGGGTCACAAGCCATAAAATAGTTTTCCATTAATATTTTGCGAACGGTCACTTTTCTGAACAAAAATATTAGGACCAAAAGATTAATTTCTTACAAGGTTGACCTCTATTATTTTTATCAGAAATCAAAAATGGTGAAGTTATTAAGAAAAACAAAATCTTCATTAAATTCATGATAGCATGATTGCTGAAACTCCTGCACGATGTTCCCAAAAACCAAAATTAACTACTAATGACCCTCTTCAACGAACTCTAAAAGAAAATTGTACGAATAATTTTTTTTTTATGTTTCAAATCCTTAACCCGAGTGGACTATTAGGTTATTCTATACATAATGTAAATAATTTTGTTTCAACATTTTTTTTCGAAGCTGCGTTTTGCACACGGAAATGCTAAAGAAAGCTGTGCTCAGATCCTTCGATGGTTATGTAGCAACACTAATACATTATAAGTGACCGAATAACGGAATCTAGTTCTCGACTCCAGTAAAGCATTAGTGGAACTAGATGTTGATATCTTATTGATATCGTAGTACCTTTACCAATAGGGCAAAATCTGAAATCTTTGCTAATGACTCTAAATACAAGAGAATTCTGGTAACATTCGATAATTGAGAGTTTTTACTTATTTATAAGTATTGAAGACTTGAAAAATTGACGAAATTGTCACTCTTATTAGTAGCCTTATCTCCTTCTGAAGTTGGTTTAAAATAGGCTTAAGATTTTGATCATCAAGTCAGGCGAGAATGCTAACAGAGCGGCAAAGGTGAAGAACTACAAATGCTTTCGAATTGTTGTTTTTTTTTCAGAACTGTTATTTTTATAGGTTGGTGAGTTCCATACTATGGTAAAGAGAGGAAGGCAGTACCCACCCATTAAGGACTACGAGTTAGTAGGAACCCCAGCTTATTACTCCAGTTAAGTCGGAATCAACCGTAAATCGCGGTTTTCATTGTGATAAATTCATGGTGGCTGTGGTGCTACTGACCAGAAAACTCTTGGTGATGGGATGAACCAGGAGCTACTGAGGGTTTCTGCCAGTATTTCTACGGGATAGTTTGAACACAACTTGTTGTTGAGTCTTCTGAAAAAAACTAAATAAAACTTCATGCCCCATTTTAATCATTTCACTTTGATCTACTTGTTCCCACTCTACTTCTGTGGTAAGTCATTGAGGACTGTTGAATTCTCTCTAGTCTTAACTGTAAGATTTTTTTTAACTATTTTCATTGAGAAATGTAGATAGTTGTATTCCTAGAATTAAATCTTCTATAAGGTTCAGGGAATACCCCTATTCCAGATCTCGTCTCAAAAAATCTGAACACCAGCTGATGCTGCATCGGCAAGGTGAATAATAGCTTGGGTTAGACTGCAGCCGACCTCGCGTTCAATTAATCTCATTTTTTCAAGGAGCTGGGTCATTCATTCCGGAGAAATAACTCTTTCTTATCTATGTACGGAAACCGTTCATTTTTTTCTGACCAGCTGATATAAATGTCTATGGCCATCATCTTTTTTCTTCTAAGATTTCGGGGTAGTACCAACATATGTTGGTTGTTTGAGGCGGGGCGCTGGTTTTCTTTGGAATTTCTCGTTTGGGACTGGTTGATTTAATTAGGGGTTTAACTGGAATCATCCTAAACTTGAAGTGGAACTAGCAATCCGCCAGTATTTTCGATCAACAGAAGCAATTTAAATTTATTAACTTATTTTTATTTTTGTAGCGAAAAGCGACTTCACAGAGCTCCACAAAAAAAAAGTTTATGCTACGCCACCGGTCCACGACGCGAGATAATGTGCTCACTAAAAGTTTCCTTCAATAAATTGATTGTTTCGTTGGCTGTATAGCATGTAGCTCCGTCTTGTTGGAACCAAAGGTCATCCACATCAACATCCTCCAATTCAGGCACGAAAAATTCATTAATCATGGCTCTATAGTGTTCCCCATTGACTGTAACATTATGCCCGTTTTCATTTTTGAATAAATATGGACCAATGTTTCCCTCTGCCCTTAGAGCACACCAAATAGTGACAATGGCTGGTGGATTATGATTACTCCAAATACGACAATTTTGCTTATTAACGTACCCATTCAACCAAAAGTTAGCTTCATCGCTGAACAAAATTTTCTGTTGAAAATCGGGTTCGGTGGCCATCTAGTTTTGGGACCATTCACCGAACGTGCGATGAGCTTGATGGTGGTTCGGCTTCAAATCTTGAATGAGTTGGAATTTGTAAGCTCGAAAACCAAGATCCTTCCGCAGAATCTTCCATAAAGTGGATGGGCACAGCTCAAATTTTTGCGCAATAGCGTCTTCGGTGCGCACTGTACGGCGTCTGTGAGGATTCGCATTATCCACTAGAGTAAACTAGTTCACGCTTTACTTTTGCATGATAACGTCTTATAAATCGATGACAGGCTACACGTACGAAATAATATGACTCATGTTGATGAGACTCATGCTGATAAGACTCATCACTCATGCTAACCGCGATACTGTGGTTCTTTCAACCAAAATCGATTGCAGACGTATTCTGAGCACCAGGCGAACATCAGATGTAAGTATGTGTTCATGTATATGGAGTATGTACTTATAAACCGCCAAGGGATTTTAATGAAGTTAACATGGTAAATAAAGTTTTGTCCAGGTGCCGTTCCTGGGAATGTTTGGTCCCGCTAGCATTATTTTCGTATTTCCCATTAAAACATGTTTTTTCTAGGGCGTAGTAATGCGCGCCCCGTAGCTTACTGGTTAGTGTGTCGGACTGCTAAGCGAATGAGCGGGGTACTGCTTCTTGCGAGGAACTGACAAAACCTCCAAGAGTAATATTTGTCTCGAAAAAGTGCATCTCATGTAGCCGTTCGGGCTCGGCGGTGAACTGTAGGTCCCTTCCATTCTTGCAGATTAACAACACACACACAGGAATGGTTGAGAGTATAAGTCACTAGGCCTTGGCTCCTTAAGGAACTGTCGCGCCAATAAATTTATTTATTTATAGTAACGCGCGCCGGGTACCGCTAGTTAAATATAAAACTTGGGCCGATTGGTAGATTCGTACTAGGTTGTTGGTACAATAGTATTTGTGGTACTAGATTTTTAGTACTTAGTACCACACTTTAGTACTATTGTATTTTTTTTTTACTAGATTTAGTACTAGATTTAGTACTTAGTAGTAGACTTAGTAACAGGCTGTATGTTGGTGTTGGTGTCATAAATGTTTTCTTATGACGTTATCACGTAAAATTATCGTCGGTAAACCCTGCTTTACAGACATCCAACTTTTTTCCCTTCTTTTTGTTTCATGCGTTCGCGTGTTGTGTATGTATTCTGATCGTTTTCTGTATAACTTGGTATATCGTTCGATTGTCTAGTCACGTACACTCCTTTAAAAACTTTTTGCTGCTATTTTTTTTTCGTTGGTTACTTGTTTCCTGCCTGTAGGGTATGCTTTTGGAAGATCAGCTCAATTCCACATATAAAAAAACAGGAATAGTTATAAAAAGAAACAAAAACAATTTGCAGTGAATTCTATTATTCCATTAGAATTCAAAATTTAAGTTCCAAAACTAACACAAAGAACAGTATACACGAAAGTCGCATTAACACGCTTTAAGAATCCCAAACATTTAATTGAATTTTCAACGATTCACTTCAATCTTCCAACAATTTTGTCACACTCGTGTTCTTAAGTAATTCGACACTCTTGCTGCCAAAAATAAGATTAAATAAACGAACAATTGAAATGTGTGCTGCTTCAAAATACACATAATATCAAATTTTAGTTTCTAGCACTTAAGTCTCAACAGGTTTGTGTTGAACATTGTATTTAAGTCTTTCCCAATTGTCTTGTACACCTCCATCCCATTTCCCAAATCCCGCACACAATAGATATAATCACCATGTAAGGATTTCCCAAAGACGTGATCGGAACGTTTAAAAACTTAAACACACATTCGTCGGCGGCGCTTACAAACAAGAGCCTCTTTTCAAATCACTAAATCTCCTGACGGATTAACAGTCAACCAGGACATCAGGACATCTATCCAACCGGCAGCCATGCAAACTAAACAAAAACCGAAAACTTTATTAAGCCTTACATAGCCTCTTTGGCTGTATGCCTCCGCTTGGTTTCGGGTCAAATGAAGGATATATGAGGCAAGTTTTCAGCCAGCACCGTCATCTGTATTTTCGAAGTGAATTTTCAGGGTTTCGGTTCGGTACAGCATCTCGGCAGAGCAAAAGGACATTCGGGTGAAAAACTTTCTCAATTAGTGTTAATCTGGGGAAAGGGCAATATCCGGCGCCCGGTTTCTCCATCCGCATATTTTCCGACAACCATCGTTGTCGACTTAAATTGCAAAAGGGGGAAAAGCTTCATTTATATGCGAAGCACATATTGGCAATGAATCCATCTTAGAGGGCTACCCGCTAGCCAAAATGTTTATATAATTGCATAATAGTTTCTTAAGGGGGATTTCTAAGGTTTGCTTAAGTCCTTTGGGGGAAAATAGTGCTAATATTGGGAACAGAGAGTTTCACAAAGACGTCTACCTCTTCTGTTTTCAATTCAATTCCTCCAATATACAAACAAAGAAGGATCTTACATATATAGCGATAGTATTCCAACAGAATATTGCTTTTTGAAGGTTGCACGTTCTTCTCGAAATGCCAACCCAGCAGAATCGTGCAAATCATTAAGAAAATTTATTTTGACAATTTGCGTTTTATTGTGGCTCACAGTGCCATCGTCCTTGGGTGTCGGTTTTTATCGTCAGGACAGCTCGAAACGACCCAAGCGCGCATGCAAAACGAACGATCTGGGTAAGCGTTAATGATGCTTCTCATACCTAAATAAGCAGAAGATACGTTCCATCTCGATGCTATCTAAACCCAAGTCGGTAAAGGACAAAGTATTTGGATTCAACCGTGCCTCTATCGTCTTGTTAATTAACTGTTGAAAGGAGCGTATTTTCGAGGAGTGATGGTAAATTATTTACTTTTTTGGCAAATTCGTTTCGTTTTGTCGCCCCTGGCACAGGTGAGTTATTGTCATGAATATAAAGCTGATTCAGCGGAAGAATTAGAGAAAGTGAAGCAACATTGGAGCACGCTCGCTAGCTACCATCTTTGTTTTGCATTCATCCACACCACTATCGAAGTCGGAGATAAGTACTGCCAAGCACAATTTGGACGTATTTATTATACAAAAGTGATAATGATGTATTATTTAGCAGATATTAAATAGCTATTTTACTTGATTGGATGATTTGGAGAATAAATTTGTTTTTATTTTTTTATTTAAAATGTTGGATGTGACTCAGAGTACAACTAGAATTTGAACTTTCATGTGAACGAAACTACAAACTTTGATGAAATGCAATATTTCTCGACTAAAAAGGTAAATCATCTTAAGTCTATTCTTAGCATTTTTCAGGAGAGCAAAAAAACTCTAAATAGAAGCTTTCCAAAAAACCTTTCAAACAAAGACTTCTTAAAAAAAACTTTTTTTATGTAGAATTTAACGTACTTTTTTTATAAATTTATTGTGAGATGATATAGTTTATATTTTGTGAGTTACATGCCTAAATATGACTTAAGATAGTTTGCCTATTTAAAATTTTTTTCAATTATTGATTTCTAAAATCTTAAGTTGAGATAAGATTCTTTGCCTATTCTTTTCGAAAAATCTTCCCAGTTTCTAAGTCGATGTAAGATGAATTGCAAATGCTTTAGAAGAAATAAATGAGACATAAGATGAAATTTTAATACTTTTATTAAATTTAAAAATAAAAGCTTCAAAAACATAAACGACTATTCTTAAATCACATTTCAGTTAAAAAAAGTTAACGGTAACAGAAAATCTTTAAAAGAATTCATAGAGATCAATACTATATTTGATGTTATTTTTAAGTTATTGAAGTATTCTTCGAACTTAAAAATAAAATGGGTAGTTAAAAATTAGGTTTCTTCTTTCGAGTCCTCTGAAAGATCTGGATGAATATCCGGTTGATCATCGGATTGCAGATTAAGGTAGAAGTCATGATAGTTTGAATTTATCAAATCAAGCATATCAACAAGGTCCTTTTTCTTTGCAGCACTTATTTTCATGGGTCCATTGTATGCCGTTTTTACATCACTTCAATATTTCAATGTTCAATATTTTGAAATCCTCTTCTTCCGCTAAACTGGTCTTATACTTGATAATTCCAAATGTTTTTGTGTACCTCAGCCATCTAACTGAACTCCATTTAAAAGCTTCTCCGTTAGTATTTGTTTTTCGCCACATACATTTTTCTTTTAAGGTCGCTGAAAAGTTCAAAAACATTGATTGGTCCATTTCATGTACTTTAAAAATGTTTTTGGTCCCCAATGCTGATATAAACAAGTACCAATCCCGTGGATGATGAATCTGTGCATGCGTTTTCTTCTTTTTACGCTCTATCAAGGAGTGATCGATATCACATTCCATATGCGTATGCCCCGGAACAAGAAATTTATGGTCGATGGTTTCAATTGTTGTTTCGCTCTGCATAAATGTTGAAAACATAGTTGAAACAAATGCGTTTTTATTTTGTCCAGCACAAGAGTCGCTATACAAAATTATATGCTTACAATCATTTCGGATTGATTTTAAGTATTGCAATATACTTGAAGCTATTTCGTTTCCACCACGTTTAGCAATGCCTTCATGCCACATCATGCAAACTGGTTGTCCAGACACACAGTCATGCACTGTCAAATTGTAAGTCCATAAAAGTCTTTTATAAAACGATACCGAAGTTTCTAAATGGAATGTAGATAATAATAATAATAAACTGCCATAGAATGTATCTTATGTCATCGTTATTGCGTGTATTTTTTTTATTTTACAAACGGTAAATTATCCAATGTCTACTTAGGGCTCAGAAAACAACGGTTTAAATTTCACGAAAACATCTAATATCAACATAAGATGATTTACCTTTTCTCACTTTTCAAACATTTTTTGACAAATTGTATCTTAAGTCAACTTAAGGGTGATTTTTTATTTGGTTTGCATGTGGTAAAGTATCTTAAGTCAACTTAATATGTTTTACCTTTTTACAATCATAACAAACTCCTTAGATAAAATAATCTAAAGCCTGCTTACAATTTTTTTATTCGATTGAACACAACATCTTATGTGGGTTTAAGATATTTTACGTTGTGTCAGAATAAAATTTTCCTACATAAGATACAAAAATTTCCTTAATAAAAAGGAAAAGGAATGAGATAGAAGAATACGGATGAGACAGATCTATGCTCCTTTGAAATGATAACAAGATCCATTAATAATAAGCAAATCATCTTAAATTGACATAAGATGTTTTACCTTTTCAGTCGAGATTTAATAGCAAGATTTTAAATGAAAATGAAATGAAATGAATTGAAGGGAAGTGAAATGAAATAAAATGAAATGAAATAAAATAAAATGAAATAAAATAAAATGAAATGAAATAAAATGAAATAAAATGAAATTGAATGAAATAAAATAAAATAAACAAAAGTAAAATAAAACTAAATAAAATAAAATAAAATTAAATTAAATTAAACTAAATTTAATTAGATTTGAATAAATGCAATGAAATGAAATGGAATAACGAAATGACGATTTGTCTTGGTTTTACTCAGTTCAATGACGAAAACTTGTAAAACGCAAATGAGGGAGAAACTTTACCCTGACGTTGTTTCCCGTCGTAACGAAAATCAAATCAGATGGCGCTGTATCATGGGGAGGAAGAGAGCTTGTTATGTTTTCATATTTAGTAAGCTCTTTGAGGGATGAAGTGTAAGAGGCGTCAGAATTTCGGAGGGCGTCGTATGCCGGTGATGATAAAAAGCTAGTAGCGAGGATGCGAGGATGAAAATTAACCAAACCCCTTGATTATTGGACTATTTTAGTCGGTCTGATTTGGATACCGGAGACTGGTGTTAAAGTTTTCTCCGATCATGATCAACTTGTTGAAAGTAAAATTTGGTTAGTTAACCCTAGGGCAAACTGGAGTAATGATTTCTAATAGTTACTAGTAAACTAATAGTTGCAATAATATAGCAATTAGTAGTCCGATTTCGTTGAAGTAGTTAGTTCTTTAATCGATGGATGATAAAGATAAGTGTGGGTATAAGTATACGTTTTAGTTGGGGTATTAAAAGTTGGAATTCATAAAATTTTGCAAGTAGTAGGTGCCATCCCGGACTTTGAAAACAGAGGATATGACAGAATCGTCGTCATTCTCCCCTATGGTTTTCGGAGTAAGAATGGGGTCATGTTTATATTGCCCCTGCAGTAATAGGCTGCTAAGGCATCAAGTACGAGCAGCCAATGGTCGATGCTATGCTTAATTTTGAATTTGGTAGAAAAAGTAAGTACAAAGCTTTCAATAACTAAGGAGTATTATCTCTACCGAAGGTAAAACCGAACAGGAAATCAGTAGCCGTATCAGAAAAGGAAAGCTGCCTTAGGTGTGTTAAAAATTATATGGAGGAATAACTCTCTCAGCCTAAGGACCAAGGTAACAAGGACCAAGCTACCACTCTCTCTATCTCTATCTCTCTCTTTCTCTCTCTTTATCTCTCTCTCTCTCGATTTCTTTGGAGCGTACCTTAAACAAAGTCCTATACAACAACTAAGTTCTAGGAAAGGGCAGTGACGGTGGCCCCAAAATGAGAAATTATATAAGTTCATTAAGTTGGTATCGGTAATGTATAGTTATTAGATCATTTAATAATTAAAGCTTTCAATTAGTACGCATTAAATTTTCCAAAATTCTATACTACCAGGAAAAAACTTTTCATTACATGAAAAACTTTTATTAGTAAAACTATCTCAGCTTTTGATAAAATATTATAATGACGCTTTTCATTTGCATTATCTCCGTCAAATCTGTTCCAATGGAAACGGAAAAAGGAGAATCTATTATAGAAACTATAATTGAATTGAACTTTCAACATAACTGGCCATCATTGTATAATACCACTTTAACAGAGTTGCTGTTTCCTAAAGAAAGAATAATTCTCAAGAATTATTCTTCAAGAACTTCTATAATGTTCCTGGCTGTGTTAGTTCCTCAATCTTTGTCTTTCCATTTTCTTGCCAACAGAATAATAAATTATATTACGCGGAAATATAAATGCAAAAAATCATCCCAAGCTCGTCGGAAATATATGGAAAAAAGGAAGAACTACGACAATCCTTGTTTCCAAGTGCAGCGGAAATACACACACAACTTTCGAATAGAAGTTGGGGGAATGATTTGAGAACTTCCACTTCAAGAGGATAAAACACAAATATTAGTAATTCCAAATGGATAACAAATCGAATTCAAACGAGTAGAAAGGAAATCCTTCATTTTTTTCCATTATTTTCTTATTTTTTTTTTATTTTTTGTATTCCATATTTTTATTTTAAGTTTTAATTCCGGGAAATTCTGGGGAGAAGTGAATTGAACAGAAAAAAAAAGTTAAATGGAAAATCCTACTTGGAGGAAGAAAGACAAACAAAACTAAAAAAATGCCTGAAACAATATGCAAATAAAATCGAGAGTCCTTTTTTCGCCAAGGATCTCAATCTACTCGACGAGCGATTGAGAACGCTCGTTGTGGCACTAGTGAAAAATAGTAGTTGGTGTTCTGTTTTCCTGCGAGGCTAAGGCATTTATGCACAGAAATAAAATTGATCCAACTGCTGCAGGTAGAAAATCAACGAAATACGGAGTAGGAATTACAGAAGTGGTCAGGTTGTTTTTGGACCACAGAGGGAACAAAGCTTTAAGCCGCTTGTAGTGATATCGATTGAGTGTATCGGTTTTTTTTCGTTTATTTTCAATATTTTCTATCGAAGCTTAAGTTGTTCAAATGCAGTTATACAATCACCTTACCGCTGGTGGGGGGATAATTATATTCTTGCAATTTGGACGTAACAACAATTATTTTGTAATGTGCTCCTTACCACGGGTGGGGGGTAGCACTTGAATTAAAAAACCCTTGTTGTCTTGAGTTCTTTTATAAAAAACTGAACCTAATATATTTATTACGTCTCTATTTATACAAATTAATTACTACTAACAGTTCTGTGCGGGAAAACGCCGTGTATACACGTACTGCTTATAGAATTTAGCTAAGTCAACTTGTGTTAGCTGAAAGACTTTCTCTTGTTTGACTTCTTTACTTACCTTCGGGGTAAGGGACACTTACTTCTCAAATAAATAAATAAATAAAAAAAAAATAATAATACAACTTCAACTGCGGTTAAAAGCGCTATGAGCGGGGGTACAGATCCTCCTAGAAAAAACTGGTTCAAAGGGTTACCTCCCGAGGTTAGCCTAAACCAGATCCAGACCAAAAAGCCAAAGCGTAAAGACTCAGGTGAAGAGTTCCCAGAACTCCCTGTCATAAATAATGACAACAATATCCCAAGATTTATAGTTGTGACAGGTATGGAAAAAACAAGTGAAAATATTCGTCCCCTCTCTTCCTATAACCCCATCCAAATCAATCGTGGTCTTGAAGTCATTTCCAAAGATATATTGGAGGTTAAAGCCATGAGATCAGGAGATCTTCTTCTCAAAGTGCTTAACGTTGAGACAGATAACAAATTCCTGAAACCTAAGCTCGTGGATTCTATTCCCTTCAAAGTCTCTAGCCACATGAGTCTTAACTCCATTCAAGGAAGAATTTTTTCAAAGCACATAATTGAAATCAGTGAAGAAGAGCTTTTGTCAGAATTAAAAAAAATTCAAGGTAATTGAGGTTAAGAAAATGATGAGAAAGGAAGATGATTCACTGGTGGCAACTGGTGCAGCTATTTTGACTTTCGACTTAATTCGGCGACCAAACGAAGTGAAAAATGGGTGGGTTAATTGTAAGGTAGATGAATATATACCGAACCCCATGAGATGCATATCTTGCTAAAAACTTGGACACACCAAAAATCGTTGTACCGGCGCTCCACTGTGAAAAAAACTGCTGTCTTCCCCCTCCACATGATGAATGCGCACGCGTTTTTTGTTTAAATTGCAACACAGAAGGCCATACTACAAACGACCCCGCCTGCCCTGATTTCCTTCGATATAAATCCGTCAACAAGATCCAAATAGATCGCCGGTGTACTGTAACTGTACGGGATGCTTGGCAGATTTTCAACGACAATCCTTCACTCCATCAGCTCGCTGCTCCCAAGAAACGGAATGTCGGTAGTCCCACAATGGCAGAGATAATAAAAACACGCATAGAAAAAAAAAACAAAATGCACTCAACAACGATATACAAATACCACTCCCTCCCCTCCTACCCCTGAACCATCAAGTTCACAACAAACACCTGCAACTATTGCAAAACAACAAGAAAAACATATAAACATTACAGAACAAACTATTAAAAATAACAAAGATTCATTTACAACACAAAATCAAAATATAAAACTATTAACAAAAGATAATTTAACACAAAACCAAGAAACTGTAGCATCTTCTACTTCAACCTCATTGAGCAATGACAACAAAACGTCAAACGAAAATCTAGATCTGTCACTGTCACCAATTTCGAACTCAGATGACGTGGACATGGAAGCTGATGGCTCTGAGATACCATCTCAGTCATCAATAACCTCTCTTACTACAAAAGAAACTCTCTTAAATAAATCCTATGACACAACTCTCTTAAATCAGAAAAACAAAAACACTCCAAATCAGTGATGGAAATCGACTATTTTCGATTGTACTGAACGATGACATAAAATAGTACTGAAAATGAAAATGTAAGCAAACTCAAATTCAAAAATAACATTTTTTATAAACAAGAACAAGAAAAAAAAAACAATTAATTTATTAACATAAAAAAAATTGATTATGTTTTTAAATCAAAATAACAGCTTTTATACAAAGAGGCATATGAAAGTATAGTTAAAACAAAAACACAATTTTTAATTTTTTTGTCAGTCTGTTTGTTTGGGCTACTTTCGGGAACGGCTGTACCGATTTTGACGAGACTTTTACTGACAGATAGCTGATGTTCTAGGAAGTAACTAAAGCTATTTAATGTACATATTTTCATATCAACAATATTACATTTTGTTTGTGTACTGACACGATTATGTTGATAGTGTTTAGTTACTGTTGGAACCTATTTGTTACGCTGTTTTCGGGTATGAAGAAAATGTATGGTATGCCACAGCAACGCCAGGTGTGTTAGTTAGCTTGTTAGTTTGTATAAATTAAAGTAAAATAAATACAATTAATGGACCTTCGTTATTATAGCTAAATAAATAACGGACGGATCCCCATATCAGACGATCCAGTTGTGGCGTTCATTAAAGCTTTTAAAGGATTTCTAAATCATGGATTTTTTTTATGCAGAAATAAATAACACAAATTTATTTAAAACCTCTTTATGTGTATTATGATCAAGTAAACTTCTGCTAATAAATAAATTCAAAATATCAGGTTTATTGTGCCATCAAAATAATCACCGGTTTTACTTCTTCAACACCTCCAAATTAAAAATGGAAACATTTAATAGTCAGTTTCAAAGATTATTACAACTGGTGCCTTAGATATTTAAATAAAAGTTAGTTAGTTAACATTACCTAAATGAGTTTTACTCTAAAAATTCTTCTTTTTGGAGAGGATTGTTTGTCACATTTTTATTAAGTCATTTTTGACAAGCAACAGAACGAATTGAGGAGGGTTTCATGCAGATTGCGAAGAGGCTATTACACTTGAAGTATCATTGCAAGCTCCGTTTGAATTAGAAGATGAAATTGAGAGATTTATTAAAATGTCCCAAGATACTGCCTGAAAAAACACTCCGCAAAATAGCAGAAATTCAATTCCTAATGAGCAAAATATTTAAATTGAAATTAAAGAACTTATACTCGAAAAAAGAAAAGCACGAAGAAATGGCACCCGCGCTCCTCAATACAAAACTATTTTGAATGACCTCTCCAGTAAACTGAAAAATGCAATTCGAGATTCAAGAAACCGTGAGATTTCTACTTATCTCGAACGTCTTTCCGCAGAAAAAAGTACGAATTACTCCCTGTGGAAGGCTATTAAAGGAGTTAAAAAACCCAAGTTACAATTAGCACCAATTCGAAAAAACAATGGAGATTGGGCTAAAACAGACAAAGAAAAGGCAGATCTGTTTGACGGTGAGGAGTTGTTGAATGAACCCGTTGATACTCATTGGACCTTTGAAAACTTGCGAATTCGAAATGTCACATTTTCAGAACTTTTCGACGCTATAAGAAAGTAACAAAAACAAAAAAGCATGATAAATGCACCAATTCTTAAAGAGTTGCCGAGAAAAGCAATCACTAAAATCAAACATCTGATTAATGCCACGTTTAGGCTTGCATACGTTCCAGGGCAATGGAAAGTGGCTGAAATCATAATGGTCCCATAACCAGGGAAAACTCTTAATGAAAAGAAGTCTTACAGACCAATATTGTATTAAATTTCTAAGTTATTCCAGAAATTATTACTTAATTGTAGAAGACAAACGGCTTATTCCCGAATACCAATTCGGTTTTAGAAATAACCACTCAACAATTGCTCAAGTATACAGATATAACAAATGAAATTGAAAAATCCCTAGAGGGGAGAAAGATATGCCCAAGCGCGTTTCTTGATGTTTCCCAAGCTTTCGATAAGGTCTGGCACGACGGCTTAAGATTTAAATTAAGACAGGTTTTTCCGAAACAAATATATTATATTCTGGAATCCTATCTGGAAAATAGACTTTTCAGAGTGACACAAAGTACTGAATATTCATGATTTAAAGAAATAAGCGTTCTTGACCCAGTGTTATTCGTTGTTTATACTCGAGATACACCTTAAGAAGAAGACGTCACGATAGCAACATTTGCTGATGATACGTCCATACTTGCATCATCCAGCTCAATTGAAATAGCAACCGAAAAGCTACAGACAAATGGCGCATTGTTCTAAACGAGTCCAAATCAACACATGTGAACTTTACTTACAAGAATGTTAATAATCTACCCATCTTTATTAACACGGTTCAAATACCGTATGCTAACGAAGCAAAGTATCTAGGCATGACTCTTGATGCTAAGCTTAAATGTAAGACGCACGTTAAAAAGAAAAGAGAAGAACTCGATATTAAGTTACGAGAACTAAACTGGTTAATTGGAAAATATACCAATATAAGTACTTATAACAAACTGCTTATCTACAAGCAAGTGCTAAAACCTGTGTGGACTTACGGAATACAAGTCCTCAGAACAATTATTGGTGCACCATGGAACATACAATCTTGTACGCCGACTTCGGAGAACGAGGCCGTTCGACCTAGTGTAGCAAGACATAACGATAACCGTGTGATTATGCGGTATTGCAGGTCCCCTCGGTGGAGAGCTCCCTACCAAACGTGATTAATAAAAATGAAGATTAAACTACTTGATAAGGCAACTTAGATCATTTGTTCTAAAGGTGTTTTTTTAGTGAGTAAGAATCTGAGTCTTTGAAGATATTGTCATCTTTCGCCGTAGAAAAAAAAACATTTTTATTGACAATTAACGTTTCTTTCTTTCAACGTTTGCTGAAGAATGAGGAATACAGAAAGCACCTTGAATAATTCGATGAATATTTTGAAAGATAACATAAAATGAAAGAAATAAATCAATTTTGTAAAAACAATTCAAAATTGTACTGAAAATGGCAAAGATGTACTTATGTACTGACGATATCAAATTGTACTGAATACAGTACAATAGTAAGCCCTTTTCCAACTGTGTTCCAAATACATTGATTACACCCACAACAAACCATAAACCATCACAATGACCAGACTAACTATGAACATACTCATTCTCCAATGGAACTTACAAGGCTATTGCAACAACAAACACACTCTTGAGCGACTTATCACTAAGTATAAGCCAGACATCATAGCACTGCAAGAAACTCACATCATTTCAAAAAAATTACATTTATTTAATATGAAAAATTACAAATCATATCATTTTAATAAAAATTATGACTATAGTAAGGCTGGTATAGGGTTTCTCGTTAGACAATATTCCAGTAACATCGCACATTACATCTTCTTCCAACTTGCTTCATCATACCATCGAAATCGCTGATAGAATACCCATACAAATTACGAACATTTATAGAGAACATGATGTCCAAGTAAACTCGAATATTTTAGATAGAATTCCTGGAACTAATGATGGATGTTGGGAGATTTTAATGCTCACAACTCTTTATGGGGCTCAGAGGTCACAAGCAGTGCGGGTGCATTGTTTGAAAACTTTGCCAACGACCACAACCTCATAATTATGAATGATGGTTCTCCCACTTTCTTCAGTACGAGAAATACTTTTTCCGCAATTGTCGTTACATTGGCAACTCAGGATTTGGCAAGCCACTTTCGTTGCTAACTTGCTAACTGGACCCTATTTGAAGAGACCACCAAAGCATTATCGATGACAAATCCGGCAACCCAAAATACAAACCAAGAGGCGTCAAAAATCAAAAAAATAATTAGAACTGCTGCAGCTAAATCAATCCCACAAACAAAGAAACAGTCCACGAAAAACAATCCAGTATGGTTTTGATGAGTATTGGCCGATCTCTCTGCTCCCCATTCTCTCCAAAATTTTTGAGAAAATTATCGCAAGACGAATAAGTTGGTTTGCAGAAAAAAAGGCAAATTCGGGACAACACGCTTTTAGACAGAACAGAAAAGTAACATACACTTGTGCACTTGCTAGAGCACAAGCTTTCAGAAAATCTTTCAAAAACCAAACACAGCGTAGTTATGTTATCCGATCTACAAAAAGCTTTTGATCGCGTCACCACGATTCCCATCCTTAAACAGATGTCACAGTGGGGAATACCTTTTCAGATAATTAAACTTATTGCGTCCTTTATGAATTCACGAACCTTTCGAGTAAATATTGATGGCCATTACTCCACACACTTCAAACTGGAAAATGGAACTCCACAGGGACCTCCTCTCTCGGTTGTTATTTACAATACCTATGTTGATTCACTTATAGTCAAACTCTCACAGCCTGAACTTCAACTTGACTTTGTTGGGGTATACGCCGATTATATTTATATAGTAGCATCTGGAGCCCCGATGGAGGTGAAATCCATTTTAGAAATAGCAGATAGGGCAATTCATACATGGTCCCAAGGAACAGGTGCAATAGTTCCACCGTCAAAAGTAGATTTAATTCACCTATGCAGAAAAAGAAACTGTAACTCACTTCCATTGAATATTAGAGGTACTGCAATCTTGGCTTCGAAAGAACTAAAAATGTTGGGTATTACTTTCAGTTCGAATTTGAAATGGAATATTCATGTCAAAAACTTGCTTGAGCAGTTGAAAAAGCGAAATAACCTCCTAAAAATGATATGCTCCAAGAAAAAAGGACCCCATCTGGAAACAGCCTTGATAATAGCAAAAACACTCGTTAACGGTACCTTACAACATGGGCTTACTACTAACATGTGGACAACAATCAAAAACTGCAATGACATTGACACTGAAATTGCTTTCGTACAGCTTCAAGAGCACTGAAATCAACAAAAATAGAGGCTCTTAGACTTGAAACTGGGTATCACTCTTTTCAAAACTTCGGCAAAAGAAGAGCTATTAACTTAGCAAGCAAGACCCTTACCGATCCAACTCATCCCCTCTATAGTACTGCCAATGAAATTTTCGGCTCACAAACAAAGAAACGCAAAAACTCTATATCTGCGCTTGTTAAAATATTTAGCCTGATAACTATTCAACCAAATTTCTTGTCTGCACCAGTTTCAATAGCAAATAGTTTACCAGCCTGGAAAAGAAATTTGCTTCAAATCAATATGAACCTAGCCGAATTTAAAAAGAAAAATACCCCAGAAGAAGTGTTCCAAAGGCTTCACCAAGAGAGGATCGAAAACGTCAGCCCTGACCATATCTTTTATACAGATGGATCACATAAAGATGACAACTCGTCTTATGCAGTAGTCAAATGGAAACAACATTCACAAACTTCTACGGTGTGGCAAGGACTGCTACCTAAAGAAGCAGGGAGTTACATTACAGAACTAGCAGCAATTAATAAGGCTATATCCATTGCGAAATCTTACCTTGGACGAAGTGTTATACTGACAGATAACCTGTGGATCTTAAAAGGCCTTAAAAACGAGACCAAGCGATGCCCAACACTGGAACAACTAAGATGCACACTGACAGAAAACATCATATTGGCATGGGTGCCAGGGCATATTAGAATAAAAGGCAATGAAATTGCGGATGGTGCAGCTAAAGATGCAATTAAGTACCCACTAGTTATTGAATCGCCAAACCTTTATCAATTGACTCGCCAAACATTTATCCAGCAGCTAAAAATGGAGCTTGAAAGTAGCTGAAACAGTTGTCATACATTCCTTCGCACTCATAATCCTCACCACCTTCGTAATCCATAAAATAAACAGTTAACAAGGGAAGATTGTATAAAGGTACTCCGAATTAGAGTTGAAAAAACAATTTTTATCACCAGACATCTATATAATAATGAACTTCCAGAAGTATGTGAACACTGTCGAGAAATCCTTTCAATTCATCACATATTTGTAGAATGTCCTTTATCACGCCAGATCGACCCCTCACTTGAAAGCACACGCATATCCAAAGAATTATCTACCATCCTTAGCCCAGCCGATTATAAGACAATTCAAAGAATAAAAACGGCTTTAGATGCTCACAATAAATTTGATGAAATATAATTCTTCTTTTTTCTCTTCAATTAAATAATGTATGATATTTCCATTTTTTTAAACGTAAATATTAATTAATTTTTTATTATTTTCAACAACAATTGTATTAAATGTTTTCTTATATAAATATTATATATTTTTAAAAGACGGCATCGCATGGTTTCGATGCCCTGATGCCTTATCAACATAATTTGTAAATTTATTTGTAAATTATTTGAAAAAAATAAATAAATAAATAAATAATTACTATTAAAAACTACCTATTGATACTTAAATAATAACCACGAGCCGCAGCGTAAGAGTTTCGGGTGTCATTGCAGCCGGCTGTCGTCGACCCCAGTTCAGGCCAGGTATGCCGCTCATGTGCTGGCCAGCATTATATTTTTCTTCGTTGCTTTTACTGTACATTCTTGTACAATCTGCCGGGTCCTTTGATCGTAGAGGTTGAAGTCCGATAGTGTATACCTTCGTCTGGCTGGAAGGTTCGGTTATCCATTTCCCGATGATTTTCAGGTCGTCATTTCCAGTGCTGACCATCGCTTGAGGAATTACTATAGGTTCTGACGTGTTCCTCGGCTGATTTTGAAGCATCTCGGTTATGTTTGTTGCTGGTATAAAATCTGCATTAAGTTCGTTTGATATGCTACTATGCGAAGTTATGCTCATGGAATCGTGTTTCAGAATACAGTTTGGTTGAAGAGTTAGTATTCCATCATCTTCAAGCGTGATCTCCAACACTTTTCTTCTACAAATAACATTGAATGTGTATTTCTTATCCAATACATTATATCCAACTATTAATACTGCTGGATCCAGACAGGTGACGGAGTAATGCTTCTTAGATTGCAAAATGGTGAAAATTCCGTAGCATGTGTCATCAAATCCATTTCACATTTGCTAAAATTTGATCGTCTGTTAAAAAGAGTGTGCTGCTGTTGACATAAGTACTTTTCATTGTACTTTACACAATTCGTCAGCTCATCTTTTGCGATTGCATAAAATGACTCACGAATTAAATTCACTATTAAGTAGTCCAATGATGGCTCGATAAAAATATATTCGAGTTGATGAATCGTTGGCACTGGAATAACTTTGAAAATTTCGTAGTCTTCTGTATTCGCCAATGGAAGTTTAATGTCGAATATAACATTTCGTGATGTTATTCTGCCCCTCACAGAAAGCAGCCTGTATAACTGCAGCATATTTGTTTCAATTCTTTCTCCAGTGACTGCCAGGTGTGGTGGTTAATTCTTCCGTATTGTGTATAGTTGTTCTTGAAGTTGATTTGGTGTTATTATAAGGGGGTTAATTTTCCCATGGTGTAGATCAATCAGGACGTCTAAAATTGCATTTTTTGTTTGTTGATAGTTTATTATCGAAATCGTGGCGTAATTCGTCAAAAATATGAACTTCTGCTCTGCAGCACTTCCTTCTGTCGTTGCTCTTACACTCGTTTTTAGAGCTTCTATTTGTCTTGGAACATTTCAAGCTGATTTGAAATGGAAATTGCGCTTTTTTTGGAGTACGTTTTTTGTATACTCTGCAATTGATATCTTTGGTTTTTTATCAACTTAAGCAAGTAGTCGTCATTTTCTTTGAATTTCCAAATCTCTTCTTCGTAGTGCTGAGCATATTCTTCGTCTAAAACACCAAACAATTTGTTCACTACTGTCCCAATAAAATCAAATGGGGACCGTCTGTTTCTGGATGTTTGTTTTGTACCGGAACCTTGTTTTACTAAAGTCATTGTTATTTTTATCTATCTGTAGCTGATAGTTTATTATGTTGACGGTAGAATTGCAGTGTTCGTACTTCTTTCCAAGATTTTCCAGGTGCATGCATACTTCATTGATTCCCATTACAAGTTCCTTGAATCCTTTGTATTCTCTCTAATAATTGGTCATGTCATAGTAAACGATAAGTTTCCAATCGCTCGTAATCAAATTTACATTGTCAATCTTCTCAAAATATATTCCGGGGCGGTTTTTAAATGGCTTTATTTTTATTGCTTCGTTTTCTACGTTCGTCGCTTCGAATCCAATGTTGCCCAATGACATAACTATTGTTATTGTTAACAAAAGTCTACGTAGTGGATTGATTTTTACCTTCTGTTTGTCTACGTGATCTTCAGTGAGTAAATGTCCCGTTATAGGTTTTTGTTCTTCTCTGCAATTCTCTTGGATTTGATAAAGATTGCTCGTACGATTTCCTCGTCTCGTTATCCAATTTTTGAGACACAATAAAAACTATTATTGGATCCCAGCTTTTGGTATCTATATTCAGTCCCCTCAATGAATTAACGCATTCTGATATTGTATCGTAAAGTCTTTTCAATTGCACCGCAGACTCAGTTTGAGTTTCTTTTTGGTTAATCAATGCTTGAATTTGGGCATTCAACAAAAGACGTGAGTTTTCGTATCTGTTGATCAGAGCATCCCTGGCTGCTTGGTAGTAACTACCTGTTATCTGCAGATGCTGTATAATCCTTGCTGCATCGCCGGTCACATTTGTTTTGAGGTAATGCATATTTTGTGCATTCCCAAGTTTCTCATTCTTATGGATTGTTTGTTAAAACAAATCAATGAAAGATTTCCATTGCTTATAGTCACCATCGAATGTTGGAATTTTGAGCACTGGCAACTTAAGCTCATGGTGTACAACTCCACCTGGTTCTTCTGTCCATGTATTTTGGGTTCCTTTCGTTACGTACGAATATTCTTCTAACTTTTCTTGGATTTCAATAATTGCTTCTTCGTATTTTTCTTCTAATTCTTCGTAGCTTTCGTCGTATGTTAATTCTTCACTATATTCAATTATCTCCGTTTGCGTAGCCGTTATAAGCGCCCACTGGCTTCTTTCTGTGGACATAAAAGGCTTTTGTTGACGTCTTTGATTCGTGTATTTTGTCCAACGACCTTAACAGTGCTTTTCTTTGTGCTTCCTGTCTTCTTAGACGTCGCCTTAGCTTATCTCCTACAGAAGAAAATTCTGCACTAGATTTAGCATTCTTAGCTTCGTCTTCTGTTTCTTTTGTCTACGTAGCTTCTTCGTTTGCTGATCTTCTCATCTTTGTGTTTTTGTTTTCCGCTGCAGTGTTCTTCGTATCGTTCGTACCCTTATGTGCCGTCTTAGATTCTTCACCTGCTTTTTCTTCGCTCATAATTTCCGATAGCCTTGCTTGAAACTTCTCTCGAGCTAACGTCACTGTTGTTTTTACTTGCTCGTAGTATTTTGCCTCAATATAGGGATGAAATCAACTCAGCGAAATGAAAACTGTTCTACTTCAGAAGACCTAGAGCCTGAAGAAACAACCAATCGGCCGGAACCTGCAAAAGCCTGCTACTAAAACCTCCTAACGGAACAGCTATGGCAGCAAAACTTAGTGCAAATGCCTAGGAGTCCACTTCAGCGAGGTACTTAAGTTTAACCCTATACAAGCAAATCATCCGACCTATCATTAGCTACAGCTCCCTGTGTGGTTTACCATTTCGAAAACCAGCAAGAGAAGGCTAGTCTTCTTTGAAAGGAAAATTTTGGGAATATGCACAGGAATATTCCTTAATTATTAAAGACGGATGCACTTCAGATTTGAACAACTCTACGAAGAAGCTGGATTTATCCGTGACAGGCACCTCACACTGTTAACTAAGAAGCTCAATGTCAAGATATATAAGTGCAATGGAAGAAGGAATAAAATGCTTACCATTGACAACGGAGAAGTTCCCTTATACGCTGATCCAATATCAGCGTACCAAAGGCGATTCGTTAACTGAGTAGAAATACTCCAGTTTTTGTCTGAGTAGGTCTTTGGCTAAGAAGGAGAGTAGGTATGGTTAAGCCTTAGTAAACTAAAATTAACAAGTGCAGTTTCGGAGTATCTCATTAGGTACTATACGCGCTAAGCGGGCAATGGTAACGTTTCTAGTCTTCAACTTCTCTGCTAGTCTCGTAACCATTTCTTTTGAATACCGTCTGATGATCCCTAGACTTTTGTAGAGTCTATCTATAAATGCAATTCTTCGAATGTGTGCTAAGCCATACCATATTACAGAAATTAATTTGGACATTCATTGCACGGTTCGTCTTAGTCAGAGTTCTATTTTGTGTGTCAGTGTTTTTAAATGTTCGTGGGCCAAGGAAAAATTTCTTTCATGTTTACGCCCATAATGTTTAATACAGGCCCGCTGTTTTGACACTTTTGTTGGAGGAAATACTGATTTATCAGAATTTGCTCTACATGGGTATAGCTTGGTGCCTCTGGTTTTTTCTATCCGCAAGCATATCATTCATTATTGTGTTATTTACAGGAGTCCAAATCTCGACAGTTATTCGACTTATAACGACTTTGATGCGATGCCTGATTCCATCTCGGAAATTGTTTCCCCTTTGTCCTAGCACTAAAATCGTTATTGCGGGCGATTTCAATGAACACAATTCCAATTGACTCCGCTATTCTGGTCAAACAACACCCGAAGGAAGGTATGTCGAAATCTTTCCCGGGTTACGTGACCTTACCCAACAAATCGATGAACCAACGCGAATACCGTCTGTTACTGGGAAAGCCGCCATACTCTTGACTTGTTTTATATTTCTAACCCTGATAAGTATACCATTAGTTTAACTTCTCCATTTGGCACTTCGGACCATTGTGTCTAAAGTTTCTACATGACCGTCAGTATGGCTTTCGCAGTAATCGTTCCACTGGTGATCTCATGGCATATCTCACCGAACAGTGGAAAAAATCTTTATATCGCTTTGTTGAAAGTAAGATTACTGCGCTTGATATTTCCACGGTTTTTAGTAAAAATGAAGTACGCCATCACACGTCTTAAATAACAAAGAATTTATGAAAAAATTATTTCGAAAATTGTAGGACAGATTTTGATAAAATCCTGTTTTTTATTTTTTAAATTCATTTTTATTAGAAAAAAAAAAGTTATTCAAAATTTTGAAATGCAGAATTAATTTGGCTATCTAGATCTCTTCAAATATAAAATTTGACAGAAATCCAAAGAGCCGTTTCCGAGCAAGCCAAAAATTAAAAAAAAAAACCTTTATATGAAAGGTCTCGTTAATAGACTTTTCCCGTATATGTGGTTATAATCAAATGATAGCCCAGGTGAACAAAAAATTCACAAAATTTTCAATCTTTGGAGCCGTTTTCGAGAAAAATAAAAATAAAAATTTCAATTTCCCTTCTGGAAAATGCCAAAAGAATCACACACACCAAATTTGAAGACAATCGCTTAAGCCGTTTAGGCTGCAGCTCGTTATACATACTGACAGGCTTCTTTAGGCTTCTCTCTATGATCGTAATGTTATGTTTGATCGTTATCTCGAACTTTTTATATTCACGAATCCTAAACTTGCCTAATAGTCCCTAAAATCGCAAGTAAAAATGTTCACTATAACCCAGCAACATTCCTCCTCTTAAAAGTTTCTCCCGTAATACTCGACTCACAAGGAATGCTCATCAGTTCACCCTTGAGCCCAATTTAGGACGTACCGTGAAATATAGGGATTCATTTTTTAGACTAATTTTTTTAAAGCCTCGCTCCTGAGCAAGGGGACATCTATGCCACAAACATATATGTATATAAATTGCTACTAGTGTGGTTTTGGTAGCCACTCTGGTAGTATTGCACCATATTAATATGGTTTTATAAAACTTGTAAACTTTAGACCTTTTGTACAAGACTATAATCTTACCAGTGCTCTGCTCACATACGGATGAGACTAGGGTGCTTACAAAAAAGCACTCTGATCTCTTATCCGCGTTCGATAGGCCCCGTGTGGAAGAAAGGACGTAGAAAGCGTCTCCGGATTTAATCATGAATTGTATGAAATCTACTTCGAAGCAGATGATGCAGAAAAAATAAAGCTCAGTAGACTCCGGTAAGGTCGGAACCTAGCTCACATGAGCTGGCAATGTTTCAATTGTTTTTCCATTATAACAATATCGTTTTCAATTGAAATCCCTCTTTTGTCAGCATTTTCACAATACTTAATGTTGTTCAAAATCAATGGCTTATTCACAATCCCTAATTAATTGACCCCAAAAACGTTGCTAACACTATCGATTACATTATTCACTCTAACGAAATCCTAAACTGACTCACCACATAATGAAATTCTTGCACACAAAGCTCTTATTTTCATCGAACTATCCACATGACCAACCATAGAATATCCATGTTCTAACTTCAAAGCAAATATTACGCGTCCATTTCGTTTCAGCTCATTTATGAAGTCTCAATTTTAGGTAATAGTTTTTCGATTACTTGTCTGACGGCAAAACGAAAATTTTCAGTAAACGGCTGTATCCAACATTTTTCGAAGTAGCGTCGAATCTCGTAGTCGTCAGTGACTTGACGGTTTTGAACTTTTATCATTTATCCTGACAAATTATGCGAAATATCCTATTCCAAGCCTATTTTCATTAGGGACGGATTACGTTTAATGTATAGCGCAAACTATACCTTCGCTTGATAATGGTTTCCAGGAACAGGATGTACAAACGGATTCTGAAAATGTGATGTATTATAGAATTCATGTTTTTTGAGGAATGAAAATTCACAGAAATTTCATGAAATTCGAATTTAGTTGGCATAATATTTGAGTATGTAAGCTGATAAAAAGTTCATATTTAAAAAAAAAAAAAAAATTATCATCATTTATTTAAAAGCACTATTACATTTTAACGATTTCTCATAAAATGGTTATTTTTGGAAATTTTTTTTCACCAATGAGAGGATAATATATTCCTATAAATATTTCAACAAATTTAAAGTATTTGTAAGCAATGTTTCGGTACTCATGGGCTTATCCGATTCAGGAAATCAATCCTTTTCTATATTTTAATCCGCGAATTATTGGTGCGAATAGTTTGAGAACAGTGTTTTTAATTTAACACTGTTCAAGGAGAAGGACTTTAATGTAAGAATGATTCAATAATATAATTTAATATAAAATAAATCTAAATCTAAATCAAAGCCGGAAAAAGCAATGGAAACATGGCATGCTTGCAACTCCCAATAGACTACCTTAACCTTTGCCCACAAAATAAGACTTGACAATTCCATAATTCCCACAGCATCAAGCAATGAAAAATAGTGGAAACGTGCAAACAAGTCATACAAAAAAAAAAACACAACTGATATTTTCTATATTTTTTATCTCAAATTAATCAAAGAAACCTCCGATGTCTGGCGAAAAATGTCAGTTAATTGCACGAGAAAAAGAAACGAGAATAAACTTAAACAATCGACGATATGACAAGATGCTATTCCTGGAATGATTTTTTTATTGGAGATGATGAGATCATCAGATTATTCACGTGACTTGAACATCTACGAAAGGTTTCATTTCTCTCTCTCTTCTACTGTTATTTGTACGGTCAATGTTCTAGAAAAATAGCCAGTTGCATTCCTCCCCTTGAACAGTTTCACCGTAATACTCGCGTTTCCAGGAATGCCCACTTCGGTCGTAGAGTCAAATACAGAGATTCGTTCTTTAGTCGTACAACTCGAATGTAGAATCTTTTGCCTAATTCTGTTTTCACTTCCCATTATGATGTTCAGAAGTTTAAATCCAATGTGCATCGATATATATACATATATATATATGTATATATATCCTATAGACTTACTCTATGCAACGGTGAGTTTCGATTGCGTAGAGAGGGTGGGTTTCGATTGCGCAAGAGAACAAAATGGTGGTCAAGAGATTTAATGAGTAATCGTTATTTCTTTGGATTTTGAATATTGCAAGAAATATGTATATCACCCTATTTTCGAGTTAACTAGCTTAATACCTGTTTAAAGCATGCATTTTCGATTAAAAAATAACACTAACAAATCAAAGGCATCGTTTTCATTACATAAAAGGTAAAGCACATATCGGCTTCAATCTTAAATGTTTTTTTTAGAAATATCAGAAAATATTTATTTCTTATATAACCTTCTTCTCATTTTTCTAAAACATTCCTGGTAGATGCCAACTGAATTCTCCTTGAAAAATGGTAGAAATTCCAAGACGTGAGGGTTTATTTTCTGTGCTCAGTTTGAGATTATCACATTTCGGAGGAACGCGTGCTATATCTTTTGGTTTTTTTTTCGGCATCGGGATGTAAGTTTGTTCATATCTTAGTACTGTTAAAATTTTTTTTTGACGTGCATTGCCTACTTAATGAGCAGACGAAAAATGGAAAGATGCGGAGATACTCTCGAACAGATAGGTACCATGGAACTGAATTTCATTAGAATACAAATATTTAAGTAAAAGAAGAAGATTAATGATTCTCGTGTTTTTATATTTATAAAAAAAAAAAATTGTTTGGAAACTTACAAATTTGCCTAAATATATATTCTTTTAATTAAATTTGTTATGCTCCACATTATGTGTTTATTTTTCCTATTAACTTTGTACTCTGTAAATGAATTTTTATTTTTGCAATATTGCTTACCTAAATAGACATTTTAAAATGCAATTCCACGAGGCTATAATTCCCTGACCACACCTGGCGGCAATTAAATCCATGTCGAACATACCGTTATTGTCGCTGTTCCATGCCTTGCACATCACAGCCCCGTACATTTTTATGGACAAGTACTTTGCCCTGTAGTCATTAAATGTTTTTAAAAGCACACACGAAATTGCTCCACCGCTCAACAATAATATGAAAGTGAACACACCCGTCAGATAAACGCGATGCGAAACAACACGGTAAGCACTACCCATGCACACATCTCTAATTATCCTGGTGGAATAATAAACTTTAAGCGCTGATTATGCAAACGACAAGAAACACAACATCCTCGCACATTCAGCTGGATGTGCAGCGTGTAGCGCGTCAACCAATAATAATTTGTCGTTTTAATTAAAATAATAAAAATGAAAATAAAAAGTGAACAAAAACAAGATGTCTGCCATAGCTGTCGTGCAATTGCTAACTAAGAAGTTAATGGGGTATTGTGAAGCGAAGAGTTATGGCTTATGTAAACAATTTTTAAGAGGAAAGGCTCTGTGTTTGTGAGTTTGGAAAAGTTTATAAAATTAAGTTCGAAAGCTTTCAGTTGAGGTTTGATGCAGATAATTTCCTTTTTCCTTTTTAAATATAACTTTTTACTTGCGATTATATGTGCTATATTACTTGCGATTATAGGTATTAGGTAAGTTATGGATGATTCTTGCAAAAAAAGGTTGATTGAATTTGTTTTTAAATAATTTTCCCAAATAAAAACCACAGATTTTCTTATAATGATATACTAAAAAAAAATTAGATATTTTTTCGGAAAGTTTAAAAAAAAAACGATTTAAAAAAAAGTGGCCGAACGATTTCAAATACTTTTACTTGCGATTATAGGTACTATAATGAAAGATATGCATTCGTGCAGATTAAAAAAATTGAGATAACAATCAAACATGACATTACGATGATAGAGAAACATATTTTAATTACAGGCAAAATTCTGTCTATTTGTATGTCTGCCTGTCTGTACGGATGTCTATTGAACTACTGGTTAAACGTTTGAACCAATCGTCTTCAAATTTAGAACTTAAGGTTATTCTAACATTCTACAGAGGACGTTTTTTAATTTTTCAAATATTACAGTATCTGTCATATATTTATTAATTAAAAGCATATTATTCTCGAAACCGGCTCCAGGAATTTTTTATCAAAAAAAAATCGGTGTACTTTCGTAGATGTGGTTTATGTACTGCTAAAAAAAAAATCAAGTTGGTGGGTTAAAAATGTTACCCCCCATAGGACCGTTTTTTTTCTTCCACATTCTCGAGAATCGCTTTACCGATTACAATCAAATTTGATATTCAAGAAGATGTACATAGCCAAAGCAATTCGATATAAAAATATTTTCGATAACTTCTTTTTCTATTTTTATAATTACAAAAAAAAATTCAAATCGATATTTTGAAAACGGGTAGGTGATTTTTTTTAATTTTCCGTTATTTAAAAACCGTTCCTACGATTTTGAAAGAAAAATTTAAATTTTCTAATTTTTTTAACGAAATAAAATGGCGTTTAAATTTTTCCATTGAAAACTATTTTTCTTTCTTTTTCAAACAATCAAAAGTCGGAAATTAAAAAAAAACAACTTTGAAGTTCCCTTAATATCTTTAAATTTTATTCGAATTATGGTTCTGTACAGCATAAATCGTTTTGGATTTTATTGTTAGAAGAACCTGTTAGCACTTTGAAAGTTTAAAGTTTAAAGAAGCGTTAATTTATCCTATTGACAAAAAGGTTGTACGATTAAACATGCAAGCTACAGATGTCAGGTAGAGCGTTCCACATTCGTATGAATCGACTAATTCAAAAGTCTCTGTACTTAACAGACCGTCCGAAATTGGGCTCAAGGGTTAACTAATGGGCAATGCTAGCAGGGCGAGCATTACCGTTGAATTGTTTCAGGAGAGGAATGTAACTGGCTATTTCACTGGAGCACTGTTTCTAAAAATAGCGTAGAATAGTTAAAGACACGTTACATTACGGCGGTTCCCGAGGATGTAATTGAATCCGTAATTTTTCTATCACATATATTAATTTTAAAGCTCTTTTTAGATGCGATCCAGAAAACTCAAGTGCGATATAGGATCACCTGCCAAAATATTGGAACTATACTCGAGTTTTGGTCGAATAAATGCTTTATACATATACTGTAGCCAAATCAGACGGGGTGAAGAACTTCTTGCTTCTTCGAAGGAAACCTAACACCGCAGAATTTTGGCGACGTCAAACGTGGTCTGTAATGCACATACCGATAACTGAGAGGTGTTCGGTTTCTTCGATTTAAGATAGTGGCATTGGGGGTATATTGTGTTTTAAAGACAAAAGACAACATTGAGTTTTTGAAGCATTAAATTCTAAGAGGTTTCTTATTCCCCAATGTACAATGTTGTCAAGATCAAAATTTAATGAACTTATTACAGCTGCCGTTGCAGTTCCACATCCGAAGAATATGGATGTGAATTTGCAAACGAAACCATTCCTGTGTGTGTGTTGTGAATGTGGAAGAATGAAAGGGACCTACAATTTACCGCCAAGTCCGAACGACTACTTAAGATGCACTTTTTTGATACAAATTTTACTCTTGGGGGTTTTATCACTTCCTTGTACTCGGAAAAAAAGCTGGCTCTGAAGGGAAGTCGAACCCCGACCCTTCGCTTAGCAGTCCGACACACTAACCACTAAGCCACGAGGCACTGGCTGATTACTATAGCTCAAAAAAATTCTCTAGCAAAGATAGCTTCTTAATGACCTGCAATTTGGTTTTCTCAAAAATAGTTCCACAGTTAACCAGAACGTTTTTATTTTATCTCATCTGATAATATTGTTGAAAGTAAGTTCTATGGTTGGCCAAGGTTTTTTTTTTGTTTCTTTTTAAATTTTCAACGTACTCAGTAATGGTTTATTTGAATCTAATTTGGTGGACCAATTCAAAAAACTTCAAGAATATATTTTTTTTTTCATTTGAACTGTAAAAGACTGCTTACCAAATTTTTTTAACAATATTTTATTCACAAATAATTATAAAATCCGAAACATTATATAATCAAAATCCGTCTTTCTTATATCAAAAAATTTTTCTTCAAAATTTATTGTAATTATTTGGAATTGTGGCATCGAGGAAAACTGTTTTACTTTTTGCTGATGATTTATTTTTGTGTAAATAACGGAATATTGCACAGCTAAAATCATTTTTTAAGTGCTGAAGAAAAACTTGAATTCATAAAAATATACTGCCTCTTATGTAAGGAAAAAGGCCACTCCAAAGTGATTTATGCTCTAACTGAAAAATCCCAAACCTGCAAGGGAAGTGTGACTCCTGAAATTTTAAAAGCTATCCTAAAATTACTATGCGATCTTAAGCATATATGATTTATATAGATCTAATACGGATAATCATGAATTTTGGAAATGCCCCGTAGGGTTCTCTTCAATGACTCCCCGTGTTCCCATCAAGTGCAAAAGGAAATTACCGATTTATATTCGGGCATAAAGTCCCATAAGGACTGAATAGTTGCTAATCGTTTTTCCTATTCCTATTCCGAGGATTAATTTCAATAAAACAGTTCTTTTAAATTGCGAAAAGTAAATTCTATGTTATAGAAAACACTTTCCAACGCCTTGCAAAGCGAAAGCGGTTTCCTTCTTCTTTCAACATTCTTTAATAACGCAAAACATTTGCTACCTCAATTCATTTAAAAACACCAAGTTTCAGAAAAAAGCAAATTAACCAACATCAGACAGATGATGCCAGGCCGCATATTAAATGCCAATCCGGAAAGTCTGTTTCACGCATGTTTTAACGATTAGACAAACAAAACCTAATCAAAAAACACATTATAACTCACGTATATGATTTATGCCGCCTAATCTTCTGGAAAACACATTATTTCATCAAACTCAAATTAAAGTATAATTTCCCCGGGCCTAAATATACAACTCTTGCAACTAAGAGGAAAAAAACTCCAAACCTTTGGGTAAAGAGAAGAAAATAATCTCTTTCAAAGACGAACCACATGCTGTAGGTGGGTTATAGGTATATTTATTACATCAACGTCCGTTAGCTCTTTCGCAAAAAACATCAACTATAGTCAAAAAGTTGAAAAGACATTCACACCAAATACGCACAGCCAGCTTGTAATATCTCTCCGCATACACGAGGACTGATTCATGTCCTGGAGTAGGGCATTCTTCAGCTTTGGGCTTCAGGTGTCTTGGCAGGATACATCATCGGATGTTTGGGTTCTTCTTTCGTGGGACGTGTGTTTCCTTTCTTTTTTGTGATATGACTAGTTACTCTCGGTTTGTCATCTCGAAAACAATCTGACTATGGCAATACCCTTTATTTAGTACCAAGTTTTTTTTTGTATTGGATGGGTTGTGACTTGTGATGAATGATTGACAAAGATCAAATAGATACTTGGCACCTACAAAGTATCTTTCTCACGTATATCCTTTTTCATTTTCTTATAAAGGGAGAGTATTGCATTTGTAAATTTCTTTTGTTGTCAGATTTCAGATAGGAATTTTAATAACTCTTTAAATCATATTTAATTCTGCCTTGCTGCAGAGTTATAAAGTTGGTAACTTTTATAAAATTTAAGTAGTATATTTTATCAGCAATTAGTCAAACGCTGTTTAAATAGGAATTCAATGAGTTTAACACACGGTACAGTTTCTATTGCACGTCCGAAGGCAAAGGACGTGAATCACGGCATGATTGTAAGAAACTGAGGGTAGAGTAAGATCATTTATAAAAAAATGGGCACGACTGGGTCGCACGCACTTGCTCTTATATGCCTGATTACATTGGAAACCAAGATCTTTGACAGAAACAAGTAACATTTACGTTGAACATAGCACATTTTGAACTTATAAAAAGTATCAAAACCACACAACTTAACGGTTTTTAGTAAAAATGAAGTATGCCATCACACGTCTTAAATAACAAAGAGTTTATGAAAAAATTATTTTGAAAATTGTAACTGCGGTTTTTTTTTTAGTTTTTTGAATTTTTTTTTTTTGTTAAATTTTGGTATGCAGTTTTTTAGAGTTTATTAATATACATGTGATTATATAATTTAAAATAATTTTTTTGATTAGTTTTAAAAATATTGATTTTTCAAAAATTCATTTTAATTAGAGAAAAAAAAGTTATAAAAAAAATTGATATGCAGAATTAATTTGGTTATCTAGATCTTTTCATATATAAAATTTTACAGGAATCTATAGTGCCATTGCCGAGAAATCTCAAAATTAAAAAAACACGTTATATGAAAGGTCCCGTTAATAGACTTTCCCCGTTTATATGGTTCTAACCAAATGATAGACAATGCCATCAAAAAAATTCTCATCAAAATCGTTGGAGCCGTCTTCGAGAAAAATAAGCTTTTCTTAAACGGTCATATCGCAGGTACCGTTATTTTTAGGCCTAAAAATAAAATTTCAAATTCCCCTTTGGGGAATGCCAAAATAATCCTACACACCAAATTTGAAGATAATCGCATTAGCCGTTTAGGCTGCAGCTCGTTATACATACTGACAGACAAACAGACAGACATTTTTTCTCGATCACTTTTTTAGACTTCTCTTTGATCGTAATTTCATGTTTGATTGTTATCTCAATTTTTTTAATATTCACGAATCCAAAACTTGCCTTATAGTCCGTATAATCGCAAGTAAAAAAGAAAAAAGAGCCGGAAACAGAATGGAGCCCTGCGGCACACCAGTATTTATTTTGTAGGAATCGGATTTGAAACCGTCCAACACATCTTGTATTGAAAGAATGGGGGGAACAACATCCGGGCCAACGGATTTGTGTATATCGAGAGCTTTAAGAACTGTTGCTACCGTACCGAAAAAAATGAAAAAAATTTGGCACCAAAAAGAAAAAAAAACGATTACTCGGAGTTCTAAAAAATATGATAGCCAAAGGGCTAAGATGGCTCAGTAGGGCCATTTCCAGACATATAAGCGTTAACCAAATGCATTATCAGTTGAAAAAAGTTTTCTTAGCATTTAAAGGATATGGTAATACAGGAAGATGCGTTAGCTTCCGTTCAATCAAGTTGATGTCTATCACCATGTAGACCAATTAGTAGGTATAAGATGGCTGGATGGTTGTGATTGTTTTATGGTAAATTAAACATAAATAAAATCCAGTCCTTGGGTCTGAGAATTAGATAAGTAACCAATTATTTTCTGCTAATCAGATCCTACTTGACATTCTTGACATATGTATGTATATTCGAAAGCAGTGTCCTTCGTCCCGAAACCAATTAATTTACATATGTTAGATCTGTGATCAAGAGAGAAGGATATTTTTAATGATAATATCAAACATCAGATAAAAGTTATGTGATCAAAAAATGCCCCCTAAGCTGAAAGGAAGACCCTACAAGCCACTTGTTCGCCTATGTAATTTCCCAATAAACAAGATCTATGAGCCTATTACTGACATCTTGAAAGAAGACCTCCTGAAATCCTATTTCAAATTATAAATGTGTTTTTTTTTTAAAGGTATAGAACTTTGAAATAGAATAAAACATAGATAAATTTTGTAAATTGACATAAAATTTACTTTATTCAAACGATTATCTTCTGGCATTATAATTTAAATATGACTTTGGTATATGACCGCCACGTCTGGCTCGGATGTAGTCTAATCTGGAGGTCAAATTTTCGATGACGTTTTTCCAACATTTGTGGCCGTATATCGGCAATAACGTGGCGAATGTTGTCTTCCAAGTGGTCAATCACAACCCCACAGGCCAATCCTCGGTTGTAACGTGAAACTTTGCGGCCACCAAACGTTTCCTTCAATAATTCAATGTTTGCACAAGCTGTGTGCTATATTGTGCTCGTTGAAACCACAGCTCTTGCACATCAGGGTTGTTCAATTGATGAAAGAAAAAGTCAGTAATCATGGCTCTATAGCGGTCACAATTGACTGTACCGTTCGGGCTAGCATCGTTGTTAAAGAAGAATGAACCAATTATTCCACCAACCCATAAAGTGCATCAAACAGTCAGTTTTGGTGGATGTAACGGTGTCTCAACATACACTTGAGGATTATCATAAATTCAAATACCGCAGTTTTGTTTATTGACATATCCATTCAACCAAAAGTGAGCTTCATCGCTAAACAAAATTTGGATCAACGGCAATCTTATTTTGGGCATATTCATCGAATCTACGCCTTACTAGGTGATCAATTCTTGCACGATTTGGATTTTGCAAGCACGCAAACCAAGATTTTTCCGCAAAATGTTCGATAAAATGGATGGACACATATCCAATTCCTGTGCACGATGGCGTATATACTGATTCGGGTCTTCCTCTACGCTAAGATCTTCAGCAGCAATGACTTATTCTGTACTCACTGTACGACGTCTCTGTGAATGCGCAAAAGCAGGCAGAGAAAAACTTCTCGATCAAGCAAATGCAACTATACTTTTATTTAGTTAGGAAGAATCCAAAACTAGGAGACATGCCGGAAGAGTGAAATGAAAAAAAGTTAAGCTTTTTTTTTACTGATTTTGATAAAGCTTCATTAATATTTTTATTAGGTTTCAAAAAGCTTCAACAACATCCAATTTAAGTATCGCACCAAAACTAAAAGCTTAAATTTTCATCCAATAATCATTTAATTTTTTCTTTGCTTTTAATTTTAAGTTTCAGCTTAAGGATTAAAACCAGATTAAAGGCTTTATTTATACTTAATAAATAAAAAAACATTAATTTTATTAAGAAATGAAATACGTCTGCTTTATTTCAAGATCTTACATTGAATGCATTGTTTAAGAAACCCTACCTGACCGTCAGTCTCTCTTTCAGCCAATTTAGCTCTTTTTTTCTTTTTTCCTTTTCAGGTTACTCTTTTTCTCTTTATTTGGAAGAGTTGCTACATTATCATAATAATATCAACAATTTCAAAATAATATTGGTTTTTGCTAATAATAATCCTCAAACCGAAAATTACAAATAAAATCAATCTCTAAGTTTACTACAGTATCTACATACGTACTTCTTAATTAATGTATCCATTGGTCCCTAAAAGTGTGCAAATACGTCCAACCTCGTTTGTGGATTATAATTTGAAAGACATTTCAAACCCCTTTTGTCAATGTGCGTGTGTAAAAGGGTGTTTCTGTATATGTCTCCCGCGAATATGTTACATTCGATTGGGGGCAAACCTTTTTCGTGTACAACTGCCATCGACAACTACGATGCCGTCGACCTCCAAAGCCGAACTGGGATGAGATATGTAATATGCCATCCACCCACATGTGTAATATATCATTGATACGACTCCGTTCTACATGTCAGCTGTCGTCGTCCTGTTGTGCTTGTCTCACATATCTAGTCTTCGCCCTTTTAGGTGGAATTTTTTGTTTTGTTTTCCTTACTGTTATGCCACGTCGGGAAGCATACTAATGTATGTACATACAGTTGTGTGTGAATGGAATTTTCTTTTTGGATCCTTCAACACACCCACAGTGTGGGGTGAATAGTTCATCTTCCAAACAATAATGTGTTTATGTATATTAAACTGGAATATTGTGTTGGCGTCCCTAAGGAGTACGAACAAAAAAAAACCCGACACATATTTCAGAAAAAAAAAAACAGAAAGCAAAACGCGTTAAATTGATTTTTAATATCACTTAGTCCTTTATTTGATTTCTAGCGTGTTATGCTTTTCTAAATTAACTAGAAAAAGGATGTGCCTGTCAGTGTCTGTATACATCTACATCAAGACGATGGAAGGATAATTCTTTTCTCTACTGCGAACGAATAAGAGCAGGGAATAGCTCTTATTCGTTCGCAGTAGAGAAAACTTCTCCAATTTTTGGCCAAACAATATCAAACTGGAGGTGTCCAATCAAACAACGCTCGGATGCACACAAAACTGGAGGAATTTTCATTAAACTCACGTCACAATGATGCAAAAGGGAGGCGATTTGATGCTAACTTCTAAGAGTGTTGGGTGTTCTATATCTTTTGACTGAGAACAGGTAAAACAGTTTTACGCATTTTGATCACTGTAGAAGTGACAATCCAATATTCAAATGAAAGAGCTTTGCAATATCCGTTGTATTGCAAGATAATAATGAATACGGATTTTCTATCGTTAGTTACAGAAAACTTGGTAATTAATTACAAAACTTTTCGTGAGTTATAAGAGGAACGATTGACTTTGACTTGAATGAATATTAAATTGGAAAATAAAGTGTGGAAGTATGAGAATAACTTTTAATAAAGAAGAAAAGATATTTGTATTTGTTTGAAGGAATAAACTGAATTAGCGATAAGAAGAAAAGTTATGTTATAAAATCCTGAATTAAATGGTGATCTTGACAGCATTGTACAATGCGTAATAAGGAATCGTGTAGAATTTAATGCTTCAAAAACTCAATGTTTGTCTTCTGTCGTTAAAGCGGAATAAACTAATGCCACTATCCATGAAGGGCACATGCATCGAAGAAACCGATCAGCTCTCAGTTCGCGGTATGTGCATTTCAGACCACCTTCTGTGGAATGACCACATATTTGACGTCGCCAAGAATGCTGCGTGGTGTTTAAGTTTCCTTTGAAGATACAAGAAGTTCTTTACCTGGTCTGATCTAGCTAAAGTATCCTTACCTTACCTTAGGTGGCATTACAGTCCTGAGTCCAGGACCTGAGCCTCAACCAACAAGCTTTTCCAGCCAGCTCGGTCCCTAGCTAGCTTCCTCCAGTTTCGCACGTGGAGTGGGTATTCTCCTCCATCTGAGACGTGGAATTTTTACTATTTAGGGTAGGTCTGTGTCGTTGTACTCAAAACAGCGATACTGACATCACGCTGTGTTCGTCCAATTTTGTCAATATCGTCGGCGTATGCGAGTAATTGGACGGACTTTTGAAAGATCGTGTCTCTGGTGTTGGCGTAAAAGTTCTGAACTATTCTTTTATGATGTTGAAAAAGTCGTACGACTTGACTATAAAGGTGTCGATGAGGTTTTTATGCGTTTTCCATCGTCATTTTACACAGGCGGGCGAGTTTGGCAGGGATGTGCCGTCGGGGTAACTTCCCGGCCATGTCAAAAACTACTAGTTGCGAAGCAACCACCAGCCTTGGATACGGACGGATTAACTGATGACGAACTTTGCAGACGAATTAAGGACAACGAATTTAGGATATGTACGTGGAATGTTAGATCCCTTATCAGACTACGTGCAGCCGAAAAGCTAGCGGAGGCCTTTGACTGCTGTAAGACAGATACAGCCGCCATACAAGAAATGCAATGGGCCGGCCCGGGCAAAAAAAATGGCCACGACTTGGTGGAAAGCAAGATCTTTGACGAAAACAAGTAGAATTAACGTTGAAAATAACAAATTTTGAACTTAAAAAAAGTATTAAAACCTAAGTACTTAACGGTTTTTAGTAAAAATGAAGCAAGCCATCAAACGTCTTAAATAGCAAAGAATTTATGAAAAATGTATTTCGAAAATTGTAGGACCGGTTTTTGATAAAATCCTGTTTATTTTTAGTTTCTTGAATTTTTTTTTTGAAATTTTGTGCTATTAAAAAAGAATTTTTTCTTTATTATTCTTGTAATAAGTGTCGTACAACGTCATGTTGCATTCTAAAAGTCAATGTGCGTACAGACACGTAGTTAAAATATTATTCCAATTAATATATCTAAATATCCCAAGGAGAGCTGTATGGCATATTTTCAACAATTTCTTGGTGAAACTTTAACTGATCACTATACTTTTTCTAGATTAACGCAAACTCCAGAACTGATACTATGTGACTTTATGTGTGGATCACTTTAAGAAAAATCACAAAAAAAATTGAGTTCATTTCAAATCTGGGAGCATCTCCTGAAGGGCTCGTTTGCTAAAAAAATACCATCTCTGGAAGCTTAAATGTAAAGGTATACAGTACCGAGCTAAATTTTATTAACAGTAGTAAACATGGCCAAGACATTCCACCGTTGATATTTTCCATCGTTGTTAAGCTATTGAAGACCTACCTTCTGTCCACGAGTGTGTTTATTTGTAGCAGTAATAGCCCTTGACAGTATGGGGGAAGCGAAAAAGGTTTTTCCCAGCTTAAACCACGAAGTGCAAATAACCGGATTTGTTGTTGGATGGATTCAATCCTTTGAATATAAGAATATTTCGCAAGGGAATTCCATGCAGCTTCATACCAGACCTACAAACCGTTAAGTTTTTTGACCAAAGCTTAATCATTCCCGTGATTCGGGATTTTGTCTTATTGGCTGCTTAGTCGATATGGTCATTGAAGGAAGGCTTTCGATCAAAAAGCACTCCGTGATCATTAAACTCTTTCCATCTTTCTAGTGAGTGTCCCTTTTGCTGACAACTGAACTGATAATGCAACACCTTTTAAGAGAAGGTCATGATCCTGCACTTTGTCATATTAAGTTTATTTATAGCTGTCCGTCCGTTCGAGAAGACCATTAAATCACTTTCTAGAAATTGAGATTCTTCAGAATATGAAAATGAATACGTCGAAAATATTTTGCCATCGTCGACATTGAGGAGAATCTGATAATATTGAATTTTGTCCTAGATGGCTTCCCTGGGGTACCCTAGACGAAACGTTAATTTGCTTTTAATCTTTGATTTTTAAATTGTACGTATTAAATGTTTAGACTATTCAAATATGAAATATTGACTCAATTTTTTTATCATTATTCAATGAATAAGTTGATCAAGTGCCTTCGAAAAGTCAAAGTAACCAACTTCAGTTTGTTTGCCGTTCGTGAATCCGGTTGATATGTTTGATGTTAGATCCATTAAATTTTAAATAATGAAACTAGCACCGAAAAAGCCATGTTGGTGTGATGAAATTTATGACTTAAAATAAAAAAAAAATATAAGTATTATGTGATTCGGAAAGTTTCGGGACAGAGCTCAAAAGCTCAATTTTGTGATACCTCTGTAGTTGGATGCAATAGACCGAGATCCTGAATTATAGATATAAATGTATTACATATATGATTTTGTCCAAATATTGGGATTAATTGAATCAAGCATGGAATAGTTGAAAAAATAGCACAAGACTGCTCACAAAGTGTGAGAGCATCTTCGAAGTATGCATCCAGGAGTATCACGGCCTAGAAAAACAAAGTTTTTGATTTTTCGGCACGAAGTTTATCAATCGCTTTCAATGAAAGATGGAAGTTTTAAAGTGTTTGTGTTGATTGTTGTCAAGGCAATATTATCTTCGTCATCTTTGCTGATGGATTTATAAACTGTTTCGAAGTAATCTGCAAATGTATTGCAAATAGAAGAGCGATTTGTTGCAATTATATTTTCATAGCGAAGAAAATATTGGGTCTATTTCCGTTTCATCTTGATAATATTCCAGAACGAGGGTGGATTTGTCATAAATTTAGATTAAGTTCATAACATTAATCTATTGTATGAACCTGATGTGCTTTTATAGCTTGAACCAATTCACTTGGCCATTCTACTGCACAGCTCTCTTCAAATTTCTCTGCTTATTTGAATGAATTAACAAAAAAAAATTATAATTAATAATAATAATTAAAATTAATTATTATGAATTTTGAAAGCTACACAGAATCAAGGAATCAAGTTCCAGCGATGGACTTTTTTTACATCATAACATTTTGCCATATTTAAAAAAAAAGTATTTCATCTCTGGCACTGTACTCATTAAATTTCTTGCGCAACATTTTGTGTTCTCTTAATCCTCTCTCTGCCCAACCAATCGTTGGCCAAGTGATTTGGTTCGAGTTATATTGAAATATTTCCTTGCTACAATAATATTTTTGTAAGCGTTAATACAAAATCCCCTTTTCAAATTTTTCTAGTGATAATTCTTATGTGTTTTTAGTTTTCGAAGTACGGCCAAACATCAGATTAAAGATCTTCGTCATTATCGAACCCAGTCAAATCACCACATATAATAAATTAATAACATGACTTCTAGCGATCCATCACATTATCGACCATTAAAAAAAAATGTATGTATAATGGAGGATCGGATCTTGATGAAATATAAACGTTGAATAAGTCATCATTGGTGATTTTATGGTGTATCATTTTGGTGGAAAGAAGATTATTATTGCAACTGATACTCTTAGAACATTTGAAAAAGTTTCACATCTTGCTTTGTTATAAAAAATTTGAGCATTTGGTACTTACGAACACTCTACCCTTTATTCCATGGGTGAGAAATTTTTTCTTTTAAGACCTTTCTATTTGCATTATGCTCAACGATTTTTACTTTTTATTTCCAAAAGAAGCTGGTTTATCCAATTCTATCAACAACATCCTATCTACAAAACTTTTCCTATTTTTTATCAAATATTTCTGATTAAATAAAAACTTCTTTTCTTAATCAGATATTTGTTTCTTGGGAAAATTGTACTCCGAATATTTCAATTCGTCAGATTCACAAAACTTTTCTTTGGATGTAGAATTGCAACGGCGGCAGCATTATGATGAGCTCACCATTGGTCAATGGTGACTTGTTAACCCGTATTGATTTTAAACTTCAAAATCTCAATTTTGTCTTTTGTCACTACCTTCTTTCTAAGGCGTTATCCTACGCTCTTTTTTACATGATTCACCAGTGAAAATTTCAGAAACATGGCGATTAAACGTTTTTTTTGAAAGCATTTCATGAATGAGAGAACAAACACAATGAAGCCACTATTTTTTTCTTCTTTTTGTTAAAGAATTTTCCAAATTTTAACCAGAACTGGAAAAGATAAATAGCCGAATTTATTTTCACCCATTAAAATTATTGGTTCTTTTATCTATGGTGCACTCGCCCTCATAGTCGTTAAGATGAAAGTTAATAGAGAATTAAGTGATGACGCAGTGACTCGTGAGTGAGAAAATTAATAGTTTGCTCTCATTGAAATGTTCAAATGACACTTACTCTTCTTCCATTCTGGACCCCCTAACGGTCTGTTGGATATACCACCAACCGACACAAACAACGAGATACCCCCATAAAGTACCCTCACGAACAATAACAAACTAATATCAGCACAGCTAAAGGGAACGGGTTCACCCCCAATACCATCACAATTTTCCTGTACATGCGGCAGCCATTTATTCTATAGATACAGTACCTATGTCCTCTCTGTAATGAGTTTTAGGACGAACAACCTAACAGTACCCTGCCCCTTCCTTAAAAAAAACTCAATAACCACCACTAAAACCGTTCATGCATTGTGTGCCCCAAAACTGCCAAAAACTTAATGAACCATTCCAGAGTGACAAATGGCTAGAACAGCAATATAACCAAACAATTCGCACAATATTCGAACGTTTTAACGAGCTGACAAATGTCCTCTTTGGCTCAATTGCCCGTTTCTATGGTGAGTGAGTAAGGATTTGTGTGCATAAGTATGTGTGTGGGTTTGGCGATGTGGTTGTGTGTTCTATGGCCTTTATAAACTCTGGCCTAATCAAATGAATTTATCTAAATCAGGTTTTTTGTTGTCATTCCTCCTTTAGCTATCGAATATGCGGAATCGAGTCAGAGCCGTACGTTGTCCTTTATTTTGTAATTTTTTGTCACGGATTAGGATTGAAAGGGAGGAATCTGGGTGGGTGAAGGGAAGCTGTGATTGTTGGAAATTAGAAATTTATTTTGCTCTGAATGTATCGTGATTGGAGAAATAATTTGACCCGTTTGTCAGTGACTGGGCCATGAATTAATCAGTGTTAGTTCAACAGGGCCGTATCGATGATATGTGCAAACGGCGCACGATTTAAAATGATTTTTGTATAATCTGGGCTACGATATTATTAACTCAGAGAGCAACACCAGCGCTGAGGTCAAACGGAGAATAAATCTTGCCAATTGCTACTTCTTCGGAAAGAAGATGCAACGAGGAACTAGATGGCCTGTACCCGAAAAAAAGGAACAAGCCAAAGAGTATAAGTTCAATGTTTTAAATAGAAAAAAAGACAAAAAATACCCAATCACGTCTGTTGAAAGAAAAAAAAAATACCCACTCGCGTCGCGAATCCCTCCTCTGTCCAAACAACCTTTTTGCTTAACCGCATCTTATTATTTAATGCGGGCATAGTATGATCATCATATGTTAAATGTTTGAATTATTTTTTTTATGCAACCTGTCCTATAACACAATGCACATAGCCACCTTCTTTTTCGGGGTGCTGGCTCTTGCGAGTAACTGACAAATCTCTTGTAGCCGTTCGGACTAGGCGGTAAACTGTAGGTCCCTTCCATTCCATTATTAGCAGATTAATAACACACAAACAGTAATGATTGAGGGTATAAATCACAAGGCGAAACCTCCGCGCCAGTAAATTATTCAATGCAACGTTTGACTTAGAGTTGTGTTGTGTGAGTGTTTTTTGAATGGTAAGTGATTTTCTTGTCTTTTATTCCAATGTTCGTGGCAAAAATTTCTTTCATGTTTATTTCTACGAATACGGAGACTAAAGTGAACCTCAGGTTGGAGTAAATTGATCTATCAGAATATGCTCAACATGGGTATACCCTGGTGTCACTAATTTTTTCCCGTCATGGTCTCGTCGTTTATGTTAGGAATGATATTGCTTGCCTTCCACAACACGGAAAGTGTTCCAACATGGCTTTTAATTCCTTGTAGCTCGAATTCACTGTTCACAAGCATATTATTCACTACTTTTTACTTGCGATTATATGGGCTATAAGGCAAGCTTAGGATTCGTGAATATAACAAAAATTAAAAACAATCAAACATGACACTACGATCAAAGAGGAGCCTAAAAAAGTCATTGACAAAAAATGTCCGTCTGTCTGTCTGTCTGTCCGGGTGTATATCGATCTGCAGCCTATATGGGCGGTACCTATAACGGTTTTTTTTTTAATTTTCGTTTTTCACGGTAACAGCGTAATGGATTTCAATAAAATGTTATATTTAAAAAGATCTAAGTATCCAAATTAATTATACATACAATAATTTTGAATATTTATTTTTTTCCTATTTTTAATTAATTTTTTTTTTGGAAAATTGAAGTTTTTTAGAACTTATCAAAAAAAATATTTAACATTTAAAAAATTTGGTGTAAATTAATAAATTCTAAAAAAACTCCATAACAAAATTACAAAAAAAAAATCAACAAACTAAAAATAAAAAACAGGATTTTATCAAAACCGGTCCTACAATTTTCGAAATACTTTTTTTTTCTTATATTTTCTGTTATTTAAGACGACTTTATTTTTACTAAATACCGTTAAGTATTGTGGTTTCGGTACTTTTTATTAGTTCAAACTGTGTTATTTTGAACGTAAATGTTAATTATTTATGTCAATGATGTAATTGTGCACATAAGAGCAAGTGCGTGCGACCCAGTCGTGCCCATTTTTTATAAATGTATAGGAGTCGAATTCTCGACAGTTATTCGAGTTTGATACGATGTCCTATTCCAACTCGGAAATTGTTTCCCTCAATAACAATTTTAGTGCGAGAACAACGTACGATTTCAATGTACACAATTCTAATTGGCTCTGCTATTCTGGTTAGATAACATTTGAAGGTAGGTATGTCAAGGTCTTTGCTGGGTTACATCACCTTACCCAACTGGTCGATGTACCAAAACGAACACCGGATGTTCCTGGGCAAGCCGCCCATACTCTTGACTTGTTTCTTACTTCGCACCCTGATAAATATATCATTAGTGTAACTTCTCCATTTGGAACTTCAGATCATTGTATCATTTCACCAGGACCGTTTGGCAATACGAGAAAATCAACTGGGACGGCCTGAATAATTTCTTTCGTAACTTTAACTGGTCACTATGTTTCCTCGATAGTGGCATTGATGCATGTGCTGAAATGATCACAAATGTGAATCTTTTAGGGATGTGTGCTTTTATTCCTAATAGAGAAAAAGTATCAATCGCAAAAAAAAGTCCTGGTGGTCAAACAGCAACGTTGCCCTTCATGTACTCGAGAATGTAAATTTTTTCATGGGAATGATTTTTTCTTCACTCGTACAGTAGCCAAAGTTCTCAAAGAATGATGGTATACCCCATTCTTCTTAAGAAGTGTTTTTCCACGCTGGAAAAACCGCTGCCTAAGCTGTTCCATCGCTCCTACTTTTCTGGATATGGAAAACAGCATTTTTCCAGCCTGTCCCTAAGAAATGTGATCCCTCCTCTTCCTCATCCAACCGACCCATAGCATTTTCTTTCTTAGGTCATGAAAATGCTTATTAACCGTCCGCTTAAGGAATATCTCGAAGATCGAAAGCTTCTCCATGACCGTCAGTATGGCTTCCGCAGCAACTGTTCCACTAGGGATCTGATAGCATATATTACCGAATAGTGGAACAAATCTTTACATCGCTTTGGTGAAAGTAAGATTATTACTCTTGATATCTCTTATCGAAAATACGTGCTTTGTAATCGATTATACTCTTGTTCGTTGGATTAAAAGCTATCTTCGGGACCGTTCAATACAAGTTGAATTAACGGCTTCAAGTCTGAGTCCCACAAAATAAATGCTGGTGTGCTTCAGGGCTACGTTCTGTCCTCGACTCTTTTTCTTATTTTTATTAATGATTTTCTTACTGTTACTTCTAATCCATTAAACTGTTTTGGTGACGACTGTATCCTCGGCTTTTTATATTCGTTAAAAGATTCACTTCCTTCACCTTCAAACGGGCAAGTGCAACAGTATCGCATGATAAGCTCTTTGAACTCGGATATAAAATTGTTATATGGGGTAATAGGAATATTGTGGAGTATATTCTTTCAAAAATGCAATAATGTCTTCTGTCTTCTGTCGTTAAGCTTAAATACTAAGTGTAACCCCATGCTATTCTTCATGGTTGGCACTTGCATCGAAGAAACGGAAGAGCTTTCAATACTCAGTATGTGTGTCAACGAAAATATATTTGAGACCGCCAAAAACGCTGCTAAGTTTTTTTCCGCTTCTGATCTGACTACAATTTATAAAGGTTTATACGCCCAAATCTTGAGTTTAACTCCCATCTCTGGGCTTAATAGAATACAAAAAAGAGCGTTTATATTAATGGGAAATTGAAATGTCTCAGAAACAATTGCCCCTTTCGATCACTCACTGGCGTAATGTTTCACATCTTCCTTATTTTGTCGTTCCTTTATAAAAAAAATTTACTCGAAGTAGCCAGCTGCATATCTTAAAAGCTTCTCCCATAATATTCGTCTCGCAAGGAATGCTTATTAGTTCACACTTGAGCCCAGTTTCAGACATACCGTGAAATATAGGGATTCTGTTTTTAGTTGAACAACACGAATTTGTTGTATTTTTTCCCAGATTTGATTTTCCCTTGACATTTAGATACCAGTGTTAATCCGCACCTTCTGTGCCCTCTCTATCTTCCTAATGCTCGCTCAATGTGCTTACATTAAAAGGGAAGCAAATATTACCTTGTGCGCGTCCTTATTACAAAAAAAAAAACTTGGTCATATAGGTATGTTCTGGACCAAAAAATCTTTGAAGAGAAGAACTTGTCCAGGTGACACACGCAATGGAACAGGACATCGACCAACTTAAGCGACAAATATGGTTTTATATAATGATTTGACATCCAAAATCTTATTGTTGAAGAAGATTGCCTTGTATCAAAAATGATTTAACTCGAAAATAATTCAGTGCAGCGCAAACCTATTATGGGACAATCACATTATAGACAAAATAAAATAAACTAACTTAAAACTATAAAATAACTTCAATATATTGCACCTGGGCTCCTTTAAGAACCGCTGCAGCCCTGTATTAGAGTAAAAAATCGATTTTTTCCGAAATCTATACTAAAAACAGTTCTTCCAAAGAAAAATAATGCAAGTTAACAATTCATTGCAAATAAACTGAACATTCTCTTATTCCTCGATTTACTTCATATATATGACTAAACTACAAAGAGATCCTGGTAATCCTTGTTGCCTTGATGCGGTGTCAATGAAACCAATATTGTATCCACCAAAACGTATTGAATCCATGTCAAAGCAATTATTTTCACCGATTGCATTAGCAACAGCATGAGGCATATATATAGTTCTGCGGTAATCCTTTCTCCGAGCCAAAACTAATCCTCCGACCATATCTTCTTTGGCGCCAAGATACACATAAAGCCCGACCTGCGATGGAAGGACCACCATTTTACTGATTACAGCATGCGTCGTCGTCCTAGTCTTGTCAAGCTTAAGCCCCTTTAAACGATGCTCCGTATCTCTGTCAGCTCTATTTGGTCTTTACGTAAGTCCCGCACACCCTCTCACAAGGATATCATGTCATTTCGCATAGTATATCAGTATATCAGAGCCAGAGGATGGCCAGCTTACTGTTGTCGTGTATTTTCCAAGAACTTAACATTGCTTGTAAATTTCATGTTCGCTTGATTACGGACACCGTTGCTATTGTACAAGTTCTCCGCCTGTCGCCTCCGGCGGCTACCGCAACGTCCTTGCTAGAAGGGTCAACGTTAGGAAGAAGAAACAGCGAATAGCAATTGGCACGTTTCCTTAATCAAGACAAAATACCGGATCGGTGGCAATGGGGATTGGTACATAACAGAGAATGGGTGTCCTTGTGGGTATACATCACAAATGACACGGCTGCAGTTCACTAAATCAATATCCTTCTTATGGGTAAAATAAAAACAAGGATATACTAATATCCCCACCGGGAGATATGAATTAACGACAACATTACTTATGTTTATAAGGATTCTGTTGCTGCTGTACTCTACCTATATTGCGATGACCTATTTTTCTATTCTTCTCTTCCACCTACACATACTTTATGGGTGTGTGTATTAGCTAAAAGGACATTTTATTTATAGTGTAAGGGGCAGACATACGACTTGGGATGTTTTCATGTGAAGAATATATTCGTCGGATTCTCGGGTTTTATGAACTCAATGTGCGTTTTTGGAATGCCATATACTTGACATGGACGGAAAAACAATTTACCGTAATAAGTCCATTTCTATGGAACAGAATGTCCTGCAGATGGTTTACGATATACATACATAATATATAAGCATTTTTTGGATACATATGATTGGTCAGAAGAATATTTATAGTTGAGTAACCTGTTGCGTGTATATTTCAATTATACGATTATGGAGTCATCAAGTTTTGGGATAAAATTAGAAAAAAAAAATGGAATTAGAAACTACACAAGGACATTGCTATGTGTCATTCTGAGTGCGGATAAGGAAGTTATTTTATGGTCTCATTTTTGTCATTTTATGATCTCTTTAGATATTGAAATATCCTTATAGAAATCGTGCGCTGGGGATGTGTCATTAAATACGAGTGATCATAAAAGGAAGGACACAAAAATACTGATAACAGAAAATTCTGGGAAATAGTTTAAGGAAACTTTTTATGATCTTCTTCTTTAATAGAAAAAGTTGATCATAGCATTTTTATTGGAAACGTTGCCAAGTAAAAATGATGACATTTTATGTTTGCAAAATACGAAAACACTATCAGCGGCCTTTAATGTTTTCAAAAGTTTTTTTTTCTTTTTGGAAGTTTGATGGAAGTGAATTCAATTTCTTGGCTTCTTCTTAAAGGTTGTGATAATTTATTGAATTTAAATACTTTTTTCGAATTTAAATAAACTCCCCTGGTCTGTTAATTTCTATAAATTGAATTATGGGAGCTATTTTTATTAATTACATATAAGAAGCTGTCGTACAAAAATGTGTGCTTGTGAAAACTGGTGAGCCAGGACCAAGAATACCAGGACTGATTCCCATATTTTTCAAACAAAATCCATTAGTTGTATTACATAATTAATAAATACTGAGAAGTCATGTTAGCCTGTCAAATCTGAACTTATAAATGTTACTGCTGCATCATGGAAGCATTTGTTATATAAAAGAAGATGCTTTCACAGGAAATATATGAAAATAAACTTAAAATAATTGTAAGGAACAAAATTCAGTACTCAGCTTCAAGCTCAACTAAAATAAAAATATAATATACTATATGTACTACTCATTCAATTTTTATAAATAGTTTAAGTAAATGGACTTACGAATTCAATTATTCTGCATTATTTTGACGAACGATCTGAAAAAAACAATAATATTTAATATTTAATATAGAAAAAGATACTTCATATATATATTTATTTCATATATAGCACTCAGCGCGAGCATTAGGAACATAGGGAGGGGAAGGACAGGGGAGGGGAAGGACAGGGGGGGTGTCGATTAACATTGGTTTTGAATGCTTGCCGGGTTAACTATTCCAAATTCGTGTTGTTCGGCTAAAAAAAGAATACCTATATTTCATGGTACGTCCAAAATTGGGCTCGAGGGTGAACATTTCTTGCGAGACGATTATTACAAGGAAAACTTTTAAGAGGAAAAATGCAGCTGGCTACTTCGATTGAACATTTTTTTATAAAAGAAATTATAAAATAAGGAAAGACATGGAAGATTTCGTCATTTCTATTTCTATTTCCCATTAATCTTAATGCTCTGCACCATACAGCACAACAAGAATGATGAAGGAACAATTTCGCTACCCGAGAGAAGGCTTTGCTACTCAATTTCTTTTATTTCTTTAATATTCCAAAAATTGATACTGCCACCACTCTGTTTTCTTCCCGTTATGAAAATATCAGCGGTGTATGAAAGTAATTGGACGGACTTTTGAAAGTCCCTGTGGTCTGTAGTTGGCACAGTTCAGGGGGTCTCCTTTCTTAATAATCCAGCAAATAATGCAGATATTCAATGTATTGGGCATAATTTCTTCTAACCATATCTTGCGCATGATTTGGTGAATACTTCTATGGTAGGTAGAATATCTACAATTTTGATAGTTAGTTTTGGATTTCCACAAAGAATTGCATTAACACCTGTTTCATTTATTCTAGAATAATGGAAAGGTATGATAGGGTTTAAAGGCTTTTGATGTACTAAATTCACTCAAATCTCTGTAATCATAAGTTAAATGATTTTTTTTCGAGCTGATCAAAAAACTCTAGATAGAAATCAAACACGACATAATTTTATTATGATATTTGTTTAGAATATTTTCTTTGGCTCGATATTTAAAAAAAAACATTTAAATTAAACGTGGTGCTGATTAACATTTATTAAAAATTATACTACAAGTTTTTTACTCCGCACTGTACTGAATAAGTGACGATCGAGTTGTGGCGATCGAAGTGATTGCAACGCTGGTTTAAACAAAACTGAACTTATGTACGTATATTTTATTTAATTTGCAAAAGTTAGGAAGAAAAAGTGTTCTTTTATGGCATATCTGTTCGTCTTGCGTCAATAGTGGTGATCAAGAATACTCTACGGATTGGACCATTATGATAGGAACATTTAAAAAATTAAGTGGTACGAGATATTTACATTTATATTTAAGAAGATAAAAGATAAAATTGATTTCACATGAATTCTCAAAAAGTATACAATTTGTTTAGGTTAAAAACATTTCAAGTTTAATTCACAATGTGACTTTTCATAAAGGGGCATACATGTATTTGCATTAAGCTATTTATTTCTTTACATTTTTCTTCCACTTTCAATATACCCCATATAATAGTTTTTTCTGGATCACCGTTCATAATCCTTTAGTCAAATACAACAACACTAATTCCTTAAACGCAAACAACTGAATATAACACACAAGTACATTGTTATGAACATGAAACACCTTAGTGCTCCAGTTTTTCGTGGAGTGCGTCTTAGCCTGAATTTTTATTATGAAAAAAAAAACTCATCATCACTGAAATTACTGTTTATACAAAAATCATCTCTGATTTCAAATCCTTAACAGGCTGCTAAAAAACAAAAAAAAGGAATGAAAAAAAACTAGAGCACCAGCTAAATTGCCTTTTGAATATTCTGCACCCAAGATGCCATGATGTCCTTCACTGCATCTCCTGCTCCATTCAGCCATCAGCTGATATACACCTAATTACGGAAATGCATCAGATTTGGGATGCGATTTGGATGCCTGAAACGCCAAACGACGAACGAACGGAACGGAAGCACCTGTTCTCTTCATCTTGTGCTGCAACGTGCCGGGCTCCTTCCTGCTCGTCTCATCAGAGATCGTTTTTTGCACGGCGGCGGCAACATGAAGAAGTTTAAAATTCAATTCAGGTCACAGAGGCTGCTGTTCTCGTTGTCCTCGCTTCGGCCCCATTTACTCATTCGGTTAGTGACAGTTTTGCGTTTTTCTTATTTTTCTTCTTTTCGACTTAACTCCACAATTTACCATTTTCGTCCTTTTTTCAATCTTTTTTTGCCTAATAACGGTAAACGTGTACATTCATATTCATATGATTGCACCCAGCTACCTTTCAATGGTGTTGCCACACAATGTTGTCGCGCTGTGTGCTACTATGGACTCCAAAGGGGACATTATGTTCATGCAATTGGGTAGGAAGACATGTCAAGTTGCATGAGGCCTTCGGAAGAATAAGAGGATGAAGAAAGAACGAATTGTAGTTTACTGCAATGAGGGCTGGTCTGAACGAAGAGCGGTGCTTCCAACCGAAAAGCTCATAGACATCAGCAGGAAGTTGCCGCTATCTGATAACCTCATTTTATTAAATTTCTTCCTTTTTTCCTCACAATTTTTCTGCCTTCCTAGGATCGGGTTGCATGTAGAAGAATTTGGCTGAAATGTATAGTTGGCAATGGGAAAGCACGAAGGGAATGATGTTCTTGAGTGTTTATGGATCGCTAGGTGATGAGGTTTATATACCCTTTTCCATGGATTTGACCTGAACTTAAATTTTAAAGATAGATATGTATACGTTTTGTCGATTGAAGAAAAATTAATATTTGATTGAAACAAGAAACTTCTGTGAAAATATTAAAAACTGAGTTTCTACTGAAAGATATTCCCTTTCAAACATTTATATGGTTTCAGGATAACAAGTTGTTTGTGTGTGTTTCTAATACAAACAACAAAAAACTATTAAAATATGTATATTTTCATGGACTGCATTCATAGAATTCTGATTTATTTCCTTAGTTGCTTATAGCTATCATGGAATACAAAGGATAGCACTTTGTCTGCTTCCTTAAGTTGTTATAGAAATTTTAGTGAATTTTAAGAATATTGAGTTTTCAATACTTCGTAATGTAACTAGAATTCAAGAATCTATGATAGTTTGTCGGATGACAAAAGGTATTATATTTACTAAAATTCCCATTAAACTTTTGCTAAATTTTTGGTGCTTTCCATTAATTTGACAAGTCATTGGTAAAAAATTGTTATTTGGAGATTTTACTGGAAATTTAAGATATGAGGTAAAATTTCTTAAGGCAAAATTTGTGTTCTAATACAAGAGATGCCTGCTGATACAGAAGTTTCTTAAGAAATTTGTCAATGAACCAGAGAAAAGATAGTGAGAGCTTAGGCAATCAAGTTTATTAGTATTCAGCTGATAATAATATAAATTTTTTTTTAAGTTTAAAAAAATATTAAATTAAAAAAAAAAAACAAAAATTAATTTGCCTACTTAGATCTTTCCAAAAATAAAAAATCAAATTAAATTTTATTGAAATCACATGGGCCCTTACCGAGAACGCCGAGAATCGCAAGTAAAAATTAGAAAGATATACAAGAGATTCGTTGAATTAAACGCGAATGGAATTTTTTTCTGATATTAACCTAGGTCATCAGTATACAATATTCAACTAGGGTATTAAGTGACTTTTTTCTAAATTTTTCTTCATGTCACCTTGGAACTTGTATCCTAGCCTGAACCGCAGATTCTGGATGCAATACATATTCTATTAAATGATTTACCGATATTTCAAACTTGCAACAAGTGTTATTAAAGTTTCTTCCATAAAAAGCACAAACACAAACACGACAATGTGATCCTGAATAATTTCTTTGAAGTTATGTTTACATTCTATATGGAAGATCACGAGTTTCTTACGAGATTCGAAACGTACGTAAAAAATTAATTCTTTTTAAACATTGAACAATCTCCAAATTTGTATATTTTTAATGAGCCAACATTTTTAAACGATAGATCCGAAATTATCTATTACCAGCCCCTCTTATAATTCTACAGTAATTTTATATGCAGTTGGTTTTAATTCCCCAAAACAAAATGATCAAGTGGTGCAAGCTGGCAATATCGTGGCAGCCAATTGATTTTTTTTTTTTTTCATAATTAACGCGAGCACAAGGGACTACTTGTTTTCCTTTAAATGTAGAACAAACTGCGCGGGCATTAGGAAAATAGGGAGGGGAGAGATAGGAGGTGTCGATTAACATTGGTTTTGAATGTTTGCAGATCAAAATGGCAAGGGAAAATCTCGCCGGGTAAACTATTCCAAATTCGTGTCGTTCGGCTAAAAAAGAATCCCTATATTTCACGGTACGTCCGAAATTGGGCTCAAGGGTGAACTGATGAGCATTCCTTGCGAGACGAGTATTACGGGCGAAACTTTTAAGGGGAGGAATGCAACTGGCTACTTCAAATGAACATTTTTTGAAAAAGAAATGATAAAATAAGGAAAGACATGAAACATAGCGTCGGTGTTCGAGAGGGGCAATTGATTCAGTGGCAGTTCTATTTCCTATCAATCTTAACGCTCTATTTTGTATTCTATCAAGCAGGTGAAGCGATGTTTGTGAAGCACCTGCCCATAAGTGGGAGTTATACTCGAGTTAAGGGCGTATAAACGCTTTATAAATTGTAGCCAGATCAGATGGGAAAAAATACTTCTTACACCGATACAGAAAACCTAAGCACTTAGGAGCATTCTTAGTGATTTCAAATATATGGTCGTTCCAACGGAGGTTGTCGTTGACACACATACCGAGTACTGAGAGCTTTTCGGTTTCTTCGATGTAAGTGCAATTCAAGGACAAAGGCATTGGGGGTATGTTTAGCTTTAACGACAGAAGACAGCATTGAGTTTTCGAATCATTAAACTCCACAGGATTCCTATTACCCCATTTGACAATGCTGTATAAATCGGAGTTTAATGAGCTTAACATACGGCACCGTTGCAATTATACTTCCGAAGGCGAAGGACGTGAATTATCAAACGAATATGAAAAGCTGAGGGTAGAGTCGTCAGCAAAACAGTTAAGTGGATTAGAAGTAACAGACAGAAGATCATTTATAAAAATGAGGAAAAGAGTCGGAGACAGAACAGAGCCCTGGGGTACACCAGCATTTATTTTATGGGAATCAGGCTTGAATCCGTCCAATACAACTTGTATCGAAAGGTCCAGAAGATAGCTTCTAATCCAACGAACAAGAGTATTATCGATCCCAAAAGCACGCATTTTCGATAAGAGAGCTTCATGCCAAACTCTATCAAATGCCTTGGAGATATCAAGAGCAATAATCTTACTTTCACCAAAGAGATGTAAAGATTTGTTCCATTGTTCGGTGAGATATGCCATCAGATCACCAATGGAACGGGTGCTGCGGAAGCCATACTGACGGTCATGGAGAAGCTTTCGATCTTCGAGATATTCCTTAAGCTGACGGTTAATCAGTGTTTCCATGACCTTAGAAAGAAGGGATGTCAGTGCTATGGGTCGGTAGGAGGAGGGGGAGGATGGGTCACCTTTCTTAGGGACAGGCTGGACAAATGCTGTTTTCCATCTTCTAGGAAAAATTCCAGAAGAGTATAAGCGATGGAAAAGCTTACGCAGTGGCTTTGCCAGTGTGGAAGAACACCTCTTCAGAAGAATCGGGGGTATACCATCCGGGTCAGCGGATTTGTGTATATCGAGATCTTTGAGAACTCTTGCAACTGTACGAGTGCGGAAGAAAATCTGTCCCATGGAAAAATTTACATTCTCAAGTACAGGAGGGGCAACGTTGCTATGCGGCAGCGTGGAGCTGGCAGCAAAATGGACTGCGAGCAAGTTTGCCTTCTCTGAAGAGTAAACAATTGGTTTGTTATTGTCGATGAGCGTTGGAACCGAAGGTGTTGAGGAGTTTTTAATATTTCTTACAAATGACCAAAAAATTTTACTGCCTTTGGGACACTGCAGAATTTTTTGCCGTAATTTTTGGTCATGCAAAAATTTGGTTCTTTCAATAACGGAGTTGCATGAGTTCCTTGCTTGTTTGTGCTTTTTCCGATTTTCCTCTGTAGGGTTGACTTTGTAGGATCGGAAACTTACTTCTTTGAGCCTGATAGCTTCTTTACACTCAGAATTAAATCAGGACTTTTCTTTAGGCTTGATGCTTTTTTCACTGTTAGGAATAAAAGCACGCATCCCTAGAAGAATCACATTTGTGATCATTTCAGCACTGGCATCAATGTCACTATCGAGGAAGCATAGTGACCAGTTAAAGTTTCGGAAAAAAATATTCAGGCCGTCCTAGTTGGCTATCTCGTATTGCCAAACGGTCCTGGTGGGAAGTTTTTCTTTAACTGGATGGGTTATGGATGAGAAATTAGCTGAAATGATACAATGGTCTGAAGTAAGTGCCAAAAGGAGAAGTTACACTAATGGTATATTTATCAGGGTGAGAAGTAAGAAACAAGTCAAGAGTATGGGCGGCTTGCCCAGCAACATCCGGTATACGCGTTGGCACATCGATCAGTTGGGTAAGGTGATGTAACCCGGCAATTGATGACAAAATTTATTGATTTTTTTCAAAGTAGGGTAAAGTTGGGTGATATGGCACCATGGGTGATATAGCACCTTTTCAATATCTCCCAAATAATGACTTCTTTTTACCATTCAATCTTACAAACGCTCTTGACGTATATACATATATGTATATACAACAGGAGAAAAGAAATTGCCGTGCAAAAAGTTTTCTGGTGTATTAGTGAAGTTGGTGGAAATACGAAACTGTTTGACACCAGATGTTTATTTCAAAAATAAAAAAAAGTCAATGTTGTCGAGTTTTGGTCACCGAATGTTGGATTGCCACCCTCCAGTCCTCTGACCGTTACCAAAAGTTAATCTTTCTATTCATGTGTTGATGCACTTGTGGGTAATTTTCGTTACAATACTGAATATTTTTTTCACAAAAAAAATATGATAAAATATATAGTAATAATAATAAGCAATTTATTATGGTTTTGAATCAATTTAAATTTTATTTTAGTTTCGTTTTAATTTTTATTTAATCTAATGTTTAACTTTCGCCAATCAGGCAGACGCCAACGCAACTAAAATGATAATGTTATTGGAAAACAAAAAATGAATAAATATTTTATAAAATCTATAGCACATTTTAACTGTGCATGGTCATCTCAAGTGGAGGTGATGTGAACTGGCCACCGAAATCGTGTGATTTGACCCATTATACTTTTTCTTGTGGGGTTTTCTTCAGCCACAGGTCTATGCAAATAGGCCATAAACCAAAGCGGCATTAAAAGCCAGCATAACCAATGGCATCGGTCAAATTTATTCTAATCTATGCATTATAGGGTCATGGAAAATTGGTCACTTGGGATGCCCGCCCCCAAGAGAAGCCACCGCGGATATTTAAACGATTTTATATTTCACATATATTGGCATCGATAACCCTTTCAAATGAATATAAAATTTCGATTTTATCTCACAAACACTTTGTTTTATTTAAATTTAGGTTAGGAAGCGATAAACCCTAAAAATTTTACACTTGAAAGTTTTGTCAGTTCAGCTTTATACAATGAGGTCTGCTACGGGATATATATCGGCGATTTCATTGATTTAACAAGTAAGCCCTCACATCGTTGACAGTACGGTGGACTTAAGCTACATAGGAGTAAGTGGTTGAGCATAAAAAAATACTACACAAAAATAATAAAAAAAAAAATTATATTACAAATTGCCTTGTGACTGTGACTTCAAGTATTAACAGCAGATTTAAATTTGTTCGGATTAAGGATTTGTGTGCATATAAAGAATAATTTTTAATAATTTTGTTACGGTCTGGTTGCTAACTCTAAACTATTATACAAATATTAAATTAAAATTAAAACAATGGGAAAGATCATAAATAATGTTCTCACAAAAAAAGCATTAAATGGTAAGTATACGCCCAAGTGGCTACTTTCTTAAAAGTTTTTTTAAGCTGGAAAAATAATGAATTTCCATCAATTTATTTTAGTTGTTCTTGTGCTGACTTGGTATTTATATTAATTTTCAATTTCATTTAGAACAAACGAATACTACTATATACTTGGCCTTTTTGATTGCGTGTTGCTAATAGAAATTCTTGGTCTTGATGATTTTGCATGGGCGAATAAAAAACACTTAGTAATGTACAATAAAATGTATAATATTTTTAAGAACTCTCCTTAATACCAATATAAGGATATGTTTATTAAATCCATTCTAGAATAACAAATGCCAAGAGACAAAATTAATTCTATTTAAATGAGAAATTTCTCGAACCATTTCACCCAATCATAATTCTCTTATAAATTTAATGAAATGAAAAACAAGAAGCCCAGGCATTGCCGAACATTTATTCTGCACAATGAATTTTTGGCTTCCAATTTCCTAGAAAAAAAACATAAATGAAGAGTATGTATACTAAAACAATTTTGGCTTAAACAAAAATTGCAAAATTATACAATTTTGTCGATATTCTGATGCAATTTTAGAAATGTATAAAAAAGTTTTTTTTTTAATTTACACCTTAAACAAAAATTAATGATTTATTCACCATCATCGACCGATTAATTCGAGGTTAATTGAATTAAGCGAGGGAATAAATGATGTTTAATCGTCGGATGGATTCCACATGAATTATTAAAAGCTGAAGTTACATGCGATAATAATATCATTTTCTAGGCCTGCGATTTCAGTTTTCATATACGAGAAGTTTTGAAAAAAATCCAACCACTTCGAATTAGTTCGAAGCTAACATAAACGTTAGATAGCCTCTCGGTTTTGGTATCCATGTCTGAGGCCAACTAAATGCAGGTTTTGTTGCATTGCATATGTTTGATGAAGTAATGATATGAGAAAACGAGAGAGAAAAAGGAACAGAACTAACCAGGGCGTGAGTTCCCACTTACTGCGTTCCCGTCTAAATATTTTCTTTTTCATCTTACCGTAAGCCACTTGATTTTAGGCATATAAAAGAGCTGTTGCGTCAATAACTACATGATCACCTAATATGAAAAACACATAACAATTTTCAAATATTTGTTATAAAGTTTATTAAATCAAAAATTAAAAATATATATTTTTTTGGAAAGGGGTAATATTTTTTTTATATAAACGGGTTGTTCTTAGATTGATAAGATTATTCCTTGTTTTTTTGTTTTTATCACTCAAAGGATCTCATAAATTATTTATTCAATCTTAAATTTAGTTTAAGCCCCCTGAGACATAAAAAAACGAACTCAGGTTACCCTAAGGCTAACCCTCTTGCTAGTTAAATCCATAAAATATACATTAAACATATTTAACCCAATTGTTTGTTCTGTTAGCATGCGCTCTTTCGCTCGTTATCTTATTCGTGTGAAATGTTTAAATGCATATGTTAGTATGAAATGGAAGAATGAGTGTCCTAGCCCAGACTCATAGTGTAGGCTTTCAGCATTTAAAACGAATTCAAGCCGTAAAAGTATTCAGAGAAAGGCCAGTTTGAAGTTTTGTTCTTAAGTGAAAATTGGTGTGAGTGGGGTTAAGGATCCTGTGCCTTAACTTCGGGTTAAGTGGTGCTCCATGATGATATGGCAGGCAGTTAACAAAATTCATTTTTGTGCACAAGGACAATGCCACAAGTGTGTCCTCTCCAACCCAACCAAACGGCAACCATTCCTAAATCTTCCATCCGGGCCAACCTCACCACCCACAAAAGAATACCGTATGACTGAAACTGAATAAATAATTTTATTTTGAAGGGCATAATGACAGAGAGAGGACTTTTCTGTCAGTTATTTCACAGCCGCGTACGATAGTGTCTGTGTGTTTCTTTTTCGAGTGTATAGGACTTTATGTATGCGTGTATATGGCCGACTTAACGGAGCTTTGTTTAAATAGCGCTGCAGTGCAGTTCTATACAATGTTGTGGGTTGTTGGCTTGGCTTTCATGAATTTTTTTTTTTTTTGCTTTGCCTTAACCAGGCTTTTATTGTATTTTTTTTTTGTGTGTATTCTTGATTGTCTGCACTAGGAGAGAGTGCAGCGTACAGAGTGCCTTTGTTTGTTCATAAAGCAGGAAGAATAACAAAAACAATAAAAAATTGGTACAGAAAACAAAAAATAAATAAATTGTGAAATGGGAGAAGCAGAACGACAAAGAATCATATGACAGAAGAAAATAGTATAAATTAAAAAATGAAAACGTTCATTTTATGACCAAGAAAATGTGGGTCAGGACAATCAGAGCCAGTTGAGGGAGTTGAATCTACATAAATTCACTTCTGCCGTTAATAACAAGGATAGACTATGTGTGTGAAGTGTGTAAGACCACACACACAATTCGTTGAATTGAAATGAAAAATTCAGATGGCAACGTTTCAGTAAGACTGACAAAAAATGCTTTAATGAACCATTTATAATGGCATTGGTGTGTGATTTGCATTCAATTAAAAATATCCTTGCAGAGTGATCTATTGGAGAAAGGAAAGCAATAAATATTGTATCATTTTGGTCCGGAACTTCAAGGTTTATTTTCAAACGAACACTTCTTTTTATTTCATATTTTTTTATTTTATTTCATAAGGAATGTTATACACATTCATTTTTTTACTATCTTTTTCATGCTAAAGATATAAGATATATTCATAACATCTTCTGAGGTAGAATTAATATAAATTAGGATTGGGCCTATCCCGCTATAACATATCTTACAAACAGAAGACACAATGAACGAATAACTGCGATAAGTACGTAAAGGCAAAAGGGGTATATGACCAATCAACCAAACGACACAACAAATGATACAACGAGCTGTACAGAAAACGATCAGACTTCATACACTTACACGAGCGAACTAATCCAGAGAAGTGGAAAACTAGTATCAATCTTAATGTGTGTTTAGTCTACCAAAGAGCTCAGTTGTAAAGTAATCGTGAAAATATCAACTCGATTTAAAATACTTCAGTAGGAGAAGACTAACTAAAGAAAAATCTTAATTCAAAGAGAAAATGAATTTTTCAACAAAGTATATTTACATTTTTTATAATATTTATAAGAATTTACGAAATTAACTACCATTTTAAAGCAAAGCTTAGAAGGGTTTCAATTGTTTAATTCTTTTGTTTTTTATTATTATTATATATTTTTGTTGTCGGTTCCAACGCTCATCGACAGTAACAAACCAATTGTTTACTCTTCAGAGAAAGCAAAGTTGCTCGCCGCCCGTTTCTCTGCCAGCTCCACGCTGCCTTACAGCAACGTTGCCCCTCCTGTACTTGAGAATGTAAATTTTTCCATGGGACAGATCTTTGAAAACTCTTGCTACTGTAAGAGTTCGGATATACACAAATCCGCTGACCCGGATGGTATACCCCCGATTCTTCTGAAGAGGTGTTCTTCCACACTGGCAAAGCCACTGCGTAAGCTTTTCCATCGCTCCTACTCTTCTGGAGTTTTTCCTAGAAGATGGAAAACAGCATTTGCCAGCCTCTCCATAAGAAAGCTGACCCATCCTCCCCCTCTTCCTACCGACCAATAGAACTAACATCCCTTCTTTCAAAGGTCATGGAAACGCTGATTAACCGTCAGCTTAAGGAATATATTGAAGATCGAAAGCTTCTCCATGCCTTCAGGGTGCTATTTTTTTAGAACAATACATATTTCAATTAGAATGAATTTTTTGAAATTTGCTCTATAACGGTATAACTCATATAACCGGTTTTTTCCGATGCCGATTTATCGTAAACTATTATCCCGATTTCAATAAAATTTTGCACACAGGAAATCATTTATAATTCAATTAATATTGCATTTCAAAATTTTCAAAAACTTTTTTTTCGATTTTTTTAAATTTTCTAAAAAAAATGTTTGGTTTACGAAATATTTTGAAAATGGGTTGATTGAATTTTTTTAAATAATTTTCCCAGATGAAAACTAAAAATTTCCCTATAATAATATACTAGAAAAAAATTTAAAATATTTATTTTTAATTTTTTTCAAAAAAAACCGCCTTCAAAAAAAATGGTCGAACGATTTTTAATATTTTTTTTCCTCGATAGATATTTAGTTTCCAAATTTTTTTTGCAGACTTAGTGTTTTCGAAAAAACTTTTAAGCTAATTAAAAAAATGAAAGAATAATCTAAAAAAAAAATTATTTTTTTTTATTTTAATAGACGTACCTATGGTTTTCAATCTGGCAATACTTCTTTCGGAGTTGGTCTTTTTGACAGCTGTCACTTGATTGATGCTCAGTTTGGTTTGCCATTTCATAATGAATGGACTTACTTCCGAACAGGTTTGCAAATTGTGCAAATTTATTACCAAAATAATGGTTCATTTCGGCGGAGCAGAGCATCGAATAAGACCGGAATGAGTCCATCCGCCATCGCGCGCAAGAATTGGAGATGTACCCATCCACTTTATAGAAGATTTTGCGGAAGGATCTTGGTTTGCAGGCTTACAAAATCCAATTCGTACAAGAATTGAAGCTGAACGACCATCAAGCGCGTCACATGTTTGGTGAATGGGCCCAAAACGAGATGGCCACCGATCCCGATTTTCACAAAATTGGGAAAATTGGGCCTCGGCTAGAATTTATCCGAGCCAGCCGCGGCGGCCACTTCCCCGAAATCATTTTTAAACATCATGCAAACCCTAAATTCTTGGCAATAACATTAAACTATATGCGTTTTATTTCTTCTTGAAAACCACACGTCTAAAAAAACACCCTTTATATACATACATATGCAGCCACTAAGCAATTATCTAACATAAGAACAAATTCGTGCAACCCAGTCGTGCAATTTATTATAAATGATCTTCTGTCTGTTACTTCTAATCCATTTAACTGTTTTGATGACGACTCTAACCTCAGCTTTTCATATTCGTTCGATAGTTCACGTCCTTCGCCTTCGCACGATCAATCGCAACGGAACCGTATGTCAAGCTCATTAAATTCCGATTTATACAACATTGTCAAATATAGTAAAAGAAATCGTGTGGAGTTTAATGCTTCAAAAACTCAATGCTGTCTTTAGTCGTTAAAGCTAAACATACCCCAAATGCCATTGTCCATGAATGGCACTTGCATCGAAGAAACCGAAAAGCCCTCAGTACTCTGTATGTGTGTCAACGACGACCTCCGTTGGGATGACCATATATTTGAGAAAGTTAAGTATGATGCTAAGTGCTAAGTTTTCTGGATCGGTGTAAGAAGTATTTTTCCCCATCAGATCTGGCTACAGTTTATAAAGCGTTTATACGCCCCAAACTCGAGTATAACTCCCACCTCTGGGCAGGTGCCCACCTGCTTGATAGAATACGAAATAGATCGTTAAGATTGCTAGGAAATAGAACTGCAGCTAAAAATATTGCTCCTATCGAACAACGACGCAATGTTTCATGTCTTTCTTTATTTTATCGTTTCTTTTATAAAAAATGTTTACTCGAAGTAGCCAGCTGCATTCCTCCCCTTAAAATATTCTCCCGTAATACTCGTCTGGCAAGGAGTGCTCATTAGTTCACCCTTGAGCCCAAAATCGGACGTACCGTGAAATAAAGAGATTCTTTTTTTAGTCGAACAACACGAATTTGGAATAGTTTACCCGGCGAGATTTTCCCTTGCCATTCTGATCTGCAAACATTCAAAACCAATGTTAATCGACACCTCCTATCTCTCCCCTCCCTATTTTCCTAATGCCCGCGCAGTTTGTTCTACATTTAAAGGGAAACAAATAGTCCCTTGTGCGGGTGTTCTAAAACCTGATCTTATAAGGCTATAACATCAAATGGTCTACTGGAAGCTAGAAAGACTATAGAAAACCTTTAGGCAAATAAATGTAAATATCCCAAATAACACTTCAAGGGACATTGCCTATGCTGTACACACACAGGTAAAGGTAATGAAAATTCAATACAGTGCCATGAATAGCATTTCCCTTATCTACCAACAAAGTCCTCTCGATAAGCTTACGACACTTCGTCCTGCTGCAGGACGATTCAATCTCTTGCATTATACCCAAGGAAATCACAGGTTTTTCCTATCCCTTTCATTCTTCCTGGGAATATGTGTTATACTCTTGCAGTGGCAACGAGCCAATTAAATCAGATTACTACAGAACGAAAAATCAGGATATTCCTCTACCAACCGTAGGCTTTACGATTTTTATTTTCTGAGTGTACATGCATTCAGTCGAGTATTACGGAATATTCCATTTGTATGTGCATATAACCAACTCAGTTAATCCCTCCTGACCGAAAAAAAAAAACAAATTAAATAATTTCCCCCACCACAAACGATCGACGTGGCAGATATCCTCTAAATCAGGTTCGCACTTAATTTTAACGCCCGGATTGGCTTCCATTGTCCTTGTAGAACAAGTGAATAATAATTACAATATTAAAGCACTCTGTCCACTTTGTAGTACAACGTCTATCCGACAGATGGTAATGGTTGTAGTTCGGTCTCAATCTGCCAGCAAGGACAAACACAAGTACATAATTCGATGTGAAAAAGGGGATTTAATCGATGTTCATTTTTATTTTTCGTGTACTATATTTTTTTCGGCTGGTTCATCCTCTTTAAGGATTAAATGTGACAGAACAGGATACACCAGCACCACCAGTAGCAATACTAACAGAATAACGGAAACGTTCTGTGGACTAAGGCCGAATGGAAAATCGAAAATATCTCGGATAATCTCTTATTGAGTGATGTAACTTGGTGGAATCCTTCAACAAATAAAAAAAGCCAAATAATGAACAAGGAAAAACAAGAGTAACAAATTATTCCACCCTTAAGCGGCATTTCAGCATCAGGTCCTTTTTCCTTTTTGCCAATTTTTTTTTGTTTTATGAGGATGTCCTTTGGGTACTTCCAAACCGCTGCTTGTCAATTAGAATACCTCTACAACAGCCAGTCGATGATTTCCGGTAAAGTGTAAGAACCGAACGAAAGGTGATTTATCCACTTCAAGGATTTACTTTGGTGCGCGGTATAGTGTCAAAATCATGGCATGGGGGGATGGAAATGAAAACACTTTTATCTTCCGATGAAATTGCTAACAAATCGTTTGGAATTGAGATTCGCTTGAAGTTGTTCCCAATCCCGGGCATGACGATGATGATGGAAATGTGTTGATGATGATTGTGTGGTGTAGCATTGGATATTGAAGTGGAAGTAGTGACAGCGAGTCGTTGGGACTTGGATGATGAATGGTATTTAATGACACTCTGTTCTTCAATTATTCTGGTTCGTTGCGATTTGTTTGAAGTTTTTGTACACTCAAATAGAGTAAAGATGATGATGGAGATGAAGAGAAATTAGATATTCAAAAGAGAATTATTCATTCATTCGTTCATTCATTTGATTTGCACGGAGGCGAGAGAGAACGCTTTGGTTTGAGTGATCTCTTGACTTTGGTTAAATAACTGGGTTAACTGATGCGGTGGTGTTGTGAAATCATAAATTTATCATTTTAGTGGTATAATTGAATTCAAAATAGTATGGTCTCTGTGCGGTTATTAAGAACACTCTCTGTGCTATTAAATTAATTATTTATTAATTCATTGAGGAATTGGGCCAAAGGGGTTGTTAGTCACTAATATTCGCCTCGTTTTCTTCTAGAACGGTACCATTTATACACTAAGACGTAAAAGGTTTATTGAACAAGTTGGCAGGTTTTCTGACTTTGTGACCATGATTTTTGACATATGACTTGAAAAAGTTTAAGTATGGACTGTTCGCCTCTCCCAATTCCCACAAAATTTTCTTCAGAAGAACTCATAGACGTGGGCAACAAAAATTCGGAACCAATCAAGTGTGCAGATATATACTATAATGTCACTATGCATTTTTAAACCTTAAGAAAATTTCTATCTTGAAACTCATCGATTTTTCTACCTTTCCGCCTTTCTGCGCTGTTCTTAAACTTATATGGACTGACATTAATCTTAATTTATATCGATAGTTCGATATACAAACAGAACTATAGTAGATACAACAACTAACAAAAAACACTAGAAAACAAAAAAAAAAGGAGTGGCCCGTGGCTTAGTGGTAAGTGTGTCGGACTGCTATGCGAAAGGCCTGGGTTCGACTCCCGCTCATAGCCAAATTTTTTCTTCGGGGTACTGCCTTTTGCGAACAACTGACAAAACCTCCAAGAGTAAAATTTGTCTCGAAAAAGTGTATCTCATATATCTATTCTTGCAGATTAATTACACACACACAGGAATGGGGAATATTAGTCACTTGGCGCTCCTTAAGGAGCTGTCGCGCCAATATTTTTTTTATTTTTATTTTACTTGAAAACAAATCAGTTAAAACAAGAAACCATAAAAAACAAATTAATAGAAGTCACTAAAAACCAATTTAAATCCACAATGTAAACATAACCTGAAATAAAGTCTGAACATCACACAATATAAATTCACCATCAAGCTTTCAGAACGCATTCTAATAATGGTTTCATTCTGAACGCATACTACGAATTTGACATTTGTTAAGTCTTCTCTGATTCTTCTTATTCATTACTATTCTGACTGTGGCCGCTAACAAAAGTTCTTTTCATTAATTAATTGTGCTTTACAGGATATTTCACAATATAATAATATAAAATTATATAACATTAAATTTAAATAAATAGTTTAATCATTAAAAACTGTGTATTGAACTATAAAACCCCAAAGAAGGGTACAAGATTGACAGTTAGCTTTAAACCATTTAAACCATATTCGATACTTAAGTACAGTCAAAAAGCCTTCTTTTGGCGGCATTTATTTCCCAAAACGTTAACGATTTGCATTAAGTCAGCGGTAAGAGCTTCTCACCAAAAAAGGTCTGATGTAGATGGCAGACTCGTCATAAATTACAGAGCAACAAAAAAAAAATGGGTGTGGACTGTGTGTACACTTCTCCAGGATTTATGATGGAGTTAAGTCAGCAGTAATTGCCAAAAGAAGGCACACTTGTGTGTGTATTTGTTATACTCCGAATAAATATTTACAATAATTTGTACAAATAATTTATTTGATTGCTTTAAACTTCTAAAACGCTTCAATCTCTAATTGGGTTCTTTAGAAAATGTTAACCCCCAAAAAAGGGTTGGTTGTTTGCATTACGAATTCATTAAACTGCGGAACTGTGAGTGAAATTTGACGGAGTTTAGTTGTTTAAACAAGCAAACAAATCGCAAATGTCAATCATTTTGGTAGAGCGGAGAAGGACTTTGGTGAATATTTGAATTTCTACCTACTTTGTAAATTGTCAAGGATTGTAAGTTGATAAATCCTAGAACATAGAATGAAAAAAAAAATATTTTCATAACCTCATTGAAAGAAAAGCTTTATTAAACTGTGTGCCATCGTTAAGAAAGTATTTATTCACTTCTTGTTTTGGTATACTAATTCCATAGGATCATTCTCTCTTATTAAAATTTTCAGAGACATGGGCCCTATTTCAGCAACCACTTTTCCTTTGCACTTTGCACCTTTAAAAAAAAATAATTTCCTGCAAAGTAAAATATGAAATGTTTCACCAAATATGAAATGTCCCACGACCTTGCAATTGCAACTTTTGCTTTTAAGTCGTATTTTAAAAAGTTGCAAAGTTAAACAATTTAGTCCTGTTCAACTTCTTTTCGTCGTTATGACAAAATTAAATAAATTGCACGACTGGATCGCACGTACTTGCTCATATGTGCGGTAAAATGGTAGAATAAAATTAAAGAAAATTAAAGTGAACATCAAAGCCTTTTTTCGATTTTTGTGGTTTTTGATTGTTCGAATAAAGTACGTTAAATTGTATTGGGTGAAATAATTTAAACGACGTTTTATTTCTTTAGGAAATGTAAAAAAGGGTGATTTTTTTTTCAAAATTGAAGGCGCCGTTTTTAAATAAAACAAAAATTAAAAAAAAAATAATTCAAGAACGCAAACTTAAGCACAAAAATAACGTACAGTTAAAAAAAAATTCAAAAAAAAATTCACTTACCCGTTTTCAAAATTTTGATTTTTCAAAAAAAAAAATGAAAAAAAAATTATTAAAAATACAAAATAAAAGTTTTCGATAAAAAATTAATGCAAAATTACTTAGGCTATCTACATCTTCTTGAATATCAATTTGACTCAGGCTGTCTTTTTCACTCGTAAAAGAAAACTCGGTCTTCTACCTAGTACTAGTCTCAGAATCAATGTTTGTAGTACAGATTGGAAGTCAAATCGTCGGCTAAATGTGTAAAACTGCTAAGTCCACTTTTAGACGAAATCGAGATTTTTATGTAGTTTTTTAGAGAAAAAAATTCTTCAAAAATCACAAAAATACGTAAGTCCAATTTAACTTGGTAATTGTAGAATCTCAATGCAAACCTTCAAGGAATGATAAGCGAAAATTTGCTAAGTCCTTGTTTAACCGTTAGTTTGATAGTAAAACAGTCAGTTAAGAAAGTTTTTCCAGAATTTTACAGGTGCTGTTGAGGGTTTTATCTTTAATTTGATTAACAAACTTAATTTTATTTATTTTAGGTACTTGTTTCAGATCTACTTTGTAGATGAATAAAAAATCTAGTTAGTATTTGAATTCTTGAATTTTATATGCTTTGACTTTTAAATTATTTTATCATTCTTCGTTTAAATTTTGTGAATCAAGCGTTTTTTGAATGAATTTTTAGTTTTATTACAAGCAGTTTCCCAGGTCTTCCCATTCTTATTCTTTTTGATTCGATCACGTGTGAAGTGGTTATTAATTAAAAAGTGTTTTTGAAACTATTTTTCCAAATAATTCAAAATAAACGATAAAGGTAAATAATTGTACAATTTGTACCACTTTAGAGTAATTCTACAGTGCATTTTTTCATAGCATTAAGATAATGTCGCGGGCAAGAAAAATACTTGAACTAGCTCTTGCAAGCCTCTCATCAGCGGATTCACTTAAAAATCCTACTCAACAAAATGATATAGATGAAAATGGTCACATGGAACAAGAAAATAACTCAAGTTTATTGGCGATTGGCAACATAGTGGACTCGCAAATGTTCACAACTGTGGATGAGACCAGATTTCGCACAATTTGCAAAATGATATTGGAGGTACAAGTTGCGAAAGAAGTCATGAAATTGAATTGGTATGGGACTTGTTCCATATTCTCAATATTCGGATTCGATCTCGACAACGCCCACAGATTTACCCAAGAAAACTTTGACTCAAAAGAAAAGATGTTTGGTTAACAAAGAAACTTGGTTTTCGGAGAAAAATTTCAAGCTCAGAGAAACAGGGTTAAAATATTTGGGAAGACAAAGAAAAGACAACACAACATGGCAATACGACATTAAAAAAACAACCACGTTCGATGAAAGAAAGATGTTCTTATAAAAATACGAGCAAAGGTAATTTGAAATGCAGTACTATTTCTGAAACAGACAGAAAGTCTATGTTTGACCATTTTTGGAATTTAACGTGGGGAGAAAAAAAACTCTTATCGACAGCACGCTCGCAGTAACATCTACGAGAAGACCAAGGAACCGAAAAGAACTAGATATTTCTAGAAGGTCTCAATCTATTCTATATTATTTAAGGTTGAATGATAACAATATACGCGTATGTCGGATAATGTTTCTGAATACCCTTTGCATAGGCAGAATGACAGTGATTATTTCTCGATTTATCGTAGAAAAAATTCTTCCTACCATTGATCGGCAAAATGTAACAAACACGACAAAAATCATTTTATATAGCGACGGATGTACCTACCAAAATCGAATTGTCACCGTTTCCAACGCTCTTTTGAATGTTGCAATTAAGGAAAATGTAATAATTGAACAAAAATATTTGGAGGTTGGACACACTCAAATGGAAGCAGACTCAATGCATTCAACAATCGAAAGACATTTAAGGGAGAAAAGTGTGAGTGTTCCTGCAGAATATTATGGAATTTGCCAAGAAGCTAGAAAAAGTCCAAAAAAGTATGATGTTACATACCTCAACCACACCTTCTTCAAGAACTGTAAGAAGGTTGAATTTCTTAAGATTATACGCCCAGGAAAAAAAAGGGAGATCCAAAGGTAATTTAGAGTCTCAAATACTTATTCAAATTTTACTCATCTTGTGACTACACTATTAGGTTTTGGACATTCGCGCTATTAAATATGACGCAGATGGCCTTGTTTATTATAAACTTCGACTTTCAAATGAATGGGAGTTGCTGCTTCAGAGGCGTACACCTGGAGTGACGTCTCAAGCAGTGGAATCCCTGGTTCAACTTCATAACCAGCGGTTGAAGATAAAAAAAAAGAAAGTTTGAAGATTTACAAGCTTTAAAAAATATTTTGCCTGATGATTACCACATCTATTAAGATAGTTTGCCTTATGAATAATAATACTGTTTTAAATAAATTAATAAAACCAAAAGACAAAACAATACAAAATTCATTTATTGAAAATCTGCTAAGTCCACACATGCAATGAAATTTAAAGATGTTTCCTATGAGAAAATATGCTAAATCCAAAAAGTCTTGATAATATGAAGAACAAGCAAAAAATAATTATTTTTCCTTTATGTAATACCATGGGAGGGAAAAATACAGAAACGGGATTTTGGATTTATTAAAATCAATCCTTATTTAGGTTTTAAGTAGTTTTTTCGATCTCCTGTAAAATTCGTCAAAGTGGACTTAGCACTTTTACACATTAAGCCGATGAAATGTTAAATATCTAGGGGTGTATTTGGATAAGAGATTAAGTTTTGGTACACACGTACAAGAAATTATTAAAAAAAAATAATTTAACCATAAAAATACTATGTCCTTTCATAAACAGGAAATCTAAGTTAAGTAGTTACAACAAACTACGGATTTATAAAGCGATTAAGTTTTATGGATCGTCTGCTTGGGGTAACAGTGCAAAAAGTCACATACGAAGACTTCAAATTTCACAAAATAAGCTTCTGAAAATGATGCTAAATATCTCATAGTTCTTTTCAACAACTGAATTGCACGCTTTAGCTAACATCGAAATGGTGCCTTGCAGAATTACAAAACTAAACCAAAAATATAGTATCTCATGCTTATCTTCTGACAATTCTAATTTAACAATTTAATATAATGCACTTATTTATTAATTGTCCTTACTTGTGACTGATTTTTTATAATAATTGTTTATTTATTTATCTTTCTGTTTGTAAAAGGTGTTTTGAACTGGGTATTGTACAATTTTTTGTCTAGGCCACCCTTTCTCTCGATCTTTTTTTTTCTTTTTTGTAAAAATAGTAGTACCTCTTATGTACAATGTAGATGTATCTTTTCCTTTTGGTTCTCTTTTTTTTTAATTAAGGTTTTTAACAGTAGCTTTTTCTTCAAAATCTCAAATTAAAGCAAAATATAGTTTTGATTAAACAAATTATTTATACTTGACAGTAGTAAGGTAGCATATATGTACATAGGTTTAAGTAGTAATGTAATGTTTTTTTTTTTGGCTACAATAAATAATAATAATAATAATTATTCGAATAAAGTCGTGAAATGGTATTGGGTGAAATAGTTAAAACACCATTTTATTTCTTTATGAAATGTTAAAATGTGTGATTTTTTTTTCAAAAACGGTTTTCTTTAACAATTTTTTTTAAAAAATTAAAAAAGATAATTCAAGAATACAAACTTAAGCACAAAAATAACATACATTAAAAAATTAATGCAAAATTACTAAGGCTACCTACATCTTCTTGAATATTAGTTTTGATTTGAATTTTGGAGCCGTTTTCGAGAAAAATAATATAGAAACTGTATATACAATGCTTTTACATAACGGGTATATGACAGGTACCGTTAATTTTTGAGCTAAACAAAAAATTGAAAAAACTCTTCTGTAGAATGTCAAAATTACCTTAAGATCTAAATTTGAAAATTATTGGCCCAATCGTTTATGCTGCAGTCCAAAATACATCCGTACAGACAGACAGACAGACAGACAGACGGACAGAATTTTGCCAGTAACTCAAATATGTTTCTCTATCATCGTAATGTAATGTTTGATTGTTATCTCAAAATTTTTAATCTGCACGAATGCATAACTTGCATTATAGTACCTATAATCGCAAGTAAAAAATAGAAAAATCTGTGACTATGCACTATGCAGCCCATTTCTGGAACTTCCTGCTACCCTGAAGTTAAAGCTGTGATTAATAAAATAAGATGACATAAGATTTATTAGAAGGAATTATGTAGATTCTGGACTACAAACTATCATTGCATTTAATGTATGCTTTAATTTCCATGCCTGTTGATAAGTTCTCTTCATTTTCTCTGGGTGCATCGATATTTAAATCCGTCAATACACCCAGCTACACGTTTAAAATCTCCTATTTCATCAAATATTGCATTTGAATCTAGGTGTACTACTCTGCACACCGTTCCTTTACTTATTCCGTGCATGGATGCGACTCCCTGTTGTTGAGATCCATTTCCAATCCAACTTTTTGTACATAAAAATTGTTGCAAAGGACTTAAACACGCATTTCTTTGACTACTGAATTGCAACTTATGTATGTCCAATTTTTGACAAAACTAATTCTATTTTAGTTTCTGTCAACCGAAATTTTTCCACTGTTTGATAATTATTTACAATTTCAAAATGTATTCTTAATTTCACATTTCTAACGTCACAATTAGTATACTCTTCAAAAAGTCTTTCGCAACGATTTATTTCAATTTAATATTCAACGGTAAATAATTTTTTTTCTTTATTATTTTATTATATTATTAAAAATCTTCAATTGCACAGTGCGAATTTTTTTTGTGTGGTGAAAAAAATAACGAATTTTTGCAAACTTTACACTTTTCAAAAAAGTACTTTCCGCTCTGCAGATTTGATAGAAGTATTTTTTTTTTAATTTTCAAAAAAATCATTTCACTTTTGCAAGTAAAAAGTGAAAAGTTGTAAAGTGCAGAGTAGTTGGTAAAATAAGGCCCTGGTTATGATATTACAACTAATTTAATAATCAGAAATTTGAAGAAAAAGTGACATGTGAGTTTAGAGAGAGTTTTGATTTGATAGGGAGCCGACTCAATGGAGTTATTATATTCTTCGTCATGGTTTTCAAAACATTTAGAATAATAAACTGTACTTATATTTTAATTTGACACAGTTTATCATCTATGGAATTTATATCTCTACCAATTATTATTTTTAAAAAATTCTATAGAAATATTCACTTCAAAAATATTTCTCATTACAGCATTACACGAAGTGGACCCTGTTTATATCGGTAAGCAATTGAAAATTTGAATTTTAGGACGCCAGCTGTATGGATTCTGGAGAGAGAAAATTATTGCTAATTGCATTTAAAAACCCCTTCACAAAAAGATCACCTCTTTCTAAGATTAATATTTCCGGGAAATAGGAAAATTGGAAGCTAACAGCAAGTGAAAAAGTTGACGCAGGGATAACAAAAAGTTTTTAAAAAGATGACAATAAAGAAAATCTCACACAAAATTTTTTGAAACGCTGATATCTGATACAATAAATAAATAAATGATCCTTTATTCTACATCCAACATATTATATTATAAATTTGACTGTTCGAATGTTTGGATGTTTGTTTTCTAATCACGCCTCAACGGCTTAACGGATTTGTATGAAATTTGGTAGGTAGATGTATAATGTGCTGAATTTAAACATGGGCTACTTTTTATCCAGAAAAAAATGCACAGTTCCTTTGGGACAGACTTAAATAAATATTGCATTGCTGGATGTTTGTTAAGGCAGGGAAACATATCCCTGCCTTAACGACTGCACAAATTTGTAAAGTTTGAAAAACGGAAGAGTTACAGGATTTACTGTACTATAAAGAGATAACGAAACATAGAGATATAGAGATATAGACATAAAGGGATATAGAGATATAGAGATATAAAGTTATATAGATATGGAGACATAGAGCTCTAGAGATAAAAAGATATGGAGATATACAAATATAAAGATATAGAGATAAAGTGATATAGGGATTTAGAGTTATATAGATATAGAGATATAGAGATATATAGATATAGAGATATGGAGATCTAGAGATATAGAGATAAAGATATTTAAAGATGTATAAATATAGAGATATAGAGATATAGTGACATAAATATTTGGAGATATAGAGATATAGACATATAGATATATAAAGAGGTATGGAGATATAGAGATGTAGAAATATAGAGATAAAGATATATAGAGATATAGAGATAAAGAAATATAGAGTTATAGAGATATAGAGGTCTGGATATATAGATATTTAGAGATATAGAGATATACATAAAAGAGACATAAATGTATATGTCTATATGTCTATAGAGATAGAGATATAGAGATATTGAGATATACAGATAAAGATAAAAAGGTATTGAAATATAGAGCTATAAGGATAGCCAACTTATTATATTACTACTTATATTATAAATGTAAATGCTTGTATGTTTTAACGGGTTTTGGATTTTGGTTTTGGGATTTGGATGAAATTTGGTAGGTAGAGGGATAATTTGTAATAATGGAAAATTTTATCTAGGACAAATGCAGGGCTCCTGGAAAAGGCTTACATATAAAAAACTCATTTTTTGGATGTTTGTTCGATATGCTCCCATGCCTTAACGATTGCACTTATTTGTGAAGTTCGGTAAACGGATGAGTAAGGGGGTTTACTTTATTACACCGGCTACTTTTATTCCGATAAAAGCGCACTGTTTCTGCTGGAGAAATCTGAGTAATTTTGATAGGCGAGTTTTAATTTAAATCATACAAATAATTTGATGAAAGTTCAACTTCTAGCTTATCTTGGACGAAAGGCGAAAACCTAAACTATATACATATACAATATTAGGACAAACATGAACATTGTCATTAAAATTGAGACTCTGCGAAGTAGCATAATTTTTTACATCCAATGCCAATGACTTGTTCTCGAAAGTGGAAATATATTTGTCGAAGTTATAAATGAACGAAGGCCTATTTTCGAGTCGTACGAACGGGATGAAGACAACTTTTCACATCTTGCATCGAATCCTGTGTTAACCTTTTTGCGACAGGAAAGTCACTTTTTATCCCATAAGCGTTAAATAAATAATAATAAAAATAATTATATTAAGCTATGAGTCTGTAAGGATAATTGCCTTTAAGAATGTAACTGGATGCTGCAAGACGCTAGTTAGGAGGATTAGAAAGACTATACAAATAACAAGACAATTTTGTATCTTTCTTTTATTACTCACTAGATACTTGGAATAAAAGCAATTTTATTCAGATCGCGAAGAGGCAATGGCTTTTGAAGTTTCAATGATTTCTCAGTTTTCTCATCCTCAAAACACCAAAAATTCATTGTCTAGTAATCAAATCAAAAGTATTTATACAGAAATAAAGAACGCACAAAATTACGCCATTGCCGTAACTCTTTAACATAAAATTGTCTATACTCTCTGGTAAGCTCAAAAATTCTATCCGAAATTCAAAAACTCATTTATTTCATCACAAACTGAAATAAAAACCAACAAAAAAAATTTTAGTGAAAAGAAAAAGAAATCTTACACGCCCATATCGTTACAAGAACCAATTTATGGCTTAAGCGCCTACTTAAAATTATTTAAAAAAACGGATTGTATCAGTTCAGACATTAAAGAACAAAATTGAGAGTTAAGGGGAAAATATTTTTAAGATATTTAATTTCTTGCTTTTTTCACAAAAGCTTAAGATAAAACCTGTCTTAATTTAAATCTTAAGTTTTCGAAAATAAACTAGATACCTAAACATTGAGAAAAACAACTTTGGGCTGTAACACACACCAAGCCTAAAGTAAGCAAAACAAAATAAAGCCTTCATAGCAATAAATGCTCCATCGTACATAATGTAAGAAATAATGATTATAAGGATCAAAATTGAAACAACTCCTTACCAAGGCTTTAGTCTTCTTCAAAAGGTAAAACTGTCTCTTATTTTTTCGATAAAATAATAAATTCGATATCGTTCTGTACTTGCTGTATAACACGTATATAAATAGTCACATAAAAATATTTACTATGTGTTTACTGTCATGGCCTCGCCGGTATGGCCGCAGTTTGGTAAAAAAATGTTAAGAAATCTTTCTGTTTACATCGATCCTTCAAAAAAATGTTAACTTCTATAGTACGTTCATGGATATGAGATTCATCGTAAGTAGGGTCCACTGAAACAGATTAATGTCTTATGTTTTGATTATTTTTAAATTCTGAGTACTATTTCATTTTGCACTTTGTTATTCATAGAAATAGAACTGATCATTTCTTGGCAAATGAAAAAATTCTGAGAATTTTTAGCCACTAGCGACACTCCCGATACCACAATTTCTGACACTCTCACACTTCTAGATACTGCTATTTGGGACTGCGATGGTGTAACTCTCAATATTTTGTACAACGATGATGATTATGGTGCTTTGGTTTTTATTTAAATTTTCTTAGGCGGTTTTGTCGTGAAAATTTAGTTTTTTTTTAGTCTAATGTTGGGTCCCTGTTTTAAAAATGCCCGGTAGCCCTTACTCAAAATCCGACACTGTTCTCCCGCTAGAAAACGAGAGAGTGTGGAGAGAGGACAATGTTAATTTGCTAAATACGTCATAGAGTGGTTTAAAAGTTGCTTTATTGCTGAGAACGTGAGAACATTGGAACGGCAGCAATGTTTTTGATCTTTGACCAACCGCAATCCACTCTGACAGATAAAACATTGCGTCCAAGAATTGGCCTTAATTATATAAGAGCTGCCATCTGCGGAATATGAATATATCAACTGATAATTTCAGAAATACACATACATTCGAAATATATATGAACATTGTTTTTGTATTGTGCGTGTATTCCAAACTTTTAAGGACCTTTCGCCCAGCTGCAGGAACTCTTAAATTAAGTAAATATAAAAAGAAGTAGACCACTGCAATGCTCAGCATGACTCATAAGTATCTTTTATTACTCAACTGAAAAAAACTGCTCCAGAGAAAGTAAGAAAAGGCTTTTCTGCAATCTATTTCCTGGTTTCGCTCAGCCTAGTTTTCCATTTCCAACCGCAAGTAAAAGGACTATACACACTCTCCAAGCAATGAGGCGCGTAAGAGGACACCTTGCTCTAGTTTAATCCATCATACTTCACACACCGACATTCTACAGCACGTACCCTGGTTTCATTTACCACCCCTCGTACCGCTATATCAGATGAGGTATTTTTATATGTATAAAAAAATAAATATATATATTTGTCAGGAGTTTTTTTTTCATATTATTTATGTTCTATATAGGTAAACAACGGGACACAAAATATACCCTTACACTCCCCACACATTGTTGTTGTTGGAATGGGAGGCCTTACGTTAAACATTTTCACAGAAAATAATAATAAAGTTGATGGTTGCCTGCGGTGAGTTTTGTTTAAAAAAAAAGTAAAAAATGGAACAAAATGAGGTGCGAGTGGGGCTGTTTGTTCGTCCAGATACACACATCTCTAGCGCCAACTTATGCGATACCACTATGGGCTTAAAACGGGAAAGAAAAGTAGACAGTAAAGCAAGATATTGTTGTTTTTGTCTTTTATGGAGAACAGTTTCAAGAGGTGGCTGTACTCTCATGCTTCTCTAGATCATCCTTGGAGCGCAGTAAAACATTTTTCCTCCAGCCCCAAGAAAAAGCCATATAATAACAGCAAGGACGACGAAGACGACGACAGAGGCGACGAGAAACCAGAAAAAACGATGACGATGTCAGCGACAACAACTCCGACAAGGACGATGGACAAGGACACGTCTAAATATTTTACTTATAAAAAAAATATTCATAAAACCAAATACGATGGTTCTGACTTGAGTGAGTGACTTCAAGGATGTTTTTGTTTATTTGTTTCGTTTGTCTTTTTTGTTACCTTTTTTGGAATTAAAAAAAAAACTATTTTAGAAAACACACCCTTTTCCCCCCATCCTTGTTGAGAAAAAAATAATGTTAAATGAATAAATGTGTTTTTTAATACTACGTAGAGGGTGGTTGGGAGGTGGACATTTCGTTCCATCTGTTTGGAACAATAATTTGGATCTTATGCCGGAGGAAATTGTCTCTCTGGTGTCCTTTCTCCACTTTTTAAGAGCTCCCTTGGAATGCAATGATGTTTCCTAGTTTTTTTTATTCACCGTTTGTAAAGTAGGGTTGTAAAAATGACGAGAAGAAATGTTGGTTGTGGGACTTGGAAGTGATTATTGTGGCAAGCAATGGGTTGACGAGTGGCAATGCTATTTTGAATAAGTAGCGTGACACAATTTTTGTTTATATTCAGGAGGCAAATTATGGGCATCAGCGGTATTTAAAGAACGATGTTATGTATTTATAGTATTTATTTAAAAATAATCAAGATGTTTTCATGAAATAGGAAGAACTGTTTCTGCAAATGCATTTAATTCGTCGTTGAATTTTTTCTTTCGGCTTTTATAACAATTAAGTTTGGATTTACATTGTGGGTTGCTGGGTTTTAAGGTATAAGTAACAAGAAGGCAATTTTTATATTTTACATTTGCATGGCATCTTACAATAAATATTTCTTAGACTTGCATAATTGAATTAATAAGCTAATAGCTAAGAATTAAAAAGTTTAGAAAAATGGATTAAAAGATAGAATTAATGAGGTTGAAATGTACCTATTTATATTTTAGACGGAAGATTGTCTTGTCATCGTTAGATTAAAAAAATTATTATATCAGAACAACAAAATCTTTTAGACCTTCTATAGTAAAGTGTTTTTAAAAATTGTGCGTGAGCGTGAGGTATTAATTATTATTCTTTCTATCGAATAATCGCTGTATGCTATGGTGAATGAAAAATGGCATCGTTTAAATACTTGCCAGAAATTTTTTTACATTAGCACGATTCCGAGTGGTCCAATTTTCAAGAAATTTCCTCATAAGTCCAGCTGTGGGTTGTGTTGTGTACCTTTTTTGTTCGCATAGAACTTTAGCTTCAGGAAACCCCACAAGAGTAAGTCTAGCGAGGTCAAATTGCATCATTTTTTTTTAATATTTAGCGATGTGAACTGATGAGCATTCCTTGCGATACAAGTATGACGGGAGTAACTTTTAAGCGGAGGAATGTGGTAGATCAGAAAAAAACTTCTTGCACCGATACAGAAAACCTAAACACTTAGCAGCATTTTTGGCGATCTCAAATATATGGTCATTCTAACGGAGGTTGTCGTTTACACACAATCCAAGTACTGAAAGCGTTTCGGTTTCTTCTATGAAAGTGCCATTAATGGACAATGGCATGGGGGTTATGTTTAGCTCTAACGACAGAAGACAGCAGCATATAGAGTTTTCGATGCATTCAAGCACGATTTCTATTACCTCCATTGACAATGCTTTGTTAATTTGGAGTTTAGTGAGCTTATCATACGGTACCGTTGCGATTGCACGTCCAAAGGCGAAGGACCTGAACCCTCGAACGAAAACGAAAAGCTGATGTTAGTTTCGTCAGCAAAAGATTTAGTGGATTTTAAGTAACAGACAAAAGATCATTTATAAAAATGAGGAAAAGAGTTGGAGACAGACCGCAGCCTTGGGGCAGACCAGAGTCAGACTTGAAACCGTTCAATACAACTTGTATTGAACGGTCCAGAAGATAGCTTCTAATCAAACGAACAAGAGTATCATCGATCCCAAAAGAACGCACTTTCGATAAGAACGCTTCATGCCAAACTCTATTAAATGCGTTGGAAATATCAAACGCAATAATCTTACTTTCGCCAAGCGATTTAAATATTTGCCCCACTGTTCGGTGAAACATGCCATCAAATCATCTGTTGAACAATTATTGAGAAGCTTTTGGTCTTCGAGATATTCCTGACGATAAGCTGATGGTTAATCAGGCGTTTCCATGACCTAAGAAACAAGGGTTATAAGTACTATGGGTCATGTCATCATGTCATCGTGGCGACTGGTCATAATTTAATATTAAGTTTAACTAATAAAGTTTGGAATTATAAATAATACAATACGAGTATTTATTAGGTCACTTTATTTACAAAGAGATAGCGTTGGGGACTAGATTCACATGGACATAGCATTCGACACTAAATTCACAATAAGACAGCATTGCACAGTTACATTCACAACGAGATACCGTTGGACACTAAACTCCCAACGAGATAGCCCATAGGAACCCTAAAGCCAAAGCTCACGGAAGCTCTGGGTTTTGAGTCTTCAGATCAATATTTAGGTAATGGTAATGGTCCACTAAATTATGACTTTTGACTTCTTATGGCTGATTGTGATTGCTGGCGGATTCTCGGTTGCTGAACTCCCGTTGAGTGTTGTTGGCGATGGTATAACTTGCCTATTTTGCTATGATATGATTTCGAGCAACATAATTTGATACCAAAGACAAAGTGCGAGGATTAAAAAATGTGAAGTAGATTTGAAATGAGGTGTTGCTGAACAGTAAAAAGTCTTGAATTTTCAAATAACCCAATGAAAGGAAAGAAAGAGCTGGGTGGAGCATTCCACATTTGTGTAGTAGGGCTAAAGAAGGAATCCCTGTACTTTGCAATATGAATGGAATCAGGCTTACAAATAAAATAATGAGTTCAATTCACACTTAATTTAATTTGTTATACATTAATCATCAGGATAAAGAAAGTATTAAAAATCTTTGTTTTTGCCTGCATTAAACTAACTAATTTCTCCATGCATACTTATTCTCGCTTTGTAAATAATTATTTATTATAGTAGAGCTAATAGTGCTCATTAATTCACCGCAGTCTGTCCTTTTTTTGCTAAGCAGATTATTAACATGTGTTCAATGATGAAGGTTTTATAACTGACAAATTCTGATAAATGCAAATAGGAGACAACTATCAAGTCCAAAAATATTAGGGGAGTAATTACAAGAATATTGCAATGGAAGTGTATGAAAATACTTTTTCCAACTCCTGATAAAAGAAATATTTCCATAACAAAATTATACTTCTACAGGTTTTGTATTTCAATATTCCCTCTTACGCTTTTGAAAATAACACTTTTACTTATAATCCTAAGTCGCTTTAAACTAAAGGACTTAATTCAATGAAAGGTCTTTGATATAATTAACTTATACTTTAAAAAAACCTTCAAGATAGACAAAAGAAATCAAGGATGAGGAAAGTGCAACTTGCTTTTTATATTTCTTTGGAAAGTGTACTTCTTTCAATGAACACGATTTCTTCTATTTTTGCAACAAAAAAAACTTTATTTAGCATTAATTTAGTGTAAAAAAAACGGGTATCTACTTGCCACGTTGCTGGAGGCTCTTTCAACATTATATGGCCTTCTTTTACTTTCATCGTTATGTTCTACAAACGCAATATTCATTTCTAGTAATAAAGTGCTTTTATTGCGTCTTCGTTGACTTTAATCCTGGATTTCTAGTGAATTGCCTTTGTGAACAAAGAGAATTATAAAGTCTTTTTTATTTCTTGGATGCATAGTGATATATATATTATGCCGAACCTTCTTCTCTTCGAAGAGCATTTAGTCTTATAAGACACATCCAAAAATGTTTTGACAATGAAAAAATAAATTAATTTATCCTATTATTAAATCAAGTAGATTCTTTCGCTCCTAAGATCCATGAGAGGAAAGGTGACAAAAATGTAATCTTTTGATATTTTAGAATTCCAAAGAACTCAGGGATTATAGAAAATATACTTTTTTCGAGGTTATTTTAATACATACCTTAAATACCTAGTATGTTTTAAAATATCCTCGAAAAAAGTATATTTTCTATAATCCCTGCTATGATAGGAGCATTCCAATGTATCGTTAACTAAGTCGTTGGCTTCTCATAAAGCTTTCGAGTATACAAGTTTTCTTAGAAAAACAACTTGAATGTTTTTGTTAAACTGATATCCCCATTTTATATTTAAGTGTTTTTAATTGAAAGAAAAAATAAACATTCTACAATCTTTTTTGTTTCACAAACAAACTTATCGCTAAAAAACCCTTTGATTACCAAATTCTAAACCATACCATAAATCCAACCCTTTTTGAATTTCTTAATCCATTACGGAATCTGTAAATGACTTATACATGCTAATGATGTATTTTCCTCTACTTCCACACAAAAAAGCCATTTTGTACGAACAAAACATTCCAATATTGATACAATTAAGAATATTGGACGCAACATGGCCCACCACCTCCAATCAAAAATCCCAAAATCATTAAAAAAAAACATTTCTTTAATTCACCTCGCAAAGTCCCATAAAAAATACAATTATTATCAACCAAAAAGTGCCCAGTCATTCGAGCTCGTTTGTCAGCATTATTATTATAACATCAGCAGCCTTTTTGTCCTTTCTCGCACAACACAAAGAAACATAAAATAATACCAAAACTCCCTTTCAACAAAAATGCCAAAAAGATAAGGCCTCCTTTTGCCCTTATAATGTGGCTGCCACAAAACAAAACACAAAATGAAACTTTTTCATTCCCCAAACCAAAGTATATCCGCATAGAACCCAAAGAGAAATTTCGGTTCGAAAACCCTCGTTCCAAGAATATCCTTCTACCCTTGAATATCGCTGATTCCTTGAACAGCAGATGCCCAGTCAATTTTCATTAGGCTTTCTCGTCTTTAATTTGCATTATAGAACCCATCGTGCAACACCCACGCACCATCAGCGCTCTCTGCAACCACTACAACTGTCAGCACCAGCAAGGTCAAGTACATCACATGTTTCAATTTGCTTCCAAAAACACTCCAACTCACACGTTAACTCTCACACCCTTAACGTAAAAGTTCTTCCAGAAAGAAGGACCAAAAGGAATAAAGGAAAAAAAGAATCCCCCTTGTAAATGATGGCCAAAGTTAACGAAACGAAAAAAACACTCTAACTGAAAACTTTTCAAACTCGCACTAGTGGCGGCTGGCGGGCGGTTTGGTGGTGTGTAGATTGGTCCTGAGGGAAAGATCCTTTCCATTTTGAGAAGCAAGGAGAACAAAAAACGAACATTTGCTTAAATAAGGACAAATACTTTATAGACATTATCGTGCTTCATTCTTCAACGTACCAAGGGCATGCATAGATATCGCCAACATACCAAGAGAGGGCACGCAAAGTCAACTTTTACGAAACACGTCCGCTGCTATTGACTCTATACTCCTGTAGGTTGGCTTTTAGAAATTCTTACCAATATCATTCTTTTGCTTTGGAAATACCACATTCTTGCATTTTTTTTAACTAAGTACACCAAGGATATACTGCATTTGCGAAAAAGGACTTTTCTCATTTTTTTAACATCACCATTTTGGGTTACCAGCAACATTTTAGTACATCCCACTGACACAACGGTACAATCATCCCCAACTAAGGGAGTGAATAAACCGTTTTGTTGGTCCGAAAAAATGTATAAGCAAATACATTAAGAAGGAGGAAACATACAAAAAAAGATATTAAAACGTAAATCTGGAAAGCAATTACATTAAGAGCTCTGCTTTGATGTTATAACTGGGTCCGAGTTTTTGGGGTGAGAGTATGGAGGGAAAATTGGCCCTCACCCGTTATAAGAGGACACGGCTTTTTATTTAAACTTGGATATCGTTATTTACATTTTTTCGATTCGTATCTTTTAACTCTAATTTGCTTTGAAGTTTGTTTTGATAATTTAATATTGTGATCTATATTTTTAGGAAAAAAGATGTCGATAGGGTCGAAGATGTAAGGTTGAGGAAGAGAAGATTGAAAAAAGAAATAAGAAAGCATAACAACCATTTTTCGATTAATATTTCATACATCTGGCAGTAATATGTACATTTAATTATGTGGAATAGAGCCAAACTTGTAGACATTACCCTAAAACTCAGAAAGAGACAGACCAACGAGCTAACGAACTAACGAAAGGAGATGCGAACATAAGACAAAAGAGAATCTGAATCACTATAATACTTTATTCGGTCGTTGAGCAAAAGTTGAAAAAATAGTTATCATCAGTCTCAGTCATCATATAATACTCGAAAGATAAGGATCGCTCAAGGACGAATCATTAACCTACCGTCCTTCAATTAAAAATAAACAAAAGAATCTTGGCTTTCTAAAAAGGACTTATTTAATTATTTATTTTATATATTAACGGTTACTGAATCCTGATATACCACTATCGTGCCCAAGTTTGTTGTTGTATTTTCGAAAAATATTTTGAACTATTCACTTCAGTTTTGGCCTAATATTTCCGTGTCTTGTTGAAAGAATGTTAAATGCAAACTCAAAGAATGTGATCGTTTTAATGAAGAAGCGTTCCCAACCTAGTGCTTCCCGTTCTGGTGTTTTTGGCTATGCCAACAGCAACGTCTAAAAAGGTACGTACATCCAACTATATAAAAGTTTTCCAATTAAAAGTAGGCCTTTCCCATTCGGATGAAAGCGCCCTATGGAACTTGGGGTATTTCAAAGGAAAATTACGTGCGATTCATGGTCCTGTTTACGATCAAGTTACGAACGCGAGTGGCGAATGCGAGTCGTAGAGTTGTACAGTTACAGCGACAAAAATACATATCCAGTGGCTAAGATGGCTCGGCCATGTAGAGCGGATGAAGAACGCTCCAGTGCGCAAGGTCTTTGACGTCTTACCTGAGGGAGTCAGAAGCAAGGGCAGACCTCATCTCCGATAGACCGACCAGGTAGAAAGATTGAGCCAGCTGGAGGGGCATAATGAACCATTCCCAGGAGCACCACGCTATGTAGCGTCACGAAAAGTAAAAGAAATATAAGTAATTAAAACAAGACAACTTTGAACTTTAACTATGATAACAATAATATGATAATAATAATAACATTATGCGATTGATCAAATTCCAAATTTCCAAACATTCAGTAAAAAACATTATTTCTATCATTGTGAAGTTTAAAAATCCAAAACGTTTAAAAATAATTAACCAATTCAGAGTTGGTGATGAAAACTTTACGACCTTTAACTCCAAATTTGTATAGTAGTTATTTTCCTAGAAGATTCGGAATTCCTAGTTTAGCTAAGAAATTTAGTGTTTAAATTGATGCTGCTAATTATTCTCAGCCAGTGATATAACGAGTTGATGGGATTGCAATGGATGTTGGTGCCTTGGTGACATTTGAGTCTTTTTTCTCAAATGATCCAAAAAAGTCGATTCCACAGTATTCTCAATAAGTTAAGTTTGTAAGAGCATACCTACTCTGGATTTAAAGTTTTCGCAAGAATCGAGATCTAGAATCTATTAGGATTAGGTTTAATCAAAAACTAAAATCACTAGATCATTTGGGCTTAGAAATGTTAGAAGAAAATGACAAATTTCAACGCAAAATCATCTTGAACTATGGAGTTCAAATTTTGCGGGACGGCTTCGTTTACAAACAGAATATATTATGTAATTGGTCAGATTCAAACCCTCATTTTCTTGAAAAAAAACTCTTCCTCATGGAAGGAGGGTATTGGTCGTTCCAAAGAACCCATATTAAGAGATTCAATTCAGTGAAACTGTAAACGGAAATGTTGTAGGAAGTTTGTTTTTTTTAGCCAAAAATTGGAGAATATAGAATTGTAGTCTTGGAGAAACTCAACAAAGTGTAAAGAAAATATCCGCCTGAAGATTCTTCTTTCGTATGTTTGTAAGAACATTTTTGTATCCTTAGTGATAAATTTGAAATCATTGATGGTTAGAATAAAAATTAATGGACTATATTAACTACCCTCTTAGACTCCAGATGGTTCCTGGAAAAGATCGGAAACAAAATGTTTTTTAACAAACGATCAGAAAATGACTTTGTAAGAACGATCTTTTAAGTAGAATTTTCAATCTATAATATAATTAACGGATGAAAGAGCAAGAGCATTCTACTTAAAAAGAATCCGAGTGTGAGAAATTTTTTTATAAGCCTTGTTTAGATCAGTCATTATTACGTGGACTGTATCTATTCTCCAGGCAACATAAGGTTTCAGAAACAAATTCAAAAAGATATAGTTGTTTCCGCGAGTTGGCTTGGGAAGAAAGTCCGTTTATTATGAAAAGCTTAAGTATAAAAAACGATGCTTTCAAAAAGACTTGGAAATGCAGGAGAGTTTGCAATTGAACAAGAATTGTTGAAATTATCATTATTTCGGGGTTTTGTGATAAAACCACCGAAACTCTAACTTTAAATTTAAATAAAACAAAGTGGGTGTGAGATATCATCGAAATGCCCTCCAATCGCTCGTACAGAATGTGGCATGAGCTGTGTGGCACGCGGCGTCGTTCTCTTAAAACCAGATATTGTTGGTGTCGATATGATCCTTTTCAGGCCAAATGAAGTTGATAATCATCGACCTTTAAAACTTGCCGTTGTCGGTGATGACCTAGCAAACATCGTTCTAAAAGAAATATGGACCGATGAAACCGCCAGCCCAAAATCCACACCAAACGGTGTCTTTATCGGGATACATTGGGCGCTCTTGGATCTTATGTGAATTGGTATCATCCCAAATTCGACAACTTCATTTGTTCACGTACCCATTCTTCCAGAAATGGACCTTATCGCTGAAGATGATTTTTCGATAAAACTTAGGGTCAGTTGCCAACTGGTCCAGAGCCCATTCAGCGAACAGTCGTTTGCCTTCAGTTGAATTTTGTACGGGTGCAGGCCTAAGTCAAGACGCAAAATTCGACAAATCGTGGTTTGCGAAAGGCTTAGTTCTTGTGAGCGACGTGAAATCCACTGCCTCGAATTCTCCTGCCCAATCACGGATGGCGGCGATGTTTTCCTATAGGTGGTACCCACCATCTAATATTTTTTTTCACCTAAATATGATTCACACTTACAAGTTACAATACTATGCACTGATTTATTGTCATAAAAATTCTTTAAACCGTTTTCGAGAAAAGTAAGCTTTACTTTATTATTATGGCAGGTACCGTCAAAAAACTCCGCTGTAGAATGTCAAAATAAATAATGTTCTAAATTTGAAGAAGATTGGCCATACAGTTTAAATCTGTGTGTATATCCGTAAAGATAGACAGACAGACAGACGGACATTTTGCCAGTAACTCAAAAAATTTTCCCTATCATCGGAATGTGATGTTTGATTGTTATCTCAATTTTTTTCCGCAGGAATGCATAACTTCTATTATAGTACCAATCGCCAGTAAAAATGGAAGATAACCAATTGCAGCTTCATCAAATCATCCAACTTGGAACGAAAAAAGGGGAAAATTGTTAACAGTTAAAATTGTTATTTTGTTTTCTTCCGGATTACTATTTCTAAGTAATAAGTTGCAAGTCTTCTAAAAGTAAAATTTCTGTCAAAAAACTGCATCTCATGTAACCCTCCCGATTCGATGGTAAAACTGAAGTTCCCCTCCGCTCCAAAATCTCAAATAGATACAACCAGCCCCGACTATGTTGTCTCGCTTGGTAAGTTATATGATAAAAAATTGAAAAAAAATTATTTCCTGTAACAAGACTTTGCCAGGATGGATTCATCAAAAACTATTATCATACATCCTCCTTGAATCCTCAAGTATGTTAAACATAAAGTTAACAAAAAATCAATTTTATTTTTATTTTGCTGGCATAATGTTGATATATAACTACTTCAGTACTTTGCGATATCAGCTTTTAAGCCCTATGAGCACCATCAGGTACGTCAAATCTATTCTTTGGGTTTGTTTTCAAGTTTATATAGAACAAAAATAAAAAAACATTAATTTTTTTTTTATTTTAATTTTTTTCTGTTTTATATTTATCTCTTCTTTGTTGTTGCAAAAGGCTATTAGGCAAGTAGTCAGTTTGAGTGGAAATATGAAGGACGACGAACCACTGGTATTCTTTAAGGATGCACAATGCCCCTACAAAGGATATTTTGTGCTTGAGCAAGCGTAAAATTTTGTATCTTCTTAGCCGGAAGTCCTGTTAAAGAAAAAAAGCAAAATCAGAACTTTGACAAGAGCGCAACAGAGAAAAAAGTTTAAAGGAAGATAAACATTAAAAAGACAAAACAAAACTCTACAAGGCTAATGTCCTGGTTCCTTTTTTGTTTTTATAGTCTACTAACCGTTTTGTTTTTGCAGTTTTGTTAACATGTTTCTGTACATAATGTCAAAGGTATTTTAAATGTCCGCATGATTGCAATTTAATGAATAAAAAAAAATATAATAAAAAACATTAGGTTTTTGTCATGTATGTTAAATCGAAAGTTGAGTCTTGATAAAATTACTCACTGTCAACTGAAGAGTCCAAGTGAGTTAGCGGAGCGAAACACACATTTTTGGTGGATTTAAAGGTCGTAAAAAGCTATTTTGAATAAAAAAAAGATAATTTTAACTAAGTATAGTCGATTTGAGAGCAAACTTTGGTGAACTTTAATAAAGAACTTTAACCTGCACCACTTATAGATTAAGATTACACTCAGACAAAAACGTCAGGTAAAAAGTATACATGGCTCACGTTATTATTATAACGTAATAATATATATATAATATATATTATTATATATTACAAAATTGTGGAAAAACTTCAGCAACTTACTCGGTATCTATTACACTGTGCAAATTATTGGATTAACACGGGTAAATTAGTTGATTATTAAGGTTATGGTTAAGGTTATGAGTAGATTTAAAAAAACATCATGTTATATCAACATGATTTGTTGTAAAATAAAATCTATAGTTCATTCAATTCACACTTTAGCTGATGGCGTTGCTAAATTTGCACTGTTCATGCCCACTTCCCACCAAGTAAACAAATAATTCTGTTCCTATATAAAATGTATATTTGGATCCATTCACCCTTAACTTGGTAACCGTGTATGTTTTGTACTATATATTATCATTTCAACCCAAGATCATCCTGTTCCTTTATAACTTTTACAATATTGCAGTGTAGATACAAAAATGTTTCTGCTAGTTTAAATACATTAACCTGGTAACCGTGTTAAATTTGCACTATATATTTTCATTTCACCTCAAGGGATTAACATCGTGATGCTTTAATAAGCATCTTAACGGGGAATTACTTCCCATAATGTATGCCTATGACCATGAGAGATATCTTAAATTTCAATGGTCTAATAAAAACATTATTTATGTCGGAAGATTTGGTAAGGATAGCACAAATTTTTTTTTTTATTTATGAAAACATTTTTTATTTTTTGGTTTTGAACTATATTTTCTCTATTTTAGAGATATTATTACCATTTCCGTAGAAGGGATTAAAGCCTACCAGAAAGTTATACGACATGGCAACAAGCGCTAGATGGAAAATGCGAAAATATTAATTCAACTGTCAGTTACTGATCCTATAGCATGAGGTAAGTGTTATTGTTTTAAGCCTTTGTAAACTACAGCTTTTACTTCATTTTTTTTTGTTAATAAAGTTTCTTTATAACTTAAAACCATGATATTTATAAAAAAAAAACTGCCAGGAGTAAATGTTAACTTCAGTACTGTTAATTCTACAGTTCGTCTCTTTGATACATTAAGGTTTTCATATTGGTTCAACATGATGACTAATATTCACTTGACGTAGGGTCATGCAGATTTCACAGTTGAGCGTTTTTAGTCTAATATTGGATCATGTTAATTTAGAGGAGGTTCCATTTAAGTTTAACACTAACACTATGACAAAGGGTCATATTATTTAAAAATGTGAGCATTTTTAATTTAATAGTGGATCATTTTGATTTATTGGAAGTCCCATGTAAATTCAACATGTACACTAGTACTGATTTCCCAATGGCTCAAGTGGCTAATTGAACAGTAGATCATGTTAATTCATTGAAGTTTCAGAGTAACCTTAACATTGTTTCCAGGATCAATTTCACAAAGGGTAATGTAGATTTTACACGAGAGCATTGTTAATTTTGCATTGAATTATGTTGATTCATCACCGGTTTCGTATTTCTTTGGCATGGTTTACAGTCTTAATTGAACAGTATGTATATATACATGTTGTCGTAACATCATGTCAAAATCTTGTATATGGTGAAAAATTAACACAATCAATCCGTTTAAAAAATAACAAAATAATAAATTTCTGGTTAATTTAACACGGGTTTTCTCTGCGATGAACAATTTGGGATGAAGCTCTATAGAAAAAATTACCAATTCCGCACAGCACAATTTTTGCTGAGCTATTTCATCAAAAAAATGCATATCCACCGGTTTGCATTCGTCTTTTGAGGAGCTCAAAACCAATACTAAATAATAGGTTAAATCTTCAAACCCAAATATAAACTGATTTAAGTATAAATGATTTCTTTGAATAAAAAAAAATTGTTTATTTAATATCCGGTCATAAGAATCTCTTCGAAAAGTGCTTCCGAATGCTCTCTCAAGGTAAATAGCCGTTTTCTATCAACTTTTAAACTTAAAAGACATAAATTTCATTTAATCACAGGTTAACCATAATAAAAGCCCAAAACAAACAAAGTAAATCGCTAAGAAGCTTAAGAGGATAACGCACACTAGTTACCAAAAAAAAATATAAAAAAAGTATAAAACCGCCCGCACAGTTCACCAGATAAAGGTACAAAGCTCAACAAACTTTCGTCCTTTTTTGAACGCCAACATCGTTAACCGTTTCCTTTGACGGGAAATGATAGTAGGAGCAAATTGGTATTTTTTTTTACATTGCTATGTGTCCGCTCTTTCGTGCGAGTTGCTTATTCGAGCTGATGTGGCATGTAGCAGTGCGCGCCTGCAAATACTTCGATAAATTCAAATATCCTTTTGGGACTCTAATGAAATAATGATGTAGGTCTTTTCCTTTTATTGCTTTTTTTCTCTATCTCCCACTCTATCCGGGTTACTTGGCATAATGGCGTGCGGTGGCAGAAATGGGTCGACGGGTCGATGGGTCGATGGGCAGAAGTTTTGTATTGTGTATATGGGAAAAGGTGGCACAGATAAAAAAGGGACGTTAGAAATTATTTGGATTCCCAGAGGTACCCTCATTTTTTACCATTTTATCATCGAAACATAGAAATACTGTTGTGTGTGTTGTACGCCTTGGGTTGGTTTGTGCCCGAATAGGCGTGAGGGTTTTGTGTCAAAAAATTAGTTCAACGAACAACCATGAGCATGATGATGATGGTGATGCTGACGAGGTCTGAGAAGAAGACAGGACGACAATGAAACAAGAAGTTGTTATCATCCCTTTGAGCGTTTTGTGTTGGCAAAGAGCCGAGAGATGGATTCATGAAATTGTTGGGAATTATTTGTGGGGGGAAGGCAGAAGCTGACATAATAAGGAGGACGTTGATATAAGGACTGCGCAATAAGATGTGGCGTAATTAGCTTTGAAAAGAAAGTTTTTTTTTGTCTAATTCAAAACACATACTTGTGTTTAGGTATTTTTTTAGAAAATGCGTAGGCAAAAGAATTATAAGTAAAAAAATTCCAAAAGTGGGCATAAAGAGGAGTGTTTGGAAGAGATCCCAAGTTTTTTTTAGCAAAACGTCGATTCTTTTAATAGTTTATTGCATGAGTGTGTCTATTGACGTGTTTCGGAAAAATTCAGCCCATCCAGCAAGCAGATGTGTTTTTTCCTTTATATCCTTTTCTTAAGCAAAAGATGTGTTAGAAATAGAACAAAATATATTGTGCAGTGTGAAATGAAAAACAAAATGTAAGAAACTGATAATAACCCATATTTTAAAGAAAAACTTCTCAAGAAGTACATATTTTTTCCGGAAATGCTTACATAAACTCAAAAATTCTTAAAGTTATCGCTTTTTCTTGACACCAAATCGTGCATGCCTATAATGTCAATCGTAGACTCCGTGGAGTGGTACGTACCGCTGCGCCGCCGTCTCTCTGGAATCACATGTTGTCTTTGTCCATACAACCCTGTAGTGACTTTGTTTAGAATCTTTTCTTTGGCTCGATTTCATAAATAAGAAAAACTTCAATAATACTGACTTAAACTGTCTGACTACAAGTTTTTTTTACTCTACACACTAAAGAAAATGTGGCGATGGCATTTGGGGTGAATGAGGTGATTGCGACGCCGATTTTAACTAAACTGACTTTACGTACATAATGAATATAATCAGCAAAAGGAGAAGAATAATGAAAATGGGCGCGTGCTCTTTGCAATATTTCTTTTCGTCTTCTAACTCTCCTTGTGAACCTGTTTTGTGTTGTGTATATAACAGTACCAGTAAGTGGTATGTCATCGTCAGTAATGGTTTTATAGAATACTTTACGGATTTTCTCCATCTCACTTATAGTTTTAGAGTTTACTTTTCAATGATAAATAAAATGATTTATGCGAGAGTGAAATTTGGTTCATCATTGCCTTTATATAAAGTATGCATAAGTTATCATTCTATATCCTCAGCAACGACTACGATTGTACTAGGTTTTTCTTAGGTTGGAATTCTATAGCCCTAACAGTATATTTTTTTAAATTTTGGCATTGTATATGAAATCTATAGTACTACCTATAGGTTTGACTGTTTAACGATTTAATGTAAATAATTTCAAACGTAATAAGCAATTGATTTTATTTAAACGTAGATAGGTTCCTATGAACATTTATATTGAAGGAAGGAATAGTAAAAGCTAATGTTAATTCAAAACGGCATTTTACTGCTTACGATCGCACATAGGTACAATGTTTTCGTATTTTTTTTTTTTTAATTCACCAAGAATATTTATTTATTTTTCAAATTTCTATTTCACGGCCCGAAAAAGTTAACCATTTTTCGAAGATACTCAAAAGCAATAACAAATCTGCAAACAATGTGTTTTTTTGTAAAATAAGTAACTAGGTATGTACTTCAACTCAAATTAAATTTTTGCAGACCAAACAAAAATAGATAATAGATAATAATAAAACGGGGTTACCATTCAAAATTGTACAAATAACCATACCAATAATCAAATTTCAGCGAAAAAACGTTAAAACGATAAATTTCACCCTGTTGCCGTATCTATAAAAAACCCACCCAAAAACAGTGTATTTTCAAGGCAGAAAAGGAAACTCCTCACATCTCTGTCTAAATGTCTATCTTTCATTCTCTCATTATCAGTTATTCTAAAGAAAATGACAAAGAAATAACAATGATTTGCTTCCTTCTGACTGCTAACACTTATATATTTACATCTTTCCCGTTCTGTCTTTTTCTAACATTGCATATGTGTTGAATGCATTACCCCCAATAAAAGTCTACATTGCCAAATAGCGAGATAGCGAAACAAGATGGCGCTAGGTGAAACACCCATCTTGATACAAAGATTTTGGTAAGACTTCCGAAGATCGTTCAAGCGAAAAGCATCTCTCATTTCTTTAATCGCGCGTTCCTATTTCCACCTTAGCTTTTGCTCGTATAGACCACGAGATCCAATACATATCTATATGCATCTCCACGCACGCATGCATTATCAAACAAGGTTATCGTTGCAACAAATCATAATTATCATTTGATAAAAATTTGGCAATCTTGCCAAATGTTCTCTTTTCTTGATGCGGACAGTAATGGATTTTTGTTGACGATATCTTTCTGCCTACCAAGTAACTATTTTGGCCTAGAAACCTTACTTTTTTTATATTCAGCAAAATCACTACGTTTGAACTCACTTGGCTCCTCGAATGTAAACATTTGCATGTGTTCAACTTTTATAAATCAATTAGAGCGCGCCACACAAGCCGATTGATAAAAAATGCTTTTGCGACACTTTTCCCAAATAGCAATCTAACTACACTCGTCTGTAATTAAACCAACTTTTTTATTTTGGCTCTGAACTAGAAGCAATTAGGTTAAAATGTCACATCAGCGTTTTAAGACACGCAAGTACTGCACTCAATTTAATTGTATAATTACAAGCTAACAGAAAAAAAAAACAATCTCAATTACCACACCGTAGGTACTAACTCAAAGGACCTAAAAAGGACACACGTAAGAAGATTTCGAAAATCAGATTAGATTGTACCGAAATACATTATCTTTACATATTCCAAACACAAAATACACAAACACACACAAACATAATCAAATATAATTTGAGTGCTAAGCATGTTTCACTTCATTACTCAACTGAAGTTCCATGCCTTTGGGGGTTTTTGCTCCCCTTCCTATTGCATTAATAATTAACCGTATCCTGTTACTTTGAATGTTTGTGAACTTGATGTTCATTTATACTCACCTTTGTGCTTAAGAGTGTTGGTGAGTGAGGAGAATCCTTTGTGCAATTGCCTTGCGAATTAGGATAAAGTGCTTGTGCTCTTTCCTCAAGGAGTTCCTTATATGAAGAGGCGTCCTTGGATGGGATAATTTCAATAAGGGTAAAATTGTTTAAATTAACAGTTTTTTTTTTTTTTGTTAAATTGCATTCCTTGTGTTTTTTTTATATTTCGGAAACGTTCTTAAAACATTTCGAACATGTATTCTATGGTGCAGGTTTCAGACATGTCCCTTGTAAGAAAAATCGTATATGCTTCGAAGCAGCTTTGTTTTTTAATTCCATCCTGGTGTTTTTCAATTCAAACATTTACATTTTATTATTAAAGCTTTGGTGAAAGTAAGATTATAGCTCTTGATATCTCTGAGGCATTTGATAGAGTATGGCTTAAAGGTCTCTTATCGAAAATACTCTTGTTCGTTGGATAAGAATCTATCTTGCAGACCGTTCAATACAAGTTCTATTGGACGGATTCGAATCTGATTCCCACAACAAAATGCTGGTGTGCCCCAGGGCTCCGTTATGTCTCCGACTCTTTTCCTCATTTTTATAAATGATCTTCTGTCTGTTACTTCTAATCCACTTAATTATTTTGCTGACGACTCTACCCTCAGCTTCTCATATTCGTCCCTTCGCCTTCGGACGTACAATTGCAACGGTACCGTATGTCAAGCTCATCAAACTCCGATTTATACAACATTGTCAAATGCGGTAATAGGAATCGTGTGGAGTTTAATGCTTCGAAAATTCAATGCTGTTTTATGTCGTTAAAGCTAAACATACCCCCATGCCAGTGTCCATGAATTTCACTTACATTGAAGAAACCGAAAAACTTACAGTACTCGGTATGTGTGTCTGACACGACCTCTGTTGGAACGACCATATACTTGAGATAGCTAAGAATGCTGCTAAGTGCTTATGTTTTCTGTATCAGTGTAGGAAGTTTTCGATAGAATACAAAACAGAGCGGGCAGATTGATAGGAAACAGAACCGCCGCGCCGCTGAAACAATTGCTCCTCTGGAACACCGGCCCAATGTTTCATGTCTCTCCTTATTTTACCGTTTCTTTCATAAAAAATGTTCACTCGAGGTAGCCAACTGCATTCCTCCCCTTAAAAGTTTCGAACGTAATACTCGTCTTGCTAGGAATGCCCCATTTCGGACGTACCGTGAAATATAGAGATTCATTTTTTAGCCGTACAACATGACTTTGGAATGGTTTACCCGGCGAGATTTTCCCTTGCCATTTCGATTTGGAAGCATTCAAAACCAATGTTAATCGACACCTTCTTTCCCTCCCTCCCTAATCATCCTATGCTCGCGCAGTGCGTTTTAACACTATAGGGGTAACATACAAATCCCCTTTGCGCGCGCTTGTTATATAAAAAAAATCATTGAGTTTGGTCAAATTTTAAATTAAAAACCAAAAATTCTATAAAATTAAGGAAAGTGTGGAAACTCATTGACATTGACATAGGGGCATAATGAAACTTTTTAACAATTAAAGGGTCTGTTCCTAGTTGATATAATAAAATTAACGAATATTACACCTTCGTTTTTTCCTCTTCGGTATACCATTGGCGAAATTATCCAAAATTTGTAATTCTGTTGCCAGCACGTTATTTGACGCTGAGTAATATATTCTAGTGTCAATGGAGAAACATTGTTTTGGAGAAGATAAAGCTGGGCTCAAGAGCTATCCGTATTCGGTATCGTGACACAAGAACATTCATTCATTCCAACGATAGCATTTAATTAAATCAATGTCCTTTAATTGCAGTTTGCAATAATACGTTCCTTTTGTTTTCTCTTTCACAGAAGATTGGAAATGCGGCGTAGTTCTGACCATTCCAGACCATGTTCAATAACACAGAGCTTTTGCATTCAGGTGAGCTTAAGGGGCGTGGATGATTGTCAGATGAATTTAAACGAAGACAAAAAACCATTTAGACGTTTCTTAATTAATTTTTAATGTTCCATCTGACGACGACGGTGCGCTGCGCGCAGTTCCAATTCCATTCGAAGAAAGAAAAATTGAATTTCTGTGGCGGCGCTTATCTATGAACTTCAGGAATTTTTCATCTTTCAGAAAAATAAAATAAGGAGAGAGGGTGCTGGAAAAAAAACCTGCACACTACCTCGGCATAAACCATCCAGTTCCACTTCACAGTTTATGCACAGGGACCCGCTATAGTTTATTTTATTTCCGTTTTTCATAATTTGGCTGAACTTTTGTAGGAGGTTTTTGCCGCCGCTCCAAACTGTTTGGTTTTTCCTTGCAATAAATCTTCTTCGAACATTCAGGTTACTGCCAATAGCCCAACCTGAACCAAACCCACTGAGTATATTAGTGTCGAATCGTGTGTACTGGGAGTCCTTTTTTTTGGAGGGTGGAAAGGGGGCTAGATGGTTTGTATATCCTTTTTGATATGGGAGAAAAAAAGATGGCAATTTTATTTTCGTTTTGTTTCGTGATTTAGTATGAAATTGGTTACCAGCATAGGTGGCAATACATCACATCCGACCGACACGGACGGCAGCAGCAGTTTTCTTTTTGAATCGTAACGTTGATGGGGTTGATTGCGCCAGATATACTCAACTGATGTTTGTTTATCTTTTTCAAAGGTATGTAGATATATTTTATGGAGATACATTACCTATGCGATAGATCAAATAGAGCCAAGTGTTTTGCAACAAAATAAATTGTATTTTAAACTTGAATAGAGGAAATTGTAATGGATTGCATGAATTCAATGTTGGAACCATTAGCTTAGTTACATGGGTTTTGATTTTCTCTAGAAGAGGGTGCATTTTGGATTTGAATTCATTTGTTTTTGAAATGTGTAACAAAAAAACATAAATTGCATGATGGCTTTTAATAGTTGAAAAATTGTATACAAAAAAATCCATGTGCGCTTGAATGCGATTAACATTGCTCTGCAGTCTTCTAAGCAATAGATACCTGAAAACGGGGAGTGAAAATAAAAATAATGAGAATTTTTTATGAAATGTTGAACGATTAACCTCAGAATATTGATTTGTATTGTTAAAAATAAATTTTCTGTCATTAAGTTGTCACAGCTAGCTTAGAGCACTGTATTCGAATTTGCCCAAGGCGACGCGACGGTGTAACTCTGTGGTTATCATTCATTTAATTATACATAAAAGCTCGATAACTAAACTAAATAAGCATACAAGCTATTAATTTTGATTAGCAAAACACCAGCCCGTCGGGTATTTTTTTGAAAATATTTAAATTGTTAACTCAATATACCTAATACTTATTTATTAAAAATAATAAAACTAAACCATTGTTAAAGATAAGATTAAAAAAATCGTTAAACTACTGCAGGAAATATGTATGCAAAAACTAAAATTAAATTAATTTTTTGAAAGAAATCAGTAGTTTTCCAATGTCAAAATCGAATACCACTCAATTTAAATAAAATGTCGAGAAAATGTGGCAACACTTAAGGAAATTATTTCTTAACAAGTTTTAAATACTAATAAAATAAAAAAAAATTACAAAACGAAGAAATTATTAATAAAAGGCACGACTGGGTCGCACGTACTTGCTCCTGTGTGCTAATCCTTTATAGGTACAGGCGTCTTTTTGACAAAGATTTAATTTTAATGTTTTTTTTGACGTGCAACTTCTTTAGAATCGTTGTGGTTTGAAGCTCGAACGAACATGCGTCACGATAAAGGGATAAACACTTAAATATATAGGATTGTTAGCTTTTGCAGTTTTTTAGTGTATTATCTTTCCACTTGCTGCTTACTGTTTATAATATAATTTGCTAATAGAAAGATATAAAGGACTTTTTTCAGTTAAATTTTCCTTTTGGTATGGACAAATTTGAACAACTGGCATAAAGATTCGTCGGAATCAGCAGTATGGCAATAATGCTAGGTAAAGGGACCTTTATACGTCCCAATATGGTACCAATGGAATTTATAAAGGATTTAGGTACCTATAATAAGGTTGGAAGGAAGGTAGGTACTAAAATTAAGATACGCGTTCCAACTACTGTTAAGCGAGTAGGTATAGAGACAATATTAAAAGTTAACACAGTGGTTTTGTTTGTTTATAGGAAGGTGTAAACTTTTGTTTTCTCGATTGAAATTTTTGCATTCAGTAGTAATCGAATAGTTTTTTTTTTATTTGTTAGTTGTTTTTGTGTGTTTATCAAAGGCTTCCTTATTTATTCTGTGCTTTTATGATGATGAAAAATACTTTAAAATACGTAAGTATGTATGTAATGTAGGTTGTCACTTTCTGTTATTTGACTAATGGCTAGGGCTTAGCCGAGCAATATGAAATAAAATGTTGGGGAAAAATTTTTATGAAATCAAAAAAACACTATTCATAACGTTTTTTGGAAAAAATGTTGTAGGCCATCTTATTTCTTTTGCTGTTTTCTATTTTATGAATTTTTCATTTCAAAATCGTTCGACCAGTTTTTTCAAAAAAATGTTTTTTTTGAAAAACTTTTTGAAAACATATTTTAAAATTTTTTTAAGTATGTCAATTTTAAGAAATCTATAGTTTATACTAGGAGAAAAATTAAACAAAAATCTATAGATCCGTTTTCAAAATATTCAAAAAACAAAATATTTTTTTAAAAAAATTATTAAAATTTAAAAAAAAATGTTTTTGAAAATTTTGATAAACAATATTATTTAAATCATAAAACACTTCATATTTTGAAAATTTCATCAAAATCCGTCAATTAGTTAACGAGAAAGTCTGATTTTAAAAAACCGGTCATATGGGAGGTACCGTTATAAAACTTTTTCTGAAAAATCCATTAAAACTAGAAGATAGATTTTGCACAATAAACCTCATTCTGAAAGTTTTATTAAAATCGTAGGAGCCGTTTTCGAGAAAAATAAGTTTTTCAATAAAAGTTATATGGCAGGTACCGTTAGTTTTGGAGCTAGAAGGCCAATTCCAAAAACCTTCGGGTAGAGCACTCTAAAAATACTATATACCAAGTTTGAATCAAATCGGCCTAACCGTTTAGGCTGTAGATATCGATACGGACAGACAGACAGACAGACAGACAGACGGACGGAATTTCCGGACCCATTTTTTTTGACTTCTCTATCATCGTAATATCATGTTTGATTGTTAGAATTTTTTTTTTTTTTTTTACGAATGCATAACTTGCCTTATAGTCCCTATAAATCGCAAGTAAAAATGAAAGACAACCGGATCAGTTAAAGGCAAGTAGGAGTAGAACAAGCATTAAGATAAGATAAATAACATAAAGAACTATTCGAATCATTCTAAAAATATCGACCGATAAGCGAAAACTCATGTTCAACTTAACAGCGGGAACTATGTTAGTCTAAGAAAGGGCCCGATTCAGCTTTTTCACCGCTCCGGGTAAAAGTAATATTTGCCGCCATTTGGAGCAATTTTTAATCGACTTTAAAAAAGAAGGTAAACATTTCAAATCATATGTACTCGTTTGTATTATTGGTGTAGTTAAATATTCACATTTGGGGCACAGTAGTGTACCGCCAAGACGAGCTAAGCGAAGCGCAAGGGTACCTACCTTTTCTCGAAGCGCTTTGTCGTTTTTTGAGCCCCCATTACTTGGGTTTGTTTTATTCCAGATAATCAAATACTCGGGATATATTGTCAGAAACAGACTTATTATACATGTAAAGTTTTAATTGCATAGCTCTTAGATTTTATTGATATCTAAAAAACCTTAAGTGACACTGACTCACTGATGATCATCAAATTTCTAAGGGTACTTCCTAATGTCCTAGAAAGCAAATTTGGCATGTAAGCAAGTATTAATACACAAACAACAAACAAATTCTAAAACTTGAAACTTTTAACGCTTAACCTCTCAACGTCAGGAAATTGTGGCATGCATCATACCAGATAACCTGGTATTTCTGTATCATTGTATTTCTCTATAAAATACAGCTCTTGGAGACCTGGTGTTAACGCAGCTTAAAATAAAATGTTATATTGGTGATTGAAGCAATTTGAAAGTGTCATATGGCCATATTCAAACATATGGCCATCTGTCGCTTTGCCAAAGTGTCATATGGCCATTATGGCCTAATGTCACTTTCAAATGCATTTTCTTACCCAGTCTTACGAATTGGGACTTATATCTCGCCTTGTTAATCTTAGTATGAAGAAGATATGGGGAGGGGCATGCTGCCTCCCTGCAACCCCCCTGCTTGGGATCACTATAGGATTTGGAGAAGGTGCAGGGTTGGGTATGTGTAACGTTTTAATCTCGCACCTACTCCAAATCCAATTGTGAGCCCAAGCAGGGCGGTTGCAGGGGGGTTGCAGGGGGGTTGCGGGGGGCCAGCATACGTACGAAATACTCGATCATATGGCTATTTAAAGCTTCTAAAAAGTGTCATAAGACCATATTAATATGGCCATATGACTCTTTACCAAAGCGAAAAATGGCCATATGTTTGAATATGGCCATATGACACTTTCAAATTGCGTCATATAACCATATGGCCATATGACACATGGCCACATGACACGGCACCGATCTGATCTTATGAAACGATAATGCATATAATATTTTTACTTGCGATTATAGGTATTATAATATGCAAGTAATGCATTCGTGCAGATTAAAAATTTTGAGATAACAATCAAACATGTCTAAATAAACAGTTGGGCCAATCGTCTTTAAATTTTGAACTTAAGGTTTTTTTGTAATTCTACAGAGGAGTTCTTTCAATTTTGTTTAGCTCAAAAATGAACGGTACCTGTAAGTACCTGTAGGCATGCATTATATTTTGGTGAAAAAAAATGAATATGGTGGGCTAAAAACAGTACCTTCCATGGGACCGGTTTTTTTTCTTCGACTTTTTCGAAAACTGGTGATCCGATTACAATAAAAATAGATATTCAAGAAGATGTAGGTAGCTTGAGAAATTTTGCATTTATTTGTTTTTCGAAAACTTTATTTTAGTATTTTTAATAATTTTAATTTTTTTTTTTTTTGAAAAATCAATATTTTGAAAACGGGTAAGTGAATTTTTTTTTAAATTTTGTTTTTAAATGTACGTTATTTTTGTGCTTAAGTTTATATTTTTGAAATATTTTTTTAATTTTTTAAAAAAAAGTTGTTAAAAAAATTGGTTTTATTTAAAAACGGCTCCTACGATTTTGAAAAAAAAAAATCACACTTGCTTACATTTCCTAAAGAAACAAACTGGCGTTTAAATTATTTCACCCAATACAATTTAACGTATTTTATTCGAACAATCAAAAGTCACAAAAATCGAATAAATGCTTAAATGTTCACTTTAATTTTTTTTTATTTTATCCTACAATGTGACGCACATGTCATGTACCAGTCGTGCAATTTATTTTCGATACCCGTTGAAGACGACTTCGGTGCGGATATTACCAACGACTGAAGACCTATTAGCGATTAAAAGGAAGAGTCAGGTAGAATCAAGAAACTTCCACTCATTTCCCTCCTGGAGGTATTTGTTAGCTTTTTTAGGGTACATTTTACGAATCCCCTCTTTAGCACAGCTCATTTGCCGGAACTTTTTCTACAACTTTTCTTACAATTTTGTGATACAATTTTAAAAGTTTGCCAAAAAAATTATTTTTTATTTATTTTTTCATTACTGTACTATATATACTCTTTTATCTCAAAAACTTTTCTTTGTTTTTAAATAAAATGCTGTAGCAAATTGTATTAATTATTATGTATATATTTTATATATATTGTATATTATATTATATATATTCTACAGAGGACTTTTTTAATTCTTATTTAGTTCAAATATTAACGGTATATGTCATTTAACCGTTAAATAAAAGCTTAATTTTCCCTAAAACGTCTCCAAGAATTCGTATGACAAAATTCAGTGTACTTTTGTAGGGTAGCGTGTGGGTTATGTTCTGTTTAAAAAAAATGTAAGTTGGTAGGATAAATACGCTACCCCCCATAGGACCGTTTTTATTTCTTCGACTTTCTCGAGAACTGGTTAACCGAAAACAATCATATTTGGGAAGATGTAGGTAGCCATAGAAATTGTACATAGAAATATTTTCGAATAACTTGTTTTTGTATTTTATATTCCAAGAACAGGTTAGTAAATTTTTCTTTAGTTTTTTACTTGGGATTTATAGGGACTATAAGGCAAGTTATGCATTCGTAAAAAAAAACATTCAAACATGACATTACGATGATAGAGAAGTCAAAAAAAGTGGGTCTGGAAATTCCGTCTGTCTGTCTGTCTGTCTGTCTGTCTGTCTGTTTGTCTGTCTGTCTGTCTGTCTGTCCGTATCGATTCCTACAGCCTAAACGGTTGGGCCGATTTGATTCAAACTTGGTGTATAGTATTTTTAGAGTACTCTACCCGAAAGTTTTTCGAATTGGCCTTCTAGCTCCAAAACTAACGGTACCTGCCATAAAACTTTTAATGAAAAACTTATTTTTCTCGAAAACGGCTCCTACGATTTTGATAAAACTTTCTGAGTGTTTTCTATGCAAAATCTATCTTTTAGTTTTAATGGATTTTTCAGAAAAAGTTTTATAACGGTACCTCCCATATGACCGTTTTTTTTAAATCAGACTTTCTTGTGTTTTATGATTTAAAAAATATTGCTTGTTAAAATTTTGAAAAACATTTTTTTTGCTTTTAATAATTTTTTAAAAAAATTATTTTGTTTTTTGAATATTTTGAAAACGGATCTATAGATTTTTTTTTTTAATTTTTCTAGTATAAACTATAGATTTATTAAAATTGACATACTCAAAAAAAATTTAAAATATGTAATCGAAAAGTTTTTCAAAACAAAACATTTTTTTTTTTTTGAAAAAAACTGGTCGAACGATTTTGAAATGAAAAAATAGAAAATAGAAAACAGCAAAAGAAATAAGATGGCCTACAACATTTTTTCCAAAAAACGTTATGAATAGTGTTTTTTTGATTTCATACAAATTTTATTTCTTTAATATTTTCCCCAAAATTTTATTTCATATTGCTCGGATAAGCCCTAGCCACTAGTCAAATAAAAGGAGATGACAACCTACATAAATATATCTACGTATTTTAAAGCATTTCATCATCATAAATAAGGAAGCCTATAATAAACACACAAACACAACTAACAAATAAAAAACTATTCGAGTACTACTGAATGCAAAAATTTCAATCGAGCAAACAAAAGTTTACACCTGCCTATAAATAAACAAAACCACTGCGTTAACTTTTAATATTGTCTCTATACCCACTCGCTTAGCAGTAGTTGGAATGTGTATCTTAATTTTAGTACCTACCTTCCTTCCATAACCTTATTATAGGTACCTAATATCCTTAATAAATTCCATTAATACCTACACCATTCGTTTATCGATCCATCAAACATAATTAAGCTATTTTAGTTAATTTGATTTCAAAAAGTAAATTATTGTTATTGGGACCTATATAGGTCCTTATACCTAGCATTATTACCCCACTGCTGATGCTGATTCCCACGAATCTTTATGCCAGTTGTTCAAATTTTTCCATACCAAAATGAAAATTAGTGCCCCGTGGCTTAGTGGTTAGTGTGTCGGACTGCTAGGCGAAAGAACCTGGGTTCAAATCCAGCTCATAGCCACATTTTTTCCTGGGGTAGTGCCTCTTGCGAGGAACTGACAAAACCTCCACGAGTAAAATTTGTCTCGAAAAAGTGCATCTCATGTGGCCGTTTGGACTCGGCGGTAAACTGTAGGTCCCTTCCATTCTTGCAGATTAACAACACACACACAGGAATGGCTGAGAGTATAAGTCATTAGGCCTTGGCTCCTTAAGGAGCTGTCGTGCCAATAAATTTATTTATTTATTTATTTTTAAAATGAAAATTAAACTGAAAAAAGTCCATTATGTCTTTCTATTAGCAAATTATATTATAAACAGTAAACAACAAGTGGAAAGATAATACACTAAAAAACTGCAAAAGCTAACAATCCTACATATTCATGTGTGTATCCCTTTGTCGTGACGCATGTTCGTTCGAGCTTCAAACCCCAACGATTCTAAAGAAGTTGCACGTCAACAAAGTATCCCTTTGTCGTGACGCATGTTCGTTCGAGCTTCAAACCCCAACGATTCTAAAGAAGTTGCACGTCAACAAAAACATTAAAACTAAATCTTCGTCAAAAAGACGCCTGCACTTAAAAAGGATTAGCAGATAGGAGCAAGTACGTGCGACCCAGTCGTGCCTTTTATTCTTTAAATGTAGGTAATTTTCGTGTTCAAGAATGTAAACTTGATTTTTTGAATGTTTATAAAAAAAATTTAAATAAAAACCGTTTTGATTAAAAACCTACAATTTAAGAAAAAACAAACTTTCTTACATCGGAGTTTAATTTTTTCCGCTGAAAACTAATTTACGTACTTTTTTCAAAGAAGGTACAGAAGTCAATTTTGCGATTAAAACGAAAAAACAATGCTATTGTTAAACGCAAATTGTAACTCCCGTTTGCTTGGACTATCCAAAAAGCAAAAAATTGGTCTTCCTTAGAAAAGGTTGGACAGAACAAGAGTTTAGACTTCCAATGTACAAAACCCACAGAGCAACATTAATTCAACCAACAGCACGTGACAAGTGATTGTCCCATGTTAAAGTTTCGTTAAAGATAACGCATGGTTTTGCACTGTTCAATCAAAATTTAACGTTGGCATACCATGATACGACACACGTATGTATATGTATATCAATAGTAGTATATCAATAATAGTATTGCTCTTACTTAATAACAATAACAATTGTTTGGCATTTGTTTGCATTAAGTTTCAAGTGATTTTCACTAGACGACTCTCCTATACCCTGCAGGTCTTTATTTATTGTGGCTGCTACGTCTTCAACCATGGCAATCAGATAGGTCATATGAATTTTTATATAGCGTCGTTTCCATACATACATACATATGTAAGTATGTAATAATTTTACAAGACTCTAATATAAAAAAAAGCTTGTTGTTGAACAGCATGAAAAAGAGTGGGCTTATTTTGATTCCTGGGGCACACCAGTAGGAGTAGAGAAAAAATCAGATAGCTTGGAATTCGCATAAACAGCCCCTAGGTTTATTGCTTACCTGGGTACTTTTCTTTTTATAATAAACCTGATTTTTCAAAAAAGAAAAAAATTCTTAAGCTTCACTATTCAATGTGATATGGTGTCGAACGCTTTGAAGAAATCCAGTAAAACCAAAGTTTTTACGTTGTTTTTATCAATTTGCTTTCCAAATTAAAGGTTGAATAAAAATTGGTGCACATTCTCATTGTTGCGTGTTTGACTTCTTAGGATTGGGATTATTTTTTAAACTCTCAAGTAACAAGGCTTTGTAAAAATGCGATTAAAGGTCAGAATCGAACCAGAAGAAAGGAGATATAGAATCTTTAGCTTAAAAAAGCTGTCATAAGCTACGCGGAAGTATCATTAAATAGAGCAGTTATCTCAGAGTTAACTGCTACAAAACCTTTTTGGCCCACATTAATAGCTTGAACGTAAATTAGGATGTCAAATGACGTTATTTTTGGCGCCAGAAACATACATACATCGTTTTTGTATGTCAAAAGTTAAATTGTAATTTTTATTTCAGTATGATTAATTTATTCGAAAACTTGTTCTAGAAGTGATTATATTATTAAACTTTTTGAAGAAGAGCAATATCTGTCATTTGCATCGGAAAAAATAAAAAAATATAAGCACATATTGCTTGTTTCATGTCAATATTGTAATCATCCCCTCTCCACTTTCCTTTTTGAAAGCAAATTCAACCTAAATAGAAATAAATTGCATTACCAACCTATGTCCGACTCACCTGTTAAAAATCCTTCGTTGAAAGAAGCCACCTGTTGTGAAAAAAGTGTTTTTTACTTTTTTTTAAACGTAAATTCACACAATTTTAACACACACGAAATATAAAACGAAATATTTTTTTTATTATTTTTTTTTTACATATATACAAATCAATTAAATAACTTCACATTAAATCGCGACTATGCGATAATAGGTAATTTAACTATTTTGAATGTTATGTATATATTTTATTTACATTCCACACTGCAGTAAATATTAAAAATTAAAAATTAATTAAAACCTGCACTCGTTTTGATAAATTTCACTTAAAATGCTCCCAGCTAGGATATTTTGAATTCATAAATTTTAGTAGAAATGGAATATGAAAAGGCAATTAAAAAGTAAACAAATCCTTCGACCCCGGCTATCATGGCTACATGCTTGATTTCTTCGGAAATAATTGCATTAAATTCGTTTTTAATTGAATTTATATAATCAAATTTAGATTCCATACAAAAACAAAAAAAAAATAATAAACTTCAGCAAAATTCCAAGTCCTTATGGAATACAAACAAAAAATATCAACAGACATTAAAAAAAACTTCTCTGTTTACAAATCGAAATTGAAACTTTTTTTTTTAGAAAGCCTTTGAAAGATTAGGACTTCTCATAATTACATTAAAAGGATTGGCAAAAAAGGGTTGTCAAAAAAAAATTCCAAACATAAAAGTACACCCCACTTTATGCCAGACAATCTTGAAACGTTTAAATAAACGAATCCATTTCCTAGGGGTTTTTTGTCTGTTTTGCTTTCAAGTAAACATAAACAAAAATTAAATCCCCAAAGAACGAAAATAATGACAACAAATGTGTGGGGGAAAAGGAAAATTAAATCGATTTTCCTTATTATCCATATGTAGGTATGTTTGTTTATTAAGCGTCCTTGTGGCGCCACTAAACTTGACAACGACGACGACAACGGAGTTAAAGTTGTTTTTTGTCATTATTAGACGACTCAAGCATGGGTTGACAGTTATCTTTTATCAAAATGGATTTTCTCTTTTTTTCAATGAGAAGAACGCTCAAATCCTTTATATCTGCGGGAGTTAAGTCCTCTTACTATACTATTTATCGTACTCTTTTCCCCAACAACTTCCTAAGCAAATATTCATTAACTCTCGAAAGGATATTTTCCAAAGCAGGATTCTTTAAAGCAGAGAAGGAAAAGTGTGTTGTTTTCAAAAACAATATTATTTTATACATGATAGGGACAACTTTAACGTGTGTTTCCTTAGAGGATGTCCTGTTCATTTAAATATGGGAATAGCCACTTAAGACGAACGAATTTTTTTCCGCAGTGTATCTAAGTTCGCGCAAGGTCAAACAAAGTTTTCCCCTAAAAAAAAAATAATAATAATAACAAAAAACACGAAAAATGAAGGAAAGCAAATAACTTGAGTAAGCCAATTTCAGAGGGTTGGTTTATTGTTTGCCATCGATACTGTTGCATAGTAACTGCAATACGAACGGAAAAGAAACTCTTTTACACTTGAAATTCCAAAATTTTAGAATCTATCAAAAACGAACACATTACCGCAATTTTCTTTATTTAAATCGCCGAATAATTCGATTAAAAGTGGACGGAGTTAGGTTTGTTAATTTTCACACCGAAAATGATATCGCTATACAAAACTGAATTTCTTTAGCCGATTACCACATTTGATTTTACCCTTGACAAGGGGATGTTGTTAGTTAAATTTAATTTAATCGAAATTGCTCAAGTGGTTCAAGTGAAACACTTTGCTTAGGCAAACAGTGTAACGATGGACAGCACTAGAAGCTTAACCGGATCAATAGGTACTTCTTTGGAATTTATTCACACGAGATTTTAATGGCGGATTTATTTGTGACGAGGCGGAGGCGTGATCAAAAATTTGACGTACGTCCGAGTTGGCCGAAGTTTCAAGACGAACTGACAGCGACGTTTTCCAGCAAGTAAGTCAACATGTTTTGATCGTTTTTTTAGCTTTAAGTTTTTTTTTTGTGTCTGATTCGGGGAGGAAAATTCGCTCTGTTATGCTGGATTCATGAAATTGTAGGGTTATTGTCTTGTTGGAGCAAAGTTTGTTGTGGGAGAAAGTCCTTTGAAGAGAGAAATAAAGAGCGTTCTTATTCTTAGTACTCTTTTCGGATAAAATAGATGGAGAAAGCTGTAGAGCGTAAGTACCGTTATTTTGTGGGCAAATTGAGAAAAATTGAGCTTTTTATTTAAATAGTGGGAAACACTTTTAATATTTAAGGAGAGTGGAAAACTGACGTCTCTCGTAGGGGTGAGAGAGATTCTTTTTTGATTATGTTATGGTTAACTTATTATGTTAAGTAGTTAGTACTCAGATTTTTGAGAATTCCATCACAAAGAAGATTTCCTGCAGATAAAATGCAAATGAATATTTCGAAAGAGGAAAAAGTTATTTTTTTAAGTTTTATTCAACTTCTAAATACCAACGCTAAGTTTAGATAAAAGCTAAGTTCCTTATTAAAAAAAGCTATGGATAAAGTCATCTTCTTTTCTAACTAGCGTTTAAAAATTTAAAAAATTCGAGCATACTAAGGCTCGGATCAGCTAGACGCTTTACGTTAAAGAGCATCAAACAATCACAGAATACAACATCAAATCCACAAGTTATTTATTCATTAAATCCTTATTACCAAACCCCAGATGCTTTAGTGATTGGACTTGAACCTCAAGAAACAAGAGAGAAACAGAAAATAGTTGTTGAAGGTTAAACTCAAGTCTTCGTTACCACTTATAGCGATCAGAAGAAATCGTTCGTGATAAAGAACCAGCAGAAATTTTATCAAGTGTGTCACTTCTTGTTTTCGAATGAAGCCGAGATTCGGATTGTTCGATCGTTATGAAATATTTGGAGATGTTTGACGACTTCAAAATATGATCCTGCAGCATTCTAATTGTTGCAAATGAGAATTTGAAGTGTAACAAGAGTGTTTTGAAGTGGGTTGCCGGATTTCACATCTCGACTCTGACGAAGATGAAGAGTAAGTGGAACTGAATGTTGATTTCTGAAAGAACACTTATCGTGGTATCTTTACTCAGAGGACTCTGGGAGCAATATCAAAAGTCCTTGCTTAGAGACACTCATATTTTTTTTTAACTGATGTTTTCTAAACATTGTAGAATTAAATTTAAGAAAATTAAAGTTAACATAAAAGAATTTACTTGATTTTTGTGACTTTTAATTGTTTGAATAAAATACGTTAAATTGTATTGAGTGAAATAATTTCAACGCCATTTTATTTCTTTAAGAAATGTAAGAGAGTGTTATTTTTTTTCAAAATCGTAAGAACGGTTTTTAAATAAAACAGTTTTTTAACAACTTTTTTTTTATTTAAAAAATATTTCTATAATATAAACTTAAGCACAAAAATAACAAACATTTAAAAATTAAAAAAATCACTTACCCGTTTTCAAAATAATGATTTAAAATTTTTCTTTTTTTTAAATATTAAAAAAAAATAATGCGAAATTACTTAGGCTACTTACATCTTCTTGAATATCAGTTTTGATATTAATCTGATCACCAGTTTTCGAAAGTCGAAAAAACCGTCCTATGGGAGGTACGGCCCAACCGTTTAGAATTATGCCAGTAACTCAAATATTTTTCTCCATAATAGTAATGTCATGTTTGATTGTTTTTTTTCTTCACTTGTATTATAGTACCAATAATCGCAGGTAAAAGAGTTACTTGTAATTAGGTATTTTAAGCTTAGGATTCATGAATATGAACAAATTGAGATAACAATCAAACATGGCATTAAGATCAAAGAGAAGTCTAAAAAAGTTTGTGACAAAATATGTCTGTCTTTCTGTATGCCTGTCTGTCTGTCTGTAGGTATGTCTGTCTGTCTGACTTTTCGACTGTATATATAACGAACTGCAGCCTAGAAAGCTGAAGCAATTAATTTCAAATTTGGTATGCTGTGATTTTTTTTTGGCAATTCTCGGAGTAGTTTTTGAAATTTAATTTTCAGGGCGAAGAACACTGTACCTGCCATAAAACATTTTGAGAAAAGCTTATTTTTCTCTAAAACAGTTGGAACGATTTAAATCAACATTTTTGGAGGTGTTATCTATCGTTTCATCAAAACCAAATTGACCGCAAAATTCTATTAACGGTACCTTTCATGTAATGTTTTTTTAATTTTCGACCTTATCGGTATCTCACAACTGATTGGATTTATTAAAATGTTTATATATTAAAAAAAAATCTGGCGTTATTAAATCTGTAACCAACATTTTTAATAATTGATTTTTTTTCTATTTTTAATTAATTTTGTAACATTTTTTTTTTGAAAGTTCAATATTTTTAAAACTAATCAAAAAATATTTTAAATTTTAAAACAGCTTAAATCTAAAAAACTGCAATTCCAAAACGTCAAAAAAAAAATTAAATATAAATAAAAAAATAAATATCCAAAATGTTTGTAGGCAGAATTATTAAAGGTACTTACAAACATAAAATTTAAATGAAAGCCGTTGAGCCGTTAACGAGGAAGTCGAAAATTAAAAAAAAAAAAAAACATTTTATGAACGGTACCGTTAATAGACTTTTCCACTAAATTTAGTATTTAAAAACCGATATGTTTAGCCCTAAAAATAAAATGAAGGCTGCAGCTCGTCATACACCCACATAAGAAGACAGTCAGAGATAATGACATTTTTTCAATAACTTTTTTAGGCTTCTCTATCTATATAGCGTAATGCAATGTTTGATTGTTTTTCAATTTTTTTATATTCACGAATCCGCAAATAAAAAATAATAAAAAATAAATCTATGAAGTAAAGCTAAGAACATGAAAAGTGAGGGACATATTATTCGTTTTCGCGTTGATAATATTTTTATTCAGAGTACCTATGCTTTCAATTTTTACTCTAATTAAAAAAAAAAATACGTCAAAATCAAATGCTTTTCAAAAAAAAAAATAAAAACAGAGCTGCACACAATATTTGAGCTGTATAGATTACTCTCCTCGACGTCAATAATAAACTGAATGAAAAGCTATATTCCTGCTTAAATCACATGCTACATGTTGCTGGTTGTCCATCACGGTTAAAGCTATTCTACCCAACATGGAAGATGGAGGAGCTTAAGCACCTACCTTAACTTTGAAGGTGGAGCATTAAATTCTGTTCTAATATTTTGGGTCGCAACAAACACTTCTTTTCTCTTAAGTTTGCCCTACAATTAAAGTTTTCTGATACCAATTTTTTTGTCCCGCTGTGATTCACGCAGCTCTTTTTTGCCGTATATTCGATCCTCCTTAGTGCTAGTGATAATCAAAGACAAGTTTTTGAGTTTCGCCTATAATAATTACTTCTAGGTCTGATAATGTGGTGTTATTGTTGACTGAGAACTATGCTTACGTGGCTTTTATGTGTATAGCTCTAATTTTTGGTCGTAACAACCAGTTATTCTTCTTGAAGTAATGATGTAATAGATGAAAGTGTGTAATTCGGAAAAAAAATATGTTACATGCATTTTTCGCCCTAATAAGCTGCCATCCAGGGCACGTGTTCTAAAAAACTCTTAGTGAAAAATCAATATGCTGTCATACACTGGAAGGAGACTTGTATTTCAGAAGACTGGTGATTTCCGCCGATCAATATTTTAATTAGAGTTTGTGTATTTCACTTCTAACAAAATCATTAGTTTCTCCACTTAAAAAAAACGAGAAAATCAAATGTTTACGACTGTATAAGCTAAAGCTACGAAAGAACTTTATTTCATTAGGCCAAATGGGCGGACTTGTCCAGCAAACTTACCCAGATTTAATGGTTTATTCTGCCAAAAGCTGAATTTCTTTCGTCATCGCCGTTATAGTCTGCAGAACTTGTCTTTTGTACTTCTCAGCATAGACTATTGGATTGTTGGCCTGGATCATTGCTTCTGCTGAAAACATCTCAGTACCGACCATGTGCCATCAAATTGGATATCAATCAGTTGCCTTTACATAGAATTGAGTTCACAATTTATACCATTAGCTGATACCAAGGCTTTCCACATCTCTAACTGATGATTTCTATAGAGTAAAACTGATGCCTGGAATTGCCGGAATTTTCTGTCGGCAGTTTATCTTCAAATCCTGACATCCAAAGAGTGACTCATCACGGAAAGCCAACTGATGTTATAAGCCAGTCCATAGAAATAATACTGTTTACTTTGAAGGTTATGGCTTTCCCCTGCAACAAGGATGATAACATTGGTAGAAAAATGATTGCTGATAAGACAGCTTAATGCTGCTCTTTGAAATTATCTGAAATTTGTGCATCATGTTAAACGAAACAATTTGCTTTGATAAAGGATTCCAGCATTTATAGTAAAATCTGAAGGAAATGTGCCTTTACTTGATGCACCAAACTCCTTTTCACGAAATTTTATTGAACTCAGCAATATTGCTACCATCTCCTTAGCTGATCTTTGGTTAATACCAAAATTGGTAAAATAAATTGTTGTTGACAGTTAACGTCCCTAGAATATTTCATTGAATTAATAGACAAAATAACAATTTCTCTTAAAAAAACCTACCAGTACTTTCATTGCACAAAACCTCTTATAAAAAAATAAGAAAAAGTGCCTTTTGTTGTATTAAAATAAGGACCACAAATCCTTTGCGACAAATAGCTTCAAAATAACATCGCGCCCCTCAGCAAAGGGCTCTACTTTGGTATTCTTTCAAAATGTTCATGTTATATGGAATAAAGCCGGGTCCTTCCTTCATATAAATGAACTGCCTCATTCAACAGGATGCGAACAACGTTGAGAAATTAGCATATGAAAGTTTATGATGGTGTGTGGGAAATTTGCGGACGTGTGTACATAACTCGTACAAAACACATCCATAGTTAGACGGATGGGGATGAGTATTGGGGATGAAAATGAAACATGAAAGTTTGTTAAGCGGGGATGTTGGGGTGGATGGTTATGTTGGGAAATGGGAAGATTCGAGCTTGCCTGTCATGACTGATGCGGGTGCTGATGCTCTTAGTTGGATGGGTTTTATTGATGCTGTTGTTGTTCATAATGCTGGTTTTGGTTTCCCTAGTCTTTCTTTTTTTTTGCAAGCAAACTGCATGTGTCGGTATCAGGGAATGGAAAAAAGAAGTACAAAGATGCTTTTCTGGGCTTCATGAATGTTAGTAATGTTGTGGGATGGCAGATGTTTTGCATTTAAAATTACTTCTGTTTAAGGTGCAGCCACACATTTTAAATGAAAAGGACAATTGTATTTTAGTGTCATAAATGTGTGTAATAGCTAGGGGTGCATGCATGGCGTGTGTTAGAGTGAGATTTGTATTTGTTTTTATTTTGAATAGTAATATTCAGAATTCAACAAGGAGATTTTGTAATTTTAAAATGCGGAACAACCGAACTTTTACAAAATTTCAATGAAGTATACAATTTTGAGTTTGTCTTTTTTATTACTGCAGTGCAAAACAAAATCAAATGCCTTCAAAGAGTCCTTATATAGTATTTTGAAAACTATCTTTTATAGAAAGGAAGAATGCGGATTTTTACTTGCGTTGCATACAGCTGCAAAGAGTTCTTTAATCAAATTTATAAACTTTTAGTAATATTTAATATTGCATTTTCTGTATACTATTTCACCTTATGACCTATGAATACAGTTTGTATAAACTCTTTTAAGACCCTTTTTTATTTTCTTATTAATTTTATTTATTTATTTCAATGGTATCTTTTAGAATGAGCTTTTACAGCCTACACAAGTAATAGTTATTAAACGTTTTTATTTAGCCAGACAAGTATCGGGTGTGTTTTTTAGACGTGTGGTTGTCAATCTGGCAATACTTTTTTTAAAGTTGTTTTTTTTGACAGCTGTTACTTGATTTATGCTCAGTTTAAATTTCCATTTTCAACAAAATTAGTCTGACAACATTCGCTGTGTTATTTCCGATATACGGTCACAAATGGTAGAAAAAGTCATCGAACATTGGACCTTACTTTAGCGTTTTTTTTGTGTTTTTTTACAGATATAGAACTTTAAGTTGGCAACACTATTTTAACTGGTCGTTGACAGCTGTTACTTGATTTATGCTCAGTTTGATTTGGCCTTTAACATGAATAAACTGACAACATTCGCCGTATTATTGTTGATATACGGCCCCAATTGCTGCAAAATGTGGTCGACAATTAGGCCTCTTGGCTTTAATTTATTCGAGCGGCCACTTAATCGAAATCATTTTTAAAACATAATGATAAACCTTTATCTTTATAATAAAGCTAAATTCTTGGCCATTACATTAAACTATATTCGTTTTATTTCTTCTTGAAAACCACATGTCTAAAAAACCACCCTTTAGAAGACTTAAAAATTCCCAAATGCTTTAATTAGAACAAAAGAGGTTTTGCAGAAGATTTTTATAAAACTTCTATATGAATACTTATACTTCAAGAAATTTTAATCTTCATTTTGGTTTCCTCTGTAGGAATACTTGCGTTACGGAGTTGCCATTTCGCTTGCAATTAATTTCAGTATATACCATTTTATATGAATTTGGAATGTAAATATATAGAGCCTGTCAAACTCTTTAAATCCTGAAACAACTTCTGCATATTTCTAATATTTTACCTGTAGCCTCAGAAAGGCCCGAAATTCGGGTGCTAACTTTTGGATAAGTTAGTTTTAGTAAGTACGCTCTTTGGCCTACACAAATGGAGCTGTTATCCTTAAGTTAGGAACGTATTGTTCTTACAGCGTTCCTCAGAAGTAAATTAATTTTGTTGTCTAAGATCTTAAATAAATAATAGAAAATAAATATTTATAAATAGATTTGGTCTATGATTTAAAAAAAATACATTTAGAATTTGATAGCCTGCTTGAAACGAATGAAAAACCTTTTTTAAAGAATGAAAAAAGAATATTTTAAGAATGCAAACATAAGCACAAAAATAACTTCATTTAAAAAAACATCACTTTTCCGTTTTCAAAATATTGATTTTTCCACCAAATAAAAACTAAAAAAATTATTAATAATATAAAAAAAGTTTTGGAAAATATTTTATATTAGAAATACTTAGGCTTCGTACATCTTCTTTAATATCAATTTTGATTGTAATTTGATAACCAGTTTTCGAGAAAGTCGAAGAAAAAAAACCGGTCCTATGGAAGGCACCGTTTTTAGACCATCATCTTAAATTTTTGTTCAGCAAAATATGACCCACACCTACATTACGTACAATAGTACACTGATTTTAGGATTCGTGAATATAAAAAAAATGAGATAACAATGAAACATGACATTACGACCATAGAGAAGTCTAAAAAGTGATCGAAAAAAATGTCTGTCTGTCTGTCTGTCTATCAGTATGTATAACGAGCTGCAGCCTAAACGGCTTAGGCGATTGTTTTCAAACTTAGTATGTATGATTATATTTGCATTAATTAAAATTAATTTTTGATTTTTTTTTTTTTGAAAAATTAATACTTTTAAAACTAATCAAAAAAATAATTATTTTAAATTTTATAAACACATTTATATTAATAAACTCTAAAAAACTGCACACCTACATTTCCGACAGATTTTTTTTTTCAAAAAACTAAAAATAAAAAAAAAGGATTTAATCAAAACCGTTCCTACAATTTTCGAAATACGTTTTTCATTAATTCTTTGTTATTTAAGAAGTGTGATGGCGTTCTTCATTTTTACTAAAAACCATTAAGTATTGTGGCTTTTATACTTTGTATAAGTTCAAACTGTGTTATTTTCAACGTAAATGTTACTTGTTTCTGTCAAAGATCTTGCTTTCCAATGTAATTAGGAACATAACAGCAAGTTATGCGACCCCAGTCGTGCCCATTTTTTTGTCGTAGTTGAATAAAGTTGAAAATGTTTGCAAAAAAGTTGACAAGAATGTACATTGCGAAAGATAATGATAAGTTTTATTGCATCAAGTCGTTTGGCATACCCTTAAATCGTTTTCTACCATTTGCAATAATTATGTCAAATCTCAAATTCGTTCGATCGTACTATTGGTAAAACCAATGCCATTGTCGTATATTTAATTGATATCCGGAACATATAGCAAGCCGCAGTACTAGATATTCGGGACGATCTCGAAGGTCAAGAAAACAACTAAGCCACAGGAAAATTCCTGGGCAACTTGATGTTGAATTCAAAATGTTGAAGCTAAGAACTTTGTAGTTAAGCAAGCCACACAAGATTCGCTAATAATAAATACTGCAATCAGCATTTCGTCTACATTTGAATCAGTAATAGTTGTCGGCGACGATAAAGATCTCATTTTTGACGGCTCTATCTAAGCGTTCAAACATATATTTGCTTAAGCCAAAACAGTGTCATAGATAAAGCAGCCGCAGATCACATTATTTTCTTGCATGCCATCAGCACTTTTAACATAAGAAAAATTAATTTTAACTAGATTGTCCAGCTGTTCAAAAACCCAAATGCTAATCCAGAAATCATTGCTAAGGCTGAAGACCCGCTTCCTTGCTGCATTATACGGTTAAAGTGCATATAAAAATAAATTCAATAACGCATTGCTTTCACCGTCAGAAGCAGCAGCCCGACAACATTCGTTCCGAAACTATCACTAGGTTCAGAAGTGGCATGGAGTTGAACAAAATGCAGAAAATAGGGTGTTTGTATAGATTTTAATAATCTAATTACGAATATAGGGGATGGAAAACATACAAGAATGGGCTAATTCCTGTCAGCACACTCAATACTCAAGCCTGGACTTGGAAAAAGCTAGGTTTGAAAACTTTTTAACTTTCGCCTACAAGGACAAAAAAACGCATGGGTGGAAATGAGTTTTGTTGACGTGTTGAGTGGACTTTGTATGCGTAAACAAGCTATCCATTTTCAAAAGTAAAAAAAAAAACAAATTAAAGGAAATTTTCTCTAGTTTATTTACTTCATAGTATTTTTTTTTTTTCGTAAAACGAGCAGGAAAGGAGCTATTGTCGAAAAACTGTTTTTATACGCGAGCGCCAATTATACGAGGTGGCCAAGTTGAAATTCGGAATGAGCAATCTATAAAACCAACAATTTTCAAAGCTCCCGGAAAATTTTTCAGGTGAACCCTTTTTTAAGCACCAAATGACTATACTTATAGGACTTTTTTAAAAATGAAATTCTTTAGGTCTAAGAAATCTGAATGAATTATTTTTTTAAGAATATTTGCTATTATAGTGAAATAGTATAAAATTTCAATTTGATGTTGCTCATACGCCAGAGTGCACCCATAAGATTATATGTGATAGTCATTATCAGTGTTAGATATTCTCCTGTTTGGAAGGTTCCTTACCAGACCAATAGTTATGCAACTGAAGTCAAGGAAGGCAGTACCTCTGATGTACATTTTTGCTTACACTTGTTTTGCTGGTTGTGATTTTTTTTTCTTTCATTAATTGAAATCTCGATAAAAAACATTATTGCTGCAGAAACTTTCATAATACTGACATTCACATGATGTCTATTCAATTCATATAGGTATATGTTATCCACACATACCTGGCTCAGGATTTTTTGATGAAAAAAAAAATAAAAAAACCTCATTGCAAGCATTGACAGAACACCAATATCAATATGAATTGAGTTGTTGGTGTGTTAACGCAACATCCCACAGGAATGCGTTTTTTTCTCATTAAATAAACACACACACTTACCACACACTCCCATGTCGAATTCGATAGCAAATGAAAATTTTCGAATTCCATTTACGTTCGGTTTGAGATGGAAAGATTGATTTTTTTGATTGAATGTTAAAAAATGTAATTATTAATGGAGTTTTTACTTCCTTAACGATAAATTCGTGTCCTTTTTCAAAAAAAAAAAAAAACTGATTTGTCGGAATGCCTCCCAGCCTTCACGCTAGAGCACCCAAACCGATGAGAACGTTGATTTATTCAATTGTTTGATTTGAGGTTTTCGGATGCTGTTACTCATCCTATATACATAGGTATGCGTTTGTCGAGCTATGTTATTGAAGACTGTTGCATTTAACGATGTTAACTATATTTGTCTGCACAAATTCCAGGAGGAATTGGGGAGCATACATGAAATGAGTGGAGAAATTCAATTGGATTTTTAATGTTTGGGTTTTCACATTAACCACACATCGCTATGGAAGGACAATTGGGATTGGTTTTATTTTTTTTTTTTTTTTTTGTAACCACAACATATTAACTTGTGTGGGGAGAGTTCAGGCGGATAATCAAATAAAACAGCAGTTAAAATAAAAAAAAAAAAAATAAAATCATATTATTCTCTTAAGTAAAATTTCAATAAATTTTTCGTAATTTTTACAATGATTTATTATTTTTTTTTTTAATTTTGATTTTAAATTATATTATTTTCCATGCTTTTGGATCATCAATAACATTTTGAAAATGTCCTTACCGAAAATAAATAATTTATTCGAAATACCTATATATCCTTACATTAAGTGGCAAATGCACAAGAATTTCGAAATAAAGTTGGGAATTGTAGTCTAGATCGGATTCTACAGAGGAAGTTCGTATTAAAATTGGCATTCCACAGATTATCTTCTGCCCGTTGCTTTATAATACTTTCCAAATGAAAATTGGAGCCTATGCTGTAAATTCAATTCATATTCAATGTGAGAATTTTATTCGGAGTAACCATAGAATGCCGTGCTGAAATCGTTGTAGCAAAGGAAAGCATCTCAGACCCTTTTCTTTTTATATGCTGTAATAAAAGTGTTATTAAAAGTGAGAATTCGAATCGCAATCTTCAAGGAATTTTGTATTTAGAATTCCATAAAATTAAGATTATGGCTTAGAAATAAAATGCTAACTCAGAAATTGTTTGCTTTTTTTCAGAATTGTATGTCTAACGGCCTCACTTTTTTGGGATATTGGCCTTAAGCTGATTGTTCTTGCCTATAATCATACATTCCTGATCTTTTGGTGAGTATTACAGAATCAGAATGTAGCCCTATTTTCTAGATCAAGAATATGTAGATGTTTTCCCACCTTGCAGTGGCCTGTGAGAAATCCAGTAAATATTTTAAGTTTAAATACAAATTTGTGTGTACTATAAATATTACTGTCTATTTATGCATATGAAAACATTGCTCAATTGGGCTTACCCTAGCTTCTACCATAAAATCAACCAAAAGTTTATATATACCTACAGTAGGTATACAGAATCTGATTCTGTTTCACGGGCACAATTTAAAAAAATAGACTTTTTTGATGTTTGTATGTACATATTTTTATTATTTCTTATTTCAAAGCCTCAGGGCAGGACCCAAAAACTGTTTGACATTTGAAATATTTATTATTGTTTTTGCTAAATTATTACTTGCTGATGCTGTGCGGAAAAATGAAAACGCCATTTTATTTCTTTAAAAAATGTGAAGTGTGAATTTTTTTTTTCAAAATCGTAGGAGCGGTTTTTAAATAAAACGATTTCATTTTAATAACTTTTTTCAAAAAATAAAAAAAAAATTATTTAAGAATGCAAACTTAAGCAAAAAATAATCTACAAAAACAAAATTTAAAAAAATACATCTATTTAATTACGGCAAAAAATTCTGCAGTGTCCCAAAGACAGTAAAAATTTTTGGTCATTTGTAAAAAATATAAAAAACTCCTCGACATCTTCGGTTCCAACGCTCATCGACAGTAATAAACCAATTGTTTACTCTTCAGAGGAGGCAAACTTGCTCGCCGCCCATTTCGCTGCCAGCTCCACGCTGCCTCAAAGCAACGTTGCCCCTCCTGAACTTGAGAATGTAAATTTTTCCATGAGACAGATTCTTTTCCGCACTCGTACAGTAGCAAGAGTTCTCAAAGATCTCGTAATACACAAATCCCCTGGCCCGGATGGTATACCCCCGATTCTTCTGAAGAGGTGTTCTTCCACACTGGGAAAGCCACTGCGTAAGCTTATTAACCGTCAGCTTAAGGAATATATTGAAGATCGAAAGCTTCTCCATGACCGTCAGTATGCCTTCCGCAGCAATCGTTCCACTGGTGATCTGATGGCATATCTCACCGAACAGTGGAACAAATCTTTACATCGCTTAGGTGAAAGTAAGATTATTGCTCTTGATATCTCCAAGGCATTTGATAGAGTTTGGCATGAAGCTCTCTTATCCAAAATGCGTGCTTTTGGGATCGATGGTACTTTTGTTCATTGGATTAGAAGCTATCTTCTGGACCGATCAATACAAGTTGTATTGGACGGATTCAAGTCTGATTCGCACAAAATAAATGCTGGTGTGCCCCATGGCTCTGTTCTGTCTCCGACTCTTTTCTTGATTTTTATAAACGATCTTCTGTCTGTTACTTCTAATCCACTTAACTGTTTTGCTGACGACTCTGCCCTCAGCTTTTCATATTCGTTCGATAATTCACGTCCTTCGCCTTTGGACGTACAATTGCAACGGTACCATATGTCAAGCTCATTAAACTCCGATTTATACAGCATTATCAAATGGGGTAATAGACATCGTGTGGAGTTTAATGCTTCGAAAACTCAATGCTGTCTTCTGTCGTTAAAGCTAAACATTCCCCCAATGCCATTGTCCATGCATGGCACTTACATTGAAGAAACCGAAAAGCTCTCAGTACTCGGCATGTGTGTCAACGACGACTTCCGTTGGAACGACCATATATTTGAGATCGCTAAGAATGCTGCAAAGTGCTTAGGTTTTCTGTATCGGTGTAAGAAGTATTTTTCTCCATCTGATCTGGCTACAATTTATAAAGCGTTTATACACCCTAACATCGCTTCACCTGCTTGATAGAATACAAAATCGAGCGTTAAGATTGATAGGAAATAAAACTGCCGCTGAAATAATTTCCCCACTCGAACACTGACACAATGTTTCATGTCTTTCCTTATTTTATCGTTTCTTTTACAAAAAATGTTCACTCGAAGTAGCCAGTTGCATTCCTTCCCTTAAAAGTTTCTCCCGTAATACTCGTCTCGCAAGGAATGCTCATCAGTTCACCCTGGAACCCAATTTCGGACGTACCGTGAAATAAAGGGATTCTTTTTTTTAACGGACCAAAACGAATTCGTCCGTTACGAATATGAAGCCTTAGAGCGCTGTTCTGTCTGAGTAAAATGTCAGAAAGCGAGTAAAATTCCAGTCACTTCGAACTTGTTCGTATATCACTCGCTATGCTACGTTATCCTTACATACCTCAAACAAATCGTTTGTAGAAAAGCGGAATTGTGATAATCTGTAAACATTTCTGTGTATTTGAACTTTTTTCAAATTATCAAAGTCAGTTGTAGAGCGTGTTTGTGCTTTTACTTTAGTGCTTCTTATGCGCAACCAGTAATTTAATTTCTAAGCTGTTTGACCAACAGTTTGAAAACATTATCGAAAAGTAAATTTTTTTTAAATCGGTGTACCTCAGAGAAGCCTATCTCACCATTTTTCCTTTTTATTAGTCAGCCAAAATAAAGATGAGAATCTAAAAAGGAGTTTTCAAAGACCCTTATACTAAAATCAATATCAGACTAGAGTAACTTAGTTTTTTTTTTAATAGAAGGTTAAACTGTTGTAACCTCATGCCAAAGGTTGCAATCATTCGAAACTTCTCAATTTAACATAATGATTTCTAGATCTCGAGCTTTGGTCTTATTTTATCAGCAGAATCGTCGAAAATAAGACTTCTAGAATAGAAATGGCAATGAAATTTGAATGCGCCAGGTATACACCAGCTTTTAACATTGAACTGCTTCTTTAAAAAAAAAAAAACCTTTCGACGAAGTTGTTATAATTTCACATATGTAAGTTTGTCGCTTTCTTCAAGAATTTAATGCCAAATTATTTTTGAGGGAACACAAATAAAACACAACTTTTCATTCCCCAAGCCGAAATGCGATGAAATATTTTTGAAGTTTATTTAGCAAAAGGATGTGCGTTGCCAAGTGAAACAATAAAATAAAATCTGATTGAAAAACTTTTGACCCGCATCCTTGTCGTTTCCGGTGAATTCAATGCAACGCAGAAAATAAAACGTATAATGATAACGAAAAACATTCACACACACAACCTACGCTCTTAACATGTCGATGGTTGCATTTCAATTTCCTTTTTCATCGCCAATTCAATATGGTTTCCTTCATTCTGGGTCTAGTTTTAGCGTTTCAAGATTAACCAGCATGCTATTAGAGTATAACGTTTGGTACTTTTGCGAGAGTACAAAGCTTTTTTTTGGTGAATAATTCACGGCACTCGTGTCAGTGTGACCAGTTTATGTTATTTTTAAGGTGCAGGGACCTAATTTCACTCTTGTTTTGTGAAGTAGATTCTAAAAGTGAAAAAATGTAGCTTTTTTGAGAAAATTATTTCACTTAAATGTGAACTAACGTAATAATGGTATATTAAAGTTTACGGTATACAAACAGTGAGCTGGGAAAGGGTGCAGCATACTGCCTCCTGCAACCCCCTTCTTGGAATCTCTATAGGATTTGGAGTAGGTGCGTAAGCTTTAATACACCATATGGCGTTAGTTCAAATTTCAGATGGTTTTTTAAATCGATGACACGCTACACATACGAAATACCATGACTCATGCTGATAAGAAAAGTAACACGTTACGCTTACCGCGATTATGTATTTTTTTCAACCAAAATAGATCACAAACGTATTCTGAACACCAGGCGAACATCAGATGTATGCATGTATGTTTATATCTATATGTATGTCTTGCATATATTCCTTAACCGCCCAACGGATTTTAATGAAGTTTACAGGGTAAATATAGTTTTGTCGTGGGATCGTTCCTGTGAATGTTGGGTCCCGCTAGCAATATTTTCGCATTTCACATTAAAACATGTTTTTTATAAGGCGAAGTATTGCGCGCCGGTTACCGTTAGTTAAATATAAGACTGGTGCCGATTGTAGTTGGTTGTTGGTAACATAGTATTTTTGGTACTTGATTTTTAGTACTAGAATTTAGTACTATTATATTTTGTACTAGATTTGGTACTATACTTAATACTATATTTAGTAATTAGTAGTCGATTTAGTACTAGATTTTTTACGTCATAAGTGGAATTGTGTATGGTGTGAGTTAACGCGCAGTATGTTTGTGTTGCTGCCATCAATATTTTCTTAAGACGTTATCACGTAAAATTATCGTCCGTAAACCGACTTTACAGACAACCAACATTTTTTTCTTTTTCTTTCAAAATCAAAAATCGATATCACGCAATTTTTTCAATTATTTTGTTCAAAACCACAATAGCTAGGCAATGTGAAACTGGTTTTTAAAATCATCAGCGAATAACACATTTTTTTCAACTATTCTGATATTCACTAGCTATTATGATAAAAAAAAAATAAATTGCACGACTGCATCGCACGTACTCGATCATATGTGCGATCACATTGTAGAATAAAATTTAATAAAATTAAAGTTAACATCAAAGCATTTATTCTATTTTTGTGACTTTTGATTGTTCGAATTAAATTGTATTGAGTGAAATAATTTAAAAGCCATTATATAACTTTAAGAAATGTTAAAAAGTGTGATTTTTTTTAATCGTAAGAACAGTTTTTAAATAAAACGGTTTATTTATAACAATTAAAAAAATAATTTAAGAATACAAACAAAATTAAAAACAAAATTTAAAAAAATTCACCAACCCGTTTTCAAAATAATTATTTAAAAAAAAAAATAAATAATAAAAAATACAAACAAAAAGTTTTCGGAAAAAAATTAATGCGAAATTATTAAGACTACCTCCATCTTCTTGAACATCAATTTTTATAGTAATTGGATCAGCAGTTTTCGAGAAGTCGAAGAAAAAAACCGGTCCTATGGGAGGTAACGTTCGTAGCCTGTTGTACTTGGTTGTTGGTACAATAGTATTTTTGGTACTAGATTTTTAATACTTAGTTCTAGAACTTAGTAATATTTAATTTTTTGGTACTAGATTTAGTACTTAGTAGTAGATTTAGTATTAGATTTGTTCATCACGTATTTACGTATTCCAACAGAAGCCATTGTATTTGTATTTAATGCAACCACCTTTTTTGTAAATCTAGCATTTCATTATTGTTGGGTGGAGTCTTTGTATATACACTGCATATATTTTGTTGGATATGCTTTTGAATTTGTTTTCGTGGTGGTTTTGTTGATCATAGTCGAAATGAAATTTCATGTAATTACAAAACGAATAATGACGTGTGTATGGAGTGGAGTAAGTGGAATTGTTTATGGAAAATTTGACAAAACGTTGGCATAGATGAAAAATTAGAATATTATTAGTATACCAAAATGTAAGTCCTTATCAGCAAAGAACCCCATTTTCGCTAGACTGGTAACACTGTTTCCATGATTTTGTAAATGCATGAGTATAAATGTTTGCTGCGTTGTTTTTTTAACCATTCGCGAGCTTGAAATTCCATCCTATTATGGGTCGACCAGATTTAGTATATTTTTTTTCTAGACTTGCCACGGAACAAGTAGAAACAGAACCACTATTTCCTCCTGTACTAATGCACCCACCCCTAGATTCTAGATGCATAGATATTGCTGCACTTGTTGGGGTAGTGGGCTCTGAAGGGTGCGAATTGGTTGTCTGATGCAACAGTCGGATAGGTTTCTCTTTTTTTATTCACAACGGGCAATTTTTTTTTTTTACTAAGACTTTTGTGAAGCGTGAAATTGAGTGCAGCACTAAGCTGGTTTCGTTTGGGGTGGCAGCGGGCGTTGGATTTAGCTGTTCTGCGCTAGTTGCGGGCGAGGATAAACGAAATGAAACGCATGAAAACTTAAATTGAAATTGAATTCGATATTGATTGTTGAAAAAGATATTGAAGCTTGTGGGGAAAAGTTTCGTTTTAATATGAAAAATAAATTTTATTTCAGATATTAAAACAATGGAATTTATTTTTTTCTTGCTTATACTTAGTATATGCATTTATACTAGTTTTTTAGTAACTATACGCATTCATCATTGAATGCGGGACTATTTTTTTTTTATTTGACACTAATTAATAATAATGGTTAATATACATGAAACTTTAATTGATTGATCAAGATTATTTTTTTGAATTTACACGAAAATAAAGTACTTGCTATAGCCCAGTAGGAATAACTTTTTGAAAGGAAACAAATTGCACGACTAGATCGCATGTACTTGCTCATATGTGCGGTCACTTCGTCGAATAAAATTTAAAAAATAATTAAAATTTACACTATCTGAACTAAAAAAAAGATCAAAATCACAACACTTAACAGTTTTTAGTAAAAATGGAGCACGCCATTACACCAAATTTATAAAAAAAACCATTTTGAAAATTGTAGGACGGATTTTGATAAAATCCTGCTTTTTTATTTTTAGTTTTTTGAAATTATGGTATGTAGTTTTTTAGAGTTTATAAATATACATGTTATTATAAAATTCAAAATATTTTTTTGATTTAAAAAAAAAAAATTTTAAATATTTAAAAATATTGATTTTCAAAAAAAAAATATTTTAATTAGAAAAAAAGGTTATTCAAAATTTTGAAATGCAGAATTAATTTGGCTACCTAGATCTTCCTAAATATTAAATTCGACAGAAAACCAAGAAACCGCTAGCGAGAAAACCAAAAATTGAAAAAAAACCGTTATATGAAAGGTACCGTTAATATACCTTTGCCGTAAATTTGATTCTAATCAAATGATAGCCAATACTAACAAAAAATTCTCAAAAATTTTCATCAAAATCAGTGCAGCCGTTTTCGTAAAAAAAATAAGTTTTTCCTAATTGGTCATATTGCAGGTACTGTTATTTTTAGGCCTAAAAATAAAATTTCAATTTCCCCTCTGGGGAATGTCAAAAGAATCACACACACCAAATTTCAAGATTATCACTTAAGCCGTTTAGACTGCAGTTCGTTATACATACTGACAGACAGACAGACAGGCATTGTTTGCCATTAACTTTTTTAGACTTCTCTATGTACCTCATGTTTGATTGTTATCTCATTTTTGTTTATATTCACGAATTCTAAACGTGCCTTATAATCGCAAGTAAAATTAGTTCGAAGTTGCAGTAGTAGTAGTTAAGACTTTAAGGTGATGAACATAACTTCTAAACGGTAAATGGTATGTGAAAACTATTTTCAGCAATATTGTGAAACCTAAGCATACTGTTCCTGATATAAGTAAAGCAAAAAACTCATGCGTTAGACCTTTGGCCCCTGATGACAGATCTAACGTACATGGGAAATTTGGGGACTTTTCTCAGATTGTAAACCACGTCAATACCAACCTGCATACCCAACAATCAACCTGTTAGTAATTTGTTCCTTTCTTTGACAACCTTTTGTTTATATTTACTGGGTTATATATGTCAAAACTTTCACTTAAAGCAAGGTCTTGTTTAGGACTTAATAAATGTCTGAATTCTCAAAGAGTTACCGAGAAGTGAAAAATTTTAAACTCTACTGCATTTTGGTTTTCATACCATATTTGCATCATTAATCTCTCTCTCTCTCTCTCTCAATATGAAAAGCCACCAAAAACTACAGAAATCGCTCGATTAAATAACGAACTTGACTTAGACGTTGTGCACTGTTATAAATAAGTCTAAATAATAAAAGAAAAAACACAGCGGATTCTTAAGCCTCTTATGTGGTTATTAATACAAAAAAAAAACGTTATTCAAAAATAGTTCAATACGAAATAATTTTGGTCGATTTCATTTTAATCGGTTAACCAGTTTTCGATAAAGTCAAAAAAAAAACATGCCATGGGCGGTAATTTTTTAGAACACCCCACAACTTTACTTTTAATTGATTTTTTGTTATAACTTTTACTTATATCTACTTAAATGCTAGACAAAAATCTTAAAACTAGCTAAAAATATCATCTTAATTAACTTACTGGCCCTATGCGGAAGCTCTTAGTTATTCTATAACTTAATTTTAATAGCCTTTCGGCCTCAAAATAGTTTAAGTTTATCTTATATATAAAGGGTTTTATTTTTCACCCAGAAAATGAAAAAAAACTGGTTATATTATCAATTTCTTAATCTACTACTTACAAACTAACTTAAAATAAACTAAATAAACTCAAAATAACTTGAAATAAACCTAAAATACTCAAATCTAGAACAGCCACAGCAAGCTTTTTTGATTTTTTAATTTTTTTTGGTGCTGCCGCAACTGCCCTACCTAACTTAAAGATACAATAGATAAATGTAGTCGGCCATAGGCGATATTTCGTTTTTGCCGACTGATATATAGGTTTTTAACTGAGCCACCAGAATTGGTGGACCTGATCACGGGCTTCCTTCCGATCCCGGTCGGGCACGGCCCTACTGAAACGGAGGCGCTCTGCTTCGCTCCCAGCGACTATGTCTCGGTCGTAGAGGAGCCGCCTATCGACTGTTCTGCGGCCGACGTGGTAGATCAACGAAAACGCCAATCTATCCTGAATCAGCCCTCGACTATCAAGGTATAGAAAAGCCTCGGGCGAGATGAAACCACTCGAACGTGTGCTTTCAAAATATTCATCTTGGGGTAGTAAGCCCCAAAGATTTGTCCATTAGTTGAGGTCATCGCCCTTGCAATATGTCCGCGAATGAGCTTAATTAAAAAGTTATCTATCCTGTTTGTATTGGCCCCGTTGTAAAGAAGTTCGTTGGAATAATAGTGTTTCTACTCCGACTCTGGTGTTCTATAAAGTCCGAGACAAGTGCGAAGACACTTTCTCTCGAACACCCGAATCTTTTCCATTAGAGATGGTGCAACGTTGAACCATACAGGGCATCCATAGGCAATCATCGGCCTGATAAGGGCCATGTAGCAAATCACTTTCACCCTGCTATCAAGGCGGCTGCTATAAAACAACCGTCTTGTCAGGGCAAAAGCTCTCCTAGCCCTGGCCAGAGCAGCCTCTATATGTCGATTGAAATATAGATAATGATCCAACCAGATGCCAAGGTACTTTACTACATTTTTACTCGCCAGTGGATATCCATGTGGCCCAGCGATCACTAGCTTGCGCCAGTTCTTTCTCGTATCCCTAGAGGCCCCAGCCAAAGGGGTTCTAAACAGGATAGTTTCACATTTCTGGAAGTTAATTTTCAGCTTTTAATCATTACAATACTTTTAAATTTTATCGAAATCACGTTGCAAGGGAATTCTGATGACTTCAACTTTTGGACTAAATCATCGGCATACGCAATTGCATGAGGTAGACTCCCAATGAGATCGCTGGTGTAAATAGGTTTGTTCCCGATAATTATTCGCAGAAAATTCGTAGCAGTCAGATTTTTGAGTAGAGGGGATATTTTCTCTCTTTGAGAGATTTCTACGAAAAAAGTACGGAAACGCTTTAAACCAAAAAAATTGCAGCATTCTTTCCTAGTGTTGCTTAAGTATCGATAGTATTTATTTCCGATATCATCGATAGTTTTGAAAAAAAATACCGATAGTACTGATACTATCGATACATTTATCAATTAATTAATTTAACTAGTTTCTACTTAAGCTTTACGTTTGAGTCACTTTACATTATATTGTACACGAACCAAACGTAACGTCAGAACCAACATTGTGATAAGATGTATTGATTTCCTTGTAAATGTCAGGCGAAACCGAAGCTAAAGTGTGATTGTGTTTTAGCCATAATGTCTTTCAATGAAATTGTAAAAAATTATGGAAAAGGTTTTAGACAGCACGAGTGGCGTTCTTCTGCAATAGGTTTTGTTCGCTTATTAACTGCGAAAATTCCTCGTGTAAGAGGAAATTGTTGAATTATTTAAACTATCGATAGTCGTTCGATTGTTTTTTAAACTATCGAGGTAGCCGATATTTTTCACTCTCTATACTATGATAAACTGATCAAAAGATTGGTGGAAACTAATTATTGCGAAACGATTTTTAAAATGTTTTGTTTATTATTTCAAGGGAAATGTTTTACCTATTTGTTGCATCAGCTCCACCAACAAAACAATTAGTAATTTTGTAGGTGCTTCCACGCTTCCAGCAATAATTCTTCTCTACTCCTTTATGCAAACAGCTGGCTTCAGAAGACTCAACTCACACTGCTCTGTAACAATTGCCTGAACCCTGCTGGACTTCGTCAACAATATTCATGGAAAAGTTTACAGAACCACCGGTTTTTTATGTTTTTTTATGAACTTTTAAAAATAACTGCAATCTTAATCAAACGTGTCGTAAATTTGATTTATTTATTGTCTTATTTCAATTGTCAAACTGACGTTTGGCTACTACTTTTTTCTGCCTTCGAAAATTTCTTGAGCAGAAATTCGCAGGGTGGGGAAATTATTTTCTCTCTCACGAGCTCTCTCTTCTGCGAATTTCTGGTGTAGGGGAACAGAAATTAGCAGAAATTCGTGAAAATTCGTACGAATTTGCAGATTAGGAACAGACATAATACTAAAGAGAATCGGCGAGTTCACCGCTCCCTGTTGCAGACCGTTTTTAATATCAAACATTGTGGTAGATGTTACATTGCCACTCTTGACAACAAACTTTCTACCATTAAGCATGTCGTAAAGCATATATAACAGTGGTTTACTTATGCCCCATCTGGTAAACTTCAGATAAAGACCTTCTAACCATACGGTGTCAAAAGCCTTCTCCAAATCAACCAGACAGGCACCCGTGCATTGATTTTTAACATTGTTCCATTGGACAGCAGATACTAACTTAGATGCGGCATGAATTGTGTCATGTCCCGCCTTAAAGCCGAACTGGGTGTCTGGAATTATATTTTTATCCTCGACCCACTTGGACAGAGCTCTATTAATAACCTTTTCGAATACCTTACTGATACTCGGAAGAAGACTTATCGAGCGGAGATTTGCCGGATTGGAATTGTCCTTTCCCTTTTTGGGGAGAGGATGTACACCTGCTGTCTTCCAACTCACTGGAATATGCATTATTCAGCGCATTGTTGAACAGTGTTGTGTATATGTTTATTGCTTCCTCAGGGAGATGTCGTAGTACAACATTGGGTATACCATCGACTCTTGCTGACTTCTTTTTCTTTAATGATGCTAAGATCATTTGTAGTTCGACCTTCGAGATGAGCCGGACATTGGCCCATTTCGCTCGGCGATGGTGGCGTTTGCCAGATTGTCTTCATTGGCGTCTGGCCACTCTACCACTGAGCTATTCGCTTATGTGGTAAACGCTTGTTTTTTCTTGTAAATATAACTTTGGGCTGGCTTGTCCAAAGTTCTAGGACTGTACCTTTTAAAAAAGCTTTTTTTTTTTTTTTTTAGAATATAATGCCAAATTAATGTTGGCTATATTTAGAGCAAAAAAAAATTTATTATTTGCCTTTTGGCAAATAAACTAATAATTTACTTTAAATACTATACTAAATAATCAATGTAACACTTGAAAAAATAACTTTTCACTGTGAAAGTCGTCAACAAGTCTACACTCCTTCACAGTTGCTGATCGACTATTTTTTTTTAGAACACCCCATCTCAAGTTTTTGTTCACCAAAATGTAATGCTTTAATGCAAGTTATGAATTCGTGCAGATTAAAAAAATTTAGGTAAGAACTAAACACGACTTTGATATATATATGATAAAGATATATATTTGAGTTACTGGCAAAATTATACCTTTCTGCCTGTTCGTTTGTACCTATTTCTTTTGATAAAAATTAATGAAGTCGTTTACAAGGCATATAAGTATTTACTTAACGAATACGGACAGCCACAAGTACAGTATTAATATTGTACATAGGTCAGTCAACGCCACTCATACCATTTTTCTTTCTAGTACTGGTATGCCATAATTTACTTCCGAATGGTTGAAATGTTATTATTAATTGGTTTTGTATTTTTCCTTGCATAATGGATTTCCTTCATATTTTGATGCGTTGTTATTTGCTATGCAATAATAGGCTTAAAAGCTTTTTGGAGAGAAGGCAACATTTATAAGGCCCTTGGCATGTATGGCAAGTGCATCAGAAGCAATTTGGCAATGCATGAGCAAATGACTGCTGAATTCGCGCCATCCCGCAATTTTATAACCATTGAAACCGATATGTGATATACCCTGGTAAATGTTTATGGCCCTGCCACTTCAATGAGCTTCATAATGATCATCCAAATTTATTTGTATGCCAGTGGTCGGTTTCGGAAAAACCTCTAAAGCAGCAAACGGAAATGTTTTCTAAAAATCATATTTCGAATAAAAATTATATTTAATAGACAAAGTGTTCATTGTTGATGTAGGTGTATATTTTGACATGGATCATTAAAGCCAGTTTGTGAAATGGTCAAACAAGTATGTATCTTTATTGAATATAACTGTTTATTTCTTAATATCAATTTGATGGAGTCTTATCAAAATCCTCTTACATAAGAAATATTAATTAGATGAATACAACTCATTTTAATTAGGTCTTTGATTGATGTTCAATTCCCTAATCCAGACCATTAGCATTGAGAAAGGTTGCCATCGTAGTTACTAGGCCGAATCATTGTCAACCCTCCTATATATTCCTATTATCATCGAAATTACGCAACAAACATGGGTTTACATTTCCGTACACAAATGTGACTATTGAACTGCCACATTAGAACAATGGCCCTTACAGCACATATCCAGATCCCGAACGCTGTTAAGGGTTTGGTTTCTTGGCGAAGCAGAACAAGGCTTAAGCCGTAAGCTGTTGGAAGGGGTTTGTTGGTTCCATACAATTGTAGCAATTATTTGTGTCCCCCGTTTCGAATGCCATGTTTGTTTTGGTGCAAACACTAACGACAGGAGATTATGTAGCCATCTTGGCATTTTTAAAGGCTGAAGGAAGGATATTTGAAAAATCGTACTTTTGAATGAAAAGCAAATATAATTTGCAAAAGGTTTAAAAATAAAGAAAGCAACAATATGGTTATGATTATATATCTGTATGCAGAGTATTCTGATTGAATAAATTGATGAATGTATGTAATCAAAATAAAAAAAAAATTAAAAAAAATATCATATACCCTCAAAAAAGGATACGCAATTCCATTTCGTTCGAATAAAGAATATCCTTAAAATATGAAACTCTCCCGTGACAGGACTTTATTGCAAGAGATTTATTATTGTCGTTTTGATTACTTTGTTTTTCTGATAATTTCATGTTGTATAACAAAAAACCAACCTCCTTTTGTCTGCTTTTAATTTAAAAAATTAACATGTCTGCAGGGAATCGTTCTTGGTTTTGTCATTTTAATTTTAATTTTTATTATAATTTTTTTGTTTTTTTCATTTTTCGTGTTCATGTTACGAGGGAGAATATGGAAAAAAGTGGGCGATTGAGTCGCAGGTATGAGCTCATTAATATAATAGACGTGTTTTCTTGACAGAACTATCCGTAGCGAAGTTGGATTTTACACAAATTACAAATACAACAACCAGTTGCCGATAAAAAACATCCAGTTGCAGATAAAAGTAGATGTTGGAATTTGATAGATTTTCGTTACCTCTATGATCGTAATGTTTTATTGTTATCTTATTTTTTTTATGCACGAATGCATAACTTGCATTATAGTACCTATAATCACATGTAAAAAACATTGCCAAAACCTTTTAAGAAATTTTGTATAACAGCTTTTTCATGGTCTGACAATAAGGCAGTGAAAACAATGGGCACGACTGGGTCGCACGTACTTGCTCTTATGTGCCTAATCACATCGAAAGGCAAGATATTTAAAAAATAGAAACAAGTTACATTTACACAGAAAAATAACACGGTGTGAACCTATAAAAGTGCCAAAACTACAACAATTAACGGATTTTAGTAAAAATGGAGTACACCATCATATGTATTATATATCATTGAATTGTAGGACGAATTTTGATAAAATCCTGTTTTTTTATTTTTAGTTTTTTGAGAAAAAAAAATTTTTTTTTTTGAGATTTTGGATTGTAGTTTTTTAGAGTTTATTAATATACAGCTGATCATACAATTTAAAATATTTCCTTTGGAGTAGTTTTGAAAATATTGAATTTTCAAAAAAAAATGTTTTACTTAATTTTAAATACAAAAATTAAATTATTTAAAATATTGGTATGAAGAATTAATTTGGCCACTTGCATCTTTTAAAATATGTAAGTATAAAATTTTATTTAAATCCAATGAGCCGTTACCGATAACGGCGAAAATTAAAAAAAAAACGATATATGAAATAATATACTTAATAATATACTTTTCCCGTACATTTAATTTTAATAGGATGGGAGCTAATGCTTAGAAAACAAATCTCAACAATTTTCGTCAAGATCGTTGGAGCCGTTTTCGAGAAAAATAAACATTTTCTTAACGGTTATATGGCAGGTACGGTTATTGTTGAAGCCTAAAATAAAATTTCAAAAAAATCAGTGTACTACCGTAAGTATGCATTATATTTTGGTGAAAAAAAAATTTAATATGGTGGGCTAAAAAATTTACGTTATTTTTGTGTTTAAGTTTGTATTCTTTACATTTTTTTTAATTTTTTTTTTTAAAGTTTTTAAAAAAAGTTTTATTTAAAAACGGCTCTAACGATTTAAAAAAAAAATCACACTATTTCACATTTTTTTAAAGAAATAAAATAGCGTTTAAATTTTTCCGCTGAAAATTATTTTACGTACTTTTTTCAAACAATCAAGAGTCAGAAAAATCGAATATAATCTTTGAAGTTCCCTTAATATTTTTCAAATTTTATTCCAAGCTTTGACCGCACATAAGAGCAAGTACGTCCGATCCAGTCGTGCAATTTATTTTAAATCATTATAATATCTTGTTTACATAATAAAGCTGAATTTATTAATCCATAACTTACCTTTAATATTTTCATAATGTAAGTAAAACAATGATACAAAATTAATTCAGATTTTGTGAGTAAAGGTCAATATATCTATACTTAAAAAACATTTTTACTGCCGGAAGTCGTAAGTGCCAATAATACATATGATAATGGAAACCATTGTTGGTTTTTGCTTAAATCAATTATCGCACACACACATTTGTCTCTGATAACCTTCTGTTCCAATTACGTGGATGCGAGTTAAACTTATGTTCAGGTCTGAGCTTATTTGCATAATAAAATTGTAAACAGAGACATGAACTGAGTCTGAGTGTATTCAGCTCTGTATAAATATTTTCATATGGTCTGTTGCATGAACATGACATTACACTATGTGACAAGGATTTCTTTATAACATGCGAAAAAGGTAACATAATTGCAAATTATGGATTCATGAACATAAAAAAATGCACACAGAATAGCTGTATAAGATGCTCGAAAAATTCACAGGAGATTCTATTGTGAGACATAGCAATCCAGTGTACTTACCACTAGGTTAGTTCCCAAAAAAAAGTTTATCCGTTTTTTTAAAGCCTCTGTATTAAAAAAAATGTCGTGCATCGGCGTGTATGGAAATCCCTTGTTTTTAAGAGTTTTTGCTTTTTTGCCTGCTATTTTGTGGTGGTAGCATGGTCAAGCTTGCCAAAGCTTGGCTAACATATGCCCTCTTATAATGTTGAATAAAAAACGCGACTCGAATCGGCTTACAGACTTTGCCAGAAAAAAGCAAGAAGTAGTCCAAATTTAAGAATAGTTAAATAGCCCCGAACCGAAGGCCAATAGCAACAATTTAAAGACTTGCCCCGCATGTCAAACCCTGGTTTGACATCGCATGTACTCAGGCAAACAAAGCCATAAAAGAACTAGACCATTTTATAAACGTTGAGCAAAGTAACGATAAGAAACGCTTACTCAAAGGAAAGACGAAAAATCGCCAGCAACGGTGAATTTGAGGAGATGCAGATGTGTTTTAAGAGGAAAGAAGAGCAACCTTCTTCAGAAGAGTGAAATAGAGAACATCAAATTTAACTAACCCTTGGTCCCTGGAAAGATGGGAATGAAATAATGTAGCAGATACGAAGTTATAGTCGGTGTTAACCAACTGGAGAGACTACTTCTACCAGTTCTTAAATGGCAATTAGTGCCAATATCCCGCCAATGATCGACATGGAGTTATCAATATCCTTGCCAGACTAAAAGCGAACAAAGTAGCTGATACTGACCAAATCTTTATATTACGCCAGATCCTGAAGAAACCAAGAATTTAACACCTTTTCATATATCCTAAAGCAGATTACGACAAAGTAAACAGTCATTAACAACTATACCAGGCCATTTCTAACTTTGGAAGTTCTGCTAAATTGATACTTGTTTTTAGGATGACGTAGTAGAATTTTAGCTGAGACTGAGATGTAAGACCTTCGCCACCACCATTATTACAATCTGGTTTTATTAATACGATATATGCTAACGTTAACATTACAATAACTTTTAAATACTTAAAAAACTTAATTCTCGATTTAATTTACATACAAATTTTGTTGGCCTACAAAATAGAAATTATATTTTAGGCTTATGAATTTAAAGTCGTCGTTAATAGAAAAAATGGGCAAGACTGTGTCGCTCGTACTTGCTCTTATGTGCCTTATGACATTAGAAAGCAAGATCTTTGACAGAAACAATTAACATTTACGTTGAAAATAACACAATTTGAACTTATAAAAAGTATCAAAACCACAATTACACGTCTTAAATAACAAAGAATTTAAGAAAAAGTATTTCGAAAATTGTACAACCGGTTTTGATAAAATTCTGTTTTTTATTTTTAGTTTTTTGAAAAAAAAAATTGTTTGTAATTTTGCAGTTTTTTAGAATTTATTAGTTTAAATCTGATTTTAAAATGTTCAATATTTTTTATTTTGATAAGTTTTAAAAATATTGAATTTTCAAAAAAAAACTCAAAAATTAATTAAGAATAGAAAAAAAAATAATTATTTAATTTTTTTTATGTAGAACTAATTTGAATAAGAAGAATATTGAAATGAAAATTAAAAAAAACCGTTATATGAAAGGTACCGTTACTAGACTTTTCATAGGTTCCAATTAGCTGATAGCTACTACCAACAAAAAAATTCTCAAAAATTTTCTTCAAAATCGCCGTTTCCGAAAAAAATAAGCTTTTCTTTAACCGTCATATTGCAGGTACCGTTATTTTTACCCCTGGAAATAAAATTTCAATTTCCCCTCTAAAAAATGCCAAGAGATACACTTAACCCATTTAGGCTACAGATCGATATACACCCGGACAGACAGACAGGCACACAGACGCGTGTTTTTTGTGGTATTTCAATTCGTCGTGCGTTGCATCTCGCCGTGAACCTGTTTGAAGTTGTGTACAGCGATGTCAAATAAGGCTTTTTCATGCCTTTTAGGCATTATTTTAGTAGCCAGGGCTTTAAGGCTTGTTTTTTTACCAAAAAGGCATCTTTTTTTCATTTTAAATATTTTTTTTTATTCAACGTACTGACTTTTTATTTTTTAAAACATTCTAAAAATATCAGATTTTTTTGTGTAACTTCGGTCTTAAAGAATGTGTTTCCACATTTAAACTCTGCCGATTTTCCGAACACTATCTGTCATTCTTTAAAAATAATTTCAGCTTCCACTGTACCTTTTTTTAGAAAACTAAAATCTCATGAATTTTGATCCTTACCAACCAATTTTTCTGTAATTTGATAATTTAAGTTTTTTTTTGAAATAATTTTTTTTTTACATTTGTGATTAATTTTTGATGTACTGTTTCACTTTACCTACAAAAATTTGTTGGCAACGCTGGTTGTGTTGTAACAGTTGGTGGATAGTTTTAAGTTGGTGTTTAAGAACTAAGACGGTATAATTTTCAAAGTTCTTTTTTTTGAGAAATTATATGTTACTTAAGATGTGCGATGGTACACTTGATTTTTACTAGAAATTCTTTGCCTTGGTGGTTTAGACAGTTTTTACAAATTTGTGCTATTCTTTTTCATATTATCTCTTTTTTTATTAAAAATCATGCAACATAAGAGCAAGTACGTGCTATCCAGTCTTAGCCATTTTTTTCTTCTGTTATTATCATGAAACCAAAGTTGTCAATGAATACAATAAATTGAAATTCACTTCAGGCACTGGCAGATATGAAGGATTTATTTATTGGTTTGCTGTCCTTTCACATGGAGCTACATATATTTAATTTTTTTGTTATCATGTTAATTAAAATAAAAGAATTATTATTGTATTTTTTTATATAATTTACCTGGACTACAAGAATAAAAAAAAAATGCAAAATATTCTGAAGATACCTCAGCATTTTAGACAGAAGTAATACTTTGCATTTATGTGTATATTCCCCAAGGACTAATCAAAATCTCATTAGCTTCTTATATTTGTCCTTTAGTTGGATTGAAAACTCCAGACGCACAGCCCAATTATAAGAAGCTAGACGTATGTGTGTTTGACGGCTAGTTAAGAACCCTTAGTGGTTTGTTGTGATGATTTTCTTAACTGATCAATTACATTCGATTAGGCTTCCTAGCCGGTGTTCAAGGACTGAGAATTTGGTATTCCAATAGAACACAAGTGGGTATATTGTATGCATTCAGTTCGAGTAAATTTATAGCTTTTCAGTTTGTTGAAGTATTGGACAGCACTTAGAAATGAATTGTTTTTGGGGTGGCACTAGGGGCAGATTAATTGAAAATTCGAAAACAGCAACCCTTTTGGACTATCTTGCGGAAATGTGATATGTAAACTACTTTATTGATAAGGAAACATTGAATGGGTATTTGTGTATTTATTACCTAGACATAGGTAGGAAGGATATGAAAACTATTCAAGGAGATGGATCCTGGGCAAGGCAGCTGCCATCTTTGGTTAGAGTAGAGGATAAGATTACATTTGACGAAGATTAATGATGCTTCAAGTCATCAGCAGGTGGAATTCAGAGTTGAAGAACTTTAGGAGCTTAAATTGCCCCAGATTGAAGAAAATCCTTCATAAATTGGTCTGAAAAGCTGTGTCCCTTAATTGCTTGTTCTGAATTGAATTTAAAAGCTACCTAAGATAATATACAAAAGTGTAACCGATTGATATCGGTTGTAGAAAAATATAGAAAATTTGACTTTGGCCAAATGGCTTCCAACGGAACTAGAGGTAACCTGGCCAGTTGAATACACTGATTCATCAGCAAGAATTGGCTTTAACGCTGTAAATCACTCGCACACATTGCTCGAAATGAAAGAAAAAACTATTATTTTTTACTTACACCAACGAAACGGTAACAATAATATAACAGCATAATTATACTACCATAATACCCATTTAAACTGTATTTTCTTTAATCAACACACTTAAAAAAAAACTATCACCAAAAAAATTCACAAAAAAAAACCAAAACGTTTACGTAAATCGTAACCCTCTACGAATCCTTTGAGCTGCCCGAGGTGCATTTTAGTGTTATGAAGTGAAAAAGAAAAAAAATTGTTCATCGATTTCTTTCGTGTCGGCGCGTCACCATCGCATCAGGAGCAAATGCTCCAGAATGCTGGCAATTTTGAATAAATTTGTAAATTTCATTTATTTCAAAAATAAAGGTATATATAGGTAGGTGTGCCATTCAGGCGGGAATAAAATCCAAATAAGGCAATACGGGAGATGACATCGTCATATGACTGCAAAATGGATTTTCACTAAATTGAATTTAGTTAATATTTTGCATACATTGGGGAAGAATGGGTTTGACTTTTTTTGTGTTTTGGAAAATGAAATTTAAAGTGTCTGAGTGAAAAATGTAATATATTCTTTCATGATCAAATGAAAGAAAAATAACCAAATTTGTGATATTGGCAATTTTTATATAAAATTGATTATGTAAGTTTTATAAGGGGGAATAAAAATAAACATTGATTTCATCATACTTTAAAATGTGTGGCATTAGAGTCTGGAATGGACCAACTTATAACTCCTCCAACAATTTCGGTTTTTACGTAGTTTTTCAGGTGAGAGTATTTAAGCGACCATATCAAATTGTTATATTGCAAATATGTCTTTCATTTGAATAGTTTTAATTTTAGTATTATGGCTTGGTCCTTGGTCTGTGTTGTTTTTTAGAACTGATAATCTTAATCTTTTCCACTCACCATTTATACGGGATCAAAGATTATCGGAATATGTTACAGTCGTCTGTAACAATGTGTTCCTGTATATTAATCCTCTTATGATTCCGTTAGTTCTTTTTTTGTTTCAACTGTCTCTAGTGATGTTTTAAATACGATTTTTACTTCTTTATTCGTTCAAACATTTTTTCCGAAAAAGTAGTTTTCAGTCCCAATATTCCAGTGTGCCAGGGACATCTCCTAACCAAACTATTAGCCAACTTATAGACCAGCATTGCAAAACTGATGCAAAGAAAATCTTCACCAACCGAGAAAAGAACCTAAAAAAATGGGCACGACTTGGTCGCACGTACTTGTTCTTGTGATTACATTGGAAAGCAATATCTTTGACAGAAACAAGCAACATTTACGTTAAAAATAACACAGTTTGAACTTATAAAAAGTATCGAAACCACATTAACGATTTTTAGTAAGAAAAAAGTACGCCATCATACGTCTTAAATAACAAAGAATTTCTGAAAAATGTATTTCGAAAATTTTAGGACCGGTTTTGACAAAATCCTGTTTTCTATTTTTAGTTTTTTGAAAAAATTTTGTTTTTGAATTTTTGGTATGCAGTTTTTTAGAGTTTATTAATATACATGTGAATATGAAATTTAAAATAAGTTTTTTTGATTGGTTTTAAAAATATTGATTAAAAAAAAAATTAAAAATTAATTTTAATTAGAAAAAAAAGTTATTAAACATTTTGGTGTGCAGAATTAATTAAGTCTTCTCATATATAAAATTTGATAGAAATCCAAAGAGCCGTTACCGCGAAATCCCAAAATGTTCAGTAAAATCGTTGGAGCCGTTTTCGAGAAAAATAAGCTTTTCCTAAACGGTCATATGGCAGGTACCGTTATTTTTAGGCCTCAAAATAAAATTTAAATTTTTCCTCTGGGGAATGCCCAAATAATCACACACACCAAGTTTGAAGATAATCGCTTAAGCCGTTTAGGCTGCATTTTTTCTCGATCACTTTTTTAGACTTCTCTATGATCGTAATTTCATGTTTCATTGTTATATAATTTTTGTTTTATATTCACGAATCCTAAACTTGCCTTATAGTACCTATAATCGCAAGTAAAAAGGAACTCATTTAGTTACACGTACTATCTATGTACATCATCATCTTACAGCTGATCCTACATCGGCCAATAAAAACAGCGAAATTCATCAGCCTATTCTAAATTTTCATACTCTACACTTGTAGAGTCACAGTCACAGGTAAAATCAATTCTCGGAAAGAGAGTTCTTACGATTATCCCTAAAAATGTGCCCTAATCACTTGTGACTCTTGAACTACTCTTTCTTTTCTTAATTTCCGAAGAAAAATCATTTGTTTTACTAAATCAATTCTCCAAAAACTGACTAGTAGCTGAAATATCTTCTTTCCTGAATTGTTCGAATCCACTACCAAGGGCGTTCAAAAAATGTTTGTCAAACTTTTTCTTCGGAATTTTGTTATTTTTTTTTTTTTTTTTTGCAATAAATCATATTTTTTAATGGGGTCAAATCTGATTTTTAATGAATGAAATTAAAGAAAAATGCATTTGTGCAGCGGTTTCGTTTTTTTTATTGCTAGTAGTACTTTGTTGGACCAACTCTTGCTTTTATCAGCGAGACATTGACTCAGATATTTTGTTTCATGTGGATGCAGATATGGTGTTGTAGGTGCGAATAAGTAATTTGTGTAGGTATTAAAATTGACTCTGGACCCTTCTTTTTACCCCAAGATTCATTATTGACCTAATATTCTTAATTTGATTGAGATCTGGAATCCCTAATACATCGATATTATTTTCTTTGAAGGCATACATAGATGTTTTCCTCCTATCTTCAACGGCTTTTGAGCACCAAACAAATGTCCAGTGCTGTCACATGTTTATTGGCTTCCCTGAGCCTTTCTTTTTGCTGGTAGTCCTAGTCTCACGATATTTGTTCTATTTAATTAATTTAGAAATTTCATGTGGTGTTAAATTGAAAGGTGACAGACACAAAATATAAGCTTTGCACTCCGAATTGATTTTTCCCATTTTTTTTTTCACTTAATTACTTATACTTTTTGGTAGTGCCCCGTGGCTTAGTGGTTAGTGTGCCAGACTACTAAGCGAAGGGTCGGGGTTTTGACACACAGTCAGAGCCACCTAATTTTCCTGGATACTGCCTCTTGCGAGGAACTGACAAAACCTCCAAAAGTAAAATTTTTCCTGGCTATATAGGTATTGTATGATCGTTATTTTGTTTAGGAACGGAAACAAGACTTGCAAACGTAGAAACCTTTGCAGAATCTAATAATAATGCAGGCAGTGATATGGAAGCTGATTTTCTAGCTAGACAGCGACGACTATGTTCCAGAAATATTTTTTTATCAGAAAACAGTGACAGTGATAGTAGCAATGGATCAGCATCTCCTATGCAGAATATTGAAAAGGGAATAAATAATATTACACTTACTACGGAAAACAAATCATCACAAGTAACAAAGAAAAAACTTAGAAAGCCTAATAAATGGAAGCAGCACAAGGCTGCGCTTCTAAGAGAGCAAGGTAAGGAATATATTACCAGAAAAGGCCTAATAAAAGAAGAAAAACGCTTGCTCCAGGAAATCTTTGCGGACCAAATAGAAACTGTCGTTTCCGCTGTTCAGAAAAAATTGAGTTCGACAAAGAAAAGAGATATTGAGTGCGTTTTATAAGCTTGATATTAATTCAAAAAATGGCTTGCTTTTTAAAAGCAGATACCAGTATTCGGTCGTAATAAACGGAACATCTGAAATTATATGCAAAGGTGCTTTTTGTTCACTTTATAAGATTGGGAAAAAGAAAATAGATTCTATCCAAAATAAAATAAGAGATTGTGAGTTTGTCCCATCTTTGGATAAAAGAGGACAACATGAAAGCCGACCAAATAGAATTTCGGTAGACGTAATAAAATTCGTCGCTTACCACATACGTCAATTTCCATCTGAGGAGTCACATTACTCAAGAAACAAGAATCCATTTAAACGCTACCTTTCGACATTACTAAACATTTCGAAAAACCAGCTTTATATAGATGAATGTACAAAACAGGAAAAAGATACCTATTTTTTTGTAAAAGAATCTTTTTATAGAAAAATTTTTGATACAAAATTCAATCTATCGTTCCGACGTCCAAGAAGCGATACTTGTAGCACATGTGATGCTGGACAGAACACCACAAAGCATCGATTGAGCTATAAAGCAGCCTTTGAGCATCAAGAAAAGGATCGCAAAAAATCCCGACTGGATTCAAATATCTGCTATTTGACAGTCGATTTGCAACAAACAATGCCATTGCCTAGGCTAACAACTTCCAAGGCTTTCTACCTACGCCAGATGTGGTTTTACAACCTAGGTATTCATTCCATTACGTCAGATGGTGATAAGTTCTATATGTTCACATGGACGGAGGACATTGCAGACCGAGGTAGCTCGGAGTTTATGAGCTCACTTTGGACTTTCGTTCAACAAAATCCATCTGTTGGCAACACAGTAGAAGGCACCTCATAATCTGGTCAGATTCCTGTGCAGGCCAGAACAAAAATGTCAACATGATTTGTTTATACCAAGCCCTGATTTTACAAGGATATTTTGATGTCATTGACAACAAATTCCCGGAAGTTGGTCATACATATCTGGATAGTGATCGTGACTTCGGGAGAATCGAAAATGTTTTGCGGAAAAATGAAAACGTGTAAACAGCTGAACAATACCAAAAAAAATAAGAGATGCCAGCTCACGTTCCACCGTTATAGTGGACATGCAAAACCATTTTCGATCCCTGACTCGCATACAACTTAAACTCAACATCAAAAATTCCACACAAAATGAGCAAGTTGAAAAGGTTCTATTCCGCGATGGAATAAAATGGATACGGGTTCAAGAATATGGATTTTACCTGTATAAGGAATGCTACAATGAAGACACCCCATTCAGCAAGGTGCTTTTAAAAAGAAGCAACAAAATTCCAGCAATAAACCAAGATTTCTTCCCAAGAGAGAAAAAAACAAAAAAAATTTCTATTGAAAAAATAAAAAAATCTCGTAGACAAGATGAAATGTGTTCCCCAAGAACACCGTTGGTTCTATGAAAAGGCCTTATCGGAAGTTCCTGATAACAAAAAGAAGCCTAAAACCAAATGCTAAGATAGGTACCCAACTTTCACTTGACTCCTTATTCATAAATTAAACTCATTTTCGCATAAAGGGGTCAAGTGCTGAATCTTTTTAAAAATTTTGTCGCGCCAATAAATGTATGTATGTAAAAATACTTATTTTCGTGTTGGACTACAACTACGAGCTAAATGCACAACTTATTCATAATAACATCGACTTTAATGCACTATTTGCACCATTTTGCTACCTATATATATATTCTCATTCACATGTATTCTCATTCTGAGCAAATAAAACCTTAGTAGAAAAGAAAGATCATTACAAAATTAAATTTTTAGAATGGCGGTGAAAAGCCTTCGTTAGGCCCATTCTAAAAATGCTACCCCTATTTGATCTCCTTTTCATTCCACCCCTTCACAAGCCAAAACTTACAACGGATAGAAAAGTAGATTTATTATCTTTTTGACCGTTTGCAGTTGCAGCTGATTAATTTGCATAACTTTGTTAAACGCCGAGTGCCACTATAAAATGTCAGATAAAGTTTATTCATCAAATTTCTAACGAACCGTTACACATATATAAAGCAAAACCAGAGTTAAGTGAGTAATAAAATATGAATGAGTGCAATTCGAACATTCCTTTGAGCTATGGCTATGACGCTATTGGTAGTTCAGTGAGTTCAGTCTGCATCTGCATCTGCCTTTGAATCTAATCTAGCACCACATACAGAACTCCTCACTTGCGTCAAATGTAAATTGTGTAAATTGCTTGTAAAGATTAGTTCGAGTGTTAATATACAGAAATAAAGAATATCTCCGTTGAGTTTTTAACCATTTTTCTGACGTTAAACAAATTTAAGTGTTGATCTTCAGTTAGAGTTTTGTAGAGTCGATAGTTTAACATTATGTTTTGTTACAACTTGGTACGTTAAAGTAATGCCTCTATTTCCAAAATCACGCTTTCATCGCACTCTTTTTTTCTTATAAAAAAACTGGTGATCTCTTTCCTCTCTTGATCGTTAATCCGGCGAGCGGTTGTTGTCCTTTTAAGATTTATTATATGTATATGAAACATGTACTAAACGATAAAGATGAATACAACTGCATTGCTGCCAACATAACGTATTTATATACGTATATTAAACGTGTTCTTATCTAAATATCTCGGTGGAATATTGTACATCTCATTATTTGTTCATTATCTTACGACTTCGATTCTAAGATCTGAAGTTATTCAATGGACGTATAATATATGTTTGTGAATTAAATGTCAAATATTCCATATATTGAATTAATTCCATTGTATATGAACTTATAGGTACCTAATATCCTTAATAAATGCCATTAATACCTACCCACACCATACGTTTATCGATCCTAGCATTATTGCTCTGCTGCTGGTTCCCACGAATCTTTATGCCAGTTGTTCAAATTTGTCCATACCAAAATGAAAATTGAACATAATAAAGCTATTTTAATTAATTTGATTTCAAAAAGTAAATTATTGTTATTGGGACCTATATAGGTCCCTATACCTAGCATTATTGCTCTACTGCTGATTCCCACGAATCTTTATGCCAGTTGTTCAATATTTTCCATACCAAAATGAAAATTGAACTGAAAAAAAGTCCTTTATGTTTTACTATTAGCAAATTATAATTTGCAAATAATTAAATTTGTTTTTTTACTTTTTATAAAGCCAACATTAGTTTGGCAATCATTTGCATTAAAATAAAAAAAAAAAGCTTTTTTAAAAGCTACTGCCTCGAACTTTGGACAAGCAAGTCCAAGGCTAATCTGGTTCAACAACAAGTTGGAGAGAAGGAAGAGGCGGGACCAGCTAAAACATCTGCAACTTCCAAAATACGTCAGCAGCTGGAAAATGCTGGACTAGCGTCGGACATATCAGTGTCGTATGTGTCCGACGAAGGAGAGGGGCACTATGCAAGTACCCCAGACGACACACAAGTTGCCGAAGACAACAACAATCATACAGAACAAAGGCCTTCCTCATCGGAGTCAGATAATGAGGAAGAAATAATAAGTGAGTTTGAGCGCAAGATCCTGGCGGTCAGAGCCAAACAAGAAAAAAGAAGGAGGGATGAAAGGCTCGCCAAAGAGCAAAAGGAGACAGCCAAACTAAAGGCCCTCCAGACGGCTGCACAGAAACAGCAGCAACAACAACAACAGCAGCAAGCACAGCTGCAGAAACAACAACCACAGCAGCAGCAAAAACTACAGGCTGCTAAACAGCAGCAGCAACAACTGAAAAAAGAACATCCACAGCAAATATATGCTAATCAACCATCGACGTCTAAGAACGCCCAACAGCAGCAGCAAAACGAACAGCAGCAGCAAAACCAACAGCAGCAGAGACAACAGCAGCAGCAACAGCCAGCGCAGCCAACACAAAAAAAAGGTAAGGTGCCGCCAATTAACACTTTTAAAATGAATATTAAAGATATAATAGATATATGTAGGGACGCCATAGGCGATACCTTTTTAATTAAAAGACTTAGTAATGATAGACATGCTATCCACTGCTTCTCAGTGGATCAGCATAAAAAGGTTAAGGAAATTCTCGAGAAAACGGCCACTGAACACTACAGTTTCACGCCAAAAGAGGAAAAAACTCAGACGGTCCTCTTAAAGGGCCTTGATAGCTCCACTGACACGGTGGCGCTTTTAAGCGAACTCCGTCGGGTAGCGACGAACGATCTCGAGTTCGTGGGGGTCAAGCCTTTCACGACTGTCAGAGCCAAACGGGAGCAACGGAAATTACCGTTCTTCCTGGTTCAGTTGTCGCCCAAAAGCAAACTGGATAGTCTACGGAAAATTACCAACGTAGACTACCAGGTTGTAACCTGGGACAAATTAAAGAGACGCGGCGACATGCTTCAATGCATGCGCTGCCAAAGGTTCGGGCATGCCGCGGCAAACTGCGGTATGCAATCTCGCTGCGTGAAATGCAGTGAGAACCATAATTTAGGTGAGTGTAAACTCGGACAGGAAAGGGTCGAAGATAAGACTCTGCTTGCGGAGGCGAGGGGCACCCTGCTAGTTATCGGGGCTGTCCTAAGTTTCAGCAGATAAAGCAAACAAAAGCTCCGAAGGTGGTGGAGAGGCGACCTATTTTTGCTCCTGCACCGATAGCCGTTGTGCCCCAAATCTCTTACGCCCAAATGGCGGCAAGGAGGGCAACAACAACGGTACAGCCACAACCAAAGGTTGCTAAACAGGCCCCCTTGCCTACGGCACCAGCGGGACAGGCCGATATAATGACTGTGTTGCTGGTCATGCAGGCCCAGTTAACCAGCCTACAACAACAGCTCGGAAAGCAGGAGTAAAGACTACGCTTACCTTCCCAGCTTAGGGCAATTTAAACCATAATGGGCGCCGCTGTACGAGAACCCCTTTAAAATCCTGGCTGTGAATGTAAATTCACTAATCAGGACCGAACGTAGAGCAAATTTGTTTCAATTGTTGCATGATCACAGTCCAGATGTCTTTTTGGCTAGCGAAACCAAGCTAAACCAGAAACACAAACTGACTCATAATAATTACAATATCGTAAGCAGGGACCGGCCCAACTCCACTCGTGGGGGCGGGGTCCTTATCTTTTTACGAAAAGGTATTGATCATAAGGTCATATATAATAGTGAATTACGAAGATTCGAGTTGCTAGAAGCTTGCATCATATGCATTCCTCTCTAACATGGGAAGCGAATGTATGTGACCGCAGTGTACGCACAAAAAGCACCTCAACCTGCAAACTTTATTGCAGAGCTCGAAAAACTTTTCGAGTGCCCTAGCCTGCACTCGGATGAAAATTACTTTATTATCGCTGGGGATTTCAATGCCAAACATGAAGATTGGGGAAATCAAATCCAAAATCCAAGGGGATACCATCTTTTTGATTGGATGGGTCGACACCATATTGAGTATAAAATCGAACTTCTTGCTACAGATAGACCATCGTTCCCAAGGAGCGGTGCTTTTCTAGATCTACTACTGTTAGACTCAAGACTGACAGTAACTGACTCTGTGGGCCAACAGACAAGAAACTGTTTACAGACGGTAGAATACGACAGTGACCACTGCGGACTTTCCGCCGTCATACAGCTACCAAATGAATTTGTGGTCTTGGATGAATTTGTGTCTGCGCGCTCTTACAATTTTAGTAAGGCACGCTGGCCACGTTTCTCCAACATTCTGACCAGAGAACTCCTATCTAACGACATTGTGCCTCCAAACGACAGGAATCTATCGAACGTAGAGATCGACGGATACCTGCTTCAGATGGATGGTGTCATAAAACAAACGATGGACAAAACAATCCCACGATACAAAGAACATAACGCAACTGAAATGCGCAAGAACGCGACAATAGACGCACTACATAGACAAAAAAGTGGCCTCCTGACAAGATTAAAACTCTTGTACAGGCGGTTTACTGACAGAAACGATCTGGAGATTAGGACACTGAAGTCTTCAATCAAAAATGTCAACTCGCTCATTAAACAAAACTATCGATTGTCTATTAACTCTTACTGGGATAAAAGAATTCGAGCCGTTAATTCTAGCGACCCGAGTATGTTTCCCGAGATTAATAAAATCTTTAGAAAAAATACTCAAAATGTATGTATTAAGCTCCAAAGAACGACAGACAACGAAAACATACTCCTGACCGCAAGAGTGGATCTGGGGAATGCCGTCTTGGACGACGAATTCTTTGTGATCGAAGATCCATTGGAGAAGGTTGAGACAGTGGGTTCTGCTTTTCAGCAAGTGTATAAGGTTAATGAGTCCATTCATCCAAATCACTACCTGGAGAACAGAGCTCTGCTGAATCACTTCTACCTGCGAAATAGCATCACGCAATGGCGATCTGAGAATCTTGGTTTTACCGGATTCAATGAAGACAATCTGGCAAACGCCACCGTCGCCGAGCGAAATGGGCCAAGTTCCCTGCTCATCTCGAAGGTCGAACTACAAATGATCTTCGCATCATTAAAGAAAAAGAAGTCAGCAGGAGTGAGATGGTATACCCAATGTTGTACTACGACATCTCCCTGAGGAAGCAATAAACATATACACAATACTGTTCAACAACGCGCTGAATAATGCATATTATCCAGTGAGTTGGAAGACAGCAGTTGTACATCCTCTCCCCAGAAAGGGAAAGGACAATTCCAATCCGACAAATCTCCGGTCGATAAGTCTTCTTCCGAGTATCAGTAAGGTATTCGAAAAGGTTATCAATAGAGCTCTGTCAAAATGGGCCGAGGACAAAAATATAATTCCAGACACACAGTTCGGCTTTAGGGCGGGACATGACACAATTCATGCCGCATCTAAGTTAGTATCTGCTGTCCAATGGAACAATGCTAAAAATCAATGCACGGGTGCCGGTCTGGTCGATTTGGAGAAGGCTTTTGACACCGTATGGTTAGAAGGTCTGTATCTGAAGCTAACCAGATGCGGCATAAGTAAACCACTGTTATATATGCTTTACGACATGCTTAATGGTAGAAAGTTTTTTGTCAAGAGTGGCAATGTAACATCTACCACAACGTTTGATATTAAAAACGGTCTGCAACGGGAGCGGTGAACTCGCCGATTCTCTTTAGTATTTACACCAGCGATCTCATTGGGAGTCTACCTCATGCAATTGCGTATGCCGATGATTTAGTTGCGTACAGAACAGGTCCAAAAGTTGAAGTCATCAGAATTCTCTTGCAACGTGATTTCGATAAAATTCAAAAGTACTGTAATGATTGGAAGCTGAAAATTAACTTCCAGAAATGTGAAACTATCCTGTTTAGAACCCCTTTGTCTGGGGCTTCTAGGGATACGAGAAAGAACTGGCGCAAGCTAGTGATCGCTGGGCCACATGGACATCCACTGGCGAGTAAAAGTGTAGTAAAGTACCTTGGCATCTGGTTGGATCAGTATCTATATTTCAATCGACATGTAGAGGCTGCTCTGGCCAGGGCTAGGGGAGCTTTTGCCCTGACAAGACGGTTGTTTTATAGCAGCCGCCTTGATAGCAGGGTGAAAGTGATTTGCTACATGGCCCTCATCAGGCCGATGATTGCCTATGGATGCCTTGTGTGGTTCAACGTTGCACCATATCTAATGGAAAAGATTCGGATGTTCGAGAGAAAGTGTCTTCGCACTTGTCTCGGACTTTATACAACACCAGAGTCGGAGTAGAAACACTATTATTCCAACGAACTTCTATACAACGGGGCCAATACAAACAGGATAGATAATTTTTTAATTAAGCTCATTCGCGGACACATTGCAAGGGCGATGACCTCAACTAATGGCCAAATCTTCGGGGCTTACTACCCCCAAGATGAATATTTTGAAAGCACACGTTTGAGTGATTTTATCCCGCCCGAGGCTTTCCTATACCTTGATAGTCGAGGGCTGATTCAGGATAGATCGGCGGATTTGTTGATCTACCACGTCGGCCGCAGAACAGTCGATAGGCGGCTCCTCTACGACCGGCACATAGTCGCTGGGAGCGAAGCAGAGTGCCTCGGTTTCAGTAGGGCCGTGTCCGACCGGGATCGGAAGGAAGCCCTAGATCAGGTCCATAAATTTTGGTGGCTTAACTAAAACCCGATAATTTTCAGTCGGCAAAGACGAAATATCGCATATGGCCGACTACATATATCTATTGTAGCTTTAAGTTAGGTAGGGCAGTTGCGGCGGCACCAAAAAAAAAAAAAAAAAAACACGAAAATCAAAAAGCTTGCTGTGGCTGTTCTAATTTTAATTATTTTAGGTTTATTTTAAGTTATTTTAAGTTTATCTTTAGTTTATTTTAAGTAGTTTAAGATAGATTAAGTTAAGTTGATAAAGACTAACCAGTTTTTTTTTTTAATTTTCTGGGAAAAAATAAAACCCGATATAGATAAGATAAATTTAAGTTATTTTTAGGCCGAAAGGCAATTAAAATTAAGTTAGAGATTAAGTTAGAGCGCCCGCATAGGGCCAGTAATTTAATTAAGATGATATTTTTAGCTAGTTTTAAGATTTTTGTCTAGCATTTAAGTAGATATAAGTAAAAGTGAAAATAAAAATCAATTAAAAGTAAAAAAAGTAAAGCATCGCTTCCCGTGAGATCAGCGAAATCAAGCATCGTTGCGCGTGGTTAGTGGAAAGATGGGGGGACCGTCTCGAAACAAACTGCATTCTGTTGACATGTGTTATGTGTTTTCTGTTTTTCCATTCTCCTTCTGTCTTCTCTTCTGTCCAGTATCTATGTCGTCTTGTGTGTTGTCTTGTAATTGTCTGAGCCGATGGCCTCAGCAGCAAGTGCTCATAAGTGTCTCAATATGTAATGTAATGTAATGTAAAAATATAATCAATCAATAATAATATAAATCAATTTACAAACAATTTTTGATTGAATTTCTGCACATCCATACATAGTTCATTCAGATAGGTACCTACATATACATATGTACCTTTATGTATATGTAGCTACCTATCTGAATGGAAACCTTGTATATGAAAACTATAGTACTACCATGAGCAGCTTCTAGTTAAGCGAGGTAGAGCCGCAACGTCGCTGTAATAGCTTTTTCTTTCAACACGATATACATTTTTATGGGTTTCGGAGAGTAGAAAGAAATATAATGATGACAGAGTAGGTTGCATTGTTTGTTTGAAAAAAGTCTTTAGTTAGAACGAGTACAAGAATAGGCAGAAATGATGAATAATAAATACGAGTGAAAGGTTCAAAAAGTGACATTAGACCATATGGTATGGCAGAGTAAGGGAAACAAAAATTAATGGATTTCCCTTTGATTTTTGGTAAACAAACCAAGATTGTGCATCTTCAATTATTTTTTGAATTTTGCATTTTTCAAGAAATTTTGTTATTTCTGTATTTTCTGTATTTCTTATATCAAAATCAACTACCAACGTTGCCATATTCGGATTCGATTGTTTAAAGTTTTAATATAAATATTGTTCAATCTCGAACGTTCGTTATATATAAAGCTGGTGCCAGTTGGTACTATGTTGTTGGTACAATAATATTTTGGTACTAGATTTTTAGTCCTTAGTACTAGAATTTAGTACTATCGTAGTTTTGGTACTATATTAAGTACTAGATTTAGTACTAAGTAGTAGATTTGGTATTAGATTTAGTAGTTAGTAGTATATTAAGTACTATATTTAGTAGTTAGTAGTAGATTTAGTAGTATATTTAGTAGTTAGTAGTAGATTTAGTACTAAATATTTGACGTGATAAGTGGAGATACTCTAACATAGGTACAAATATCTGCAAACAATGTGTTTTATTTGTAAAATAAGTAACTAGGTAGGTACTTCAACTAATTAAGTTTTTTGCAGACTTAAAAAAATTGATATAATAATCAAACATGGAAACCATTCAAAATTGTACACAAAAAAACCAAACCAAATATCAAATTTCAATAAAAATCGTTAAATAGGTAAATTTCATCCTGTTGCCGTACTAATAAAAAAAACCCTACCAAAAACAGTGTATTTTCATGGCAGAAATGAAAACTCCTCACATACCTGTCTAAATAACTATCTTTCATTCTCTCATTACAGCTTTATTAAAGAAAATGGTAATGAAATAACATGAAAAAGTGTTCATGGTTTGTTTCGTTCTGACTGCTATTACTTTTTGTCGTTCTGTCTTTTTCTAACATTGCATATGTGTTGAGTACATTTCCCCGACTAAAAGTCTACGTTGCGGTCTCCACTCAGAGAAAACCTCTATGGAGATGTAGACGCACTAGATGGCGCTAGTTTTCAAACACTGATGGTAGTACTATAGGTATCTATATACAAAGATGGAAAGCAAAATTCAAAACAAAAATCCATCCACTGCAAGCACGTTTGTATCTTTGTATAAATACAGCAAGAAGTAAGTTTGTGCTTAAATTTCAAGAATGAATGTGTGTACATTATTTGAAGACGACAACCTTCATAATAGTAAAGAAAATTGAAAATCGTAAAGAATTCGAATCAAAAGTCTGGTCAATGGTCAAAATATTACATATTCCTTATAAAAAAACGTAAACAATGAAAATGTTGGATCGTGTATAAATCATTACAAAAAACTATTCGCCTCAGCTAAGCGAAACCATTGTATATAAACTTCAAAACTGCTAGCAGTTTATATACATATACACAATGAACAAAACAAAATACTGAATTATTTCTGTTCTCCTTCTGTTTTTTCTTGCCTCACATTGCACATGCGTAATAAACTAAGCACAAAGCATAACATTAAAAACCATGCTCTTAATTCTCTCTCACTCAAATAATATGTCCCTACACTAGCACTCCAAGCGGCTCTAGGTAAAAAGATTTTTTCTCGTCTCACGATAGTACTATAGGCAATGTATATACAATGACAAATTCCACAAAGAAATTGGTTGAGGGGTTAGCGATCCAGACTAGTGGTGCGAACAGATCCGTGTTCGATTCCGACATCAGGTAAGTAACTTTTATTTAATATAAATATAAACAATAAATAATCAACAAAAATAATAAACACACAAATCAATAAAAAAAATTATTTTTTTTTATTTTTCACCTATGTACCTACGTCTTACAGACGTATTTGGCAACGTCGCGTCGTAGGAATATTTGTAACACTGGCTTAAAACGAGGAAATGGCCCGGTTTAATGTTAGGTTTTGGAACCATGATAGGGCGATTGTATTGGTATATGTGAGAGCACTGGAATTTGTAGTGGTAGTAGTCGTAGTAGAACTTGAAAGATTTCACAGTGAAAACAAAAATAAAAATAATATGTAGCTCATTTACAATTTGATGTTTTTATATAATTCCAGCGTGAATTATATGCATGGAAAATTCATTATGTAGAAATTTGCTAGCTTACTCACAAAATTATAATTCTCATTGCACCATTTGTATTGTATAATGTATAATGTTGTTTAAAAGCCCATTGCAGATAGAATAACTATTTTATTTCTACCAAAGGCACAATAACCTCTCAAGATCTGGCCATTTGGGTGCCAATGTTTACCCTGATGAGTTGGAGCTTTTATTCGTCCATTCTGTCTTTACGACAGTAATAAAGAAAACGTTTAAAAACAGTGCCAGGAAAATGAGATCGTTGCGACAGATTATTGGATTCCTTATAATAGGAATACACGACAAGCACAAAGGTGTTCCCCAATAGGATATACACCCTATAAACTCCCGTATTCATTTGGGTTGTTTTATTAAGAACTCGAGAAAGGTAAGCGTATAATTTGGAATAAAACACCTTCTAGGGGTATCAGAATCTGCAGAATAAAATATAACAAGGAATTCCACCACAAAGGTAGGAAAACAAGAAAAACAAGCCTCTGGAGGTGATATTGCAATAATTAGTTTAGACTACCTTCCCGAAGGACCAGAGGGCTCTTAATTTATGTTGTTTGCTGTTGAAATTACAAAGTTTGTTTTAAACAGGAATTTAATTGTATTAATTTAAAAGGAAGCACAATGGAAAATAAACGTACTTCTAAGCACTATAGTTAGCCAGCAGGAAAATCTTGAAGTTGAATTAATTTACTGATAACGCGGCAGCGTGGTTTTTATTAATTAAATAAAACTGATGGAAATGTTGCGTAGTTTTAATACTAAAATTCGAAAATTATCTGCATTTTAAATTGTAGATACTCATGACTTTTACTTGCTCTATTGTTGGATACGTAGTGCCCAGTGGCTTAGTGGTTAGTGTGTCGGAATGCTAAGCGAATGAGCCTTGGTTCGAATCCAGCTCATAGCCACCTTCTTTGCGAGGAACTGACAAAACCTCCAAGAATTAAATTTGTCTGGAAAAAGTGCATCTCATGTAGCCGTTCGGACTCGGCGGTAAACTGTAGGTCCCTTCCATTCTTGCAGATTATCAACACACACACAGGCTCCTTCAGGAGTTGTCGCGCCAATAAATTTATTTATTTATTGTTGGATATGCTGATTAGAGGTTAGTTTATTTATCTTGAGAAGGGTTCATAGCAACATTAACCGACACTGAAGGTAACATTGTATTTATAAGAAGTTAACCCCAGAATTCAAGCTTCATCATATAGATAAAGTGATGTATTCTCTAATCGGTTTCCAGAAAAGCTTAAAAATTAAAAAGAAATATCGGAAAACCGTCTTCATTGATTGCTAAATGACTTTAGCAATAAACAGAATATTTGTTATTGGTCAAAGAAAACTGTTCCAAACTTCAAGAAATACCAATTTATCAACATATAATTATAACATTTTATGGTTTTCATGCTTGATGGGGATCAGCTATCAAACAGATTGAAAAAGTCACAGCTCCAATATGATAAAATATCCAAAATTTCCTAGAGGCAAATATTTATTCAGAGCACTACCTCGGTATAATAATTTTTTTTCGAGAATATAAAAAGCTTACCTTCTTGTTTATTCAGGAGCCATTTACCTAATTTTGGGGGGAAACCAAGCAGCTGGTACCACTTACATGATAACCCATCTAACCTTACTTTATCCTTTTGAAAGTCCACAAAAATTGTTTTGTTTTTTGTACATGCAAACAAAATAAAAAATTATTTGCTTCCATAACCACACCACTTGAATTTTTTCGTTAATGAGAATCTTAGCGTCCATACAATTTGGTTTGAATTTTTTATGCGAACCACGGATGCAGATTTTTTTTTTTTTTTTTTTAAACCGTCCTTAGATACAACTTTTCATTGCAACCATGCTTACTTAAACAACGTTATTTTCCAACAATGCAAAATCAACATGTCGCACAGGGTAAAGTCATATGGGATTTGTATGGCTAGGCTTTAGGCAGACAAATGTTGGTTTTTTATTCTCTTTTTTTAAATATAAAAAAGCTGGCCTTATTGTTTGCTAAATATCTGTATTACCTTAGTAAAGGAAGCTTCTCCAAATGTAGGTTCATCCGAAGAAAGATGTTTTATGAGAAAATTAAATGTCCGTATAAATTCTGTTCATTTGAATTCTCATTTAAGCTCCTAAAATAAATTAACAATAATTCCACGACTTGGTCACACGAACTTGGTTATAAATATGCATCAACACAAAAAAAATTAAACATTTGTACACATCCCGATTACTAGCCTAGGTCATTCAGTAACGCAACCAAATTTTTCGGCGTCCTTGCTTACGCCATCTTTCTATCTAAAGGTTAAAGAAGGTCTACTTTGAGTTATAAAAATATATTTTTCGAGCCGCTAAGCCCAACGGAGTCTACCGAAACGAGGACAACTTATTTCCTTAAGACTTTCTTTTTGAACGCAGTCAAAAAGTTCAGAAAACCTTTTCCAAGTTTCTGATGGCCCAGTAATAATATTTGTTTGAAAAAAAAAATTGTTACAGGCTGGTTATTGTTATAACTGGCGATACTACATAAACTGGATCGCACGTACTTGCTCATATGTGCGGTCACATCGTCTTATAAATTAAAAAAAATGCACGGCTGGGTCGCACGAACTTGTTCTTGTGTTAGATAATTGCCTGATGCCTCCATATGTATGTAGTTATATAAAGAGTGTGTTTTTAGACGTCTGGTTTTCAAGAAGAAATAAAACGCATATATTTTAATGTTATGGCCAAGAATTTAGCTTGATTATAAAGATAAGGGTTTGCATTATGTTTTAAAAATTATTTGGGGGAAATGGCCGCCGAAGCTGGCTTGAATAAATTCTAGCTGAAGCCCAATTTTGTGAAAATCGGGATCGGTGGCCATCTCGTTTTGGTCCCATTCAATTCTTGCACGAGTTGGATTTGGTAAGCCTGCCAGCCCAGATCCTTCCGCAAAATCTTCCATAAAGTGGATGGGCACATCTCCAATTGTTGTGCGCGATGGCGGATGGACTCATTCGGGTCTTCTTCGATGCTCTGCTCCACCGAAACGAACCATTATTTTGGTAATAAATTTGCAGAATTTGCAAACTTGTTCGGGAGAGAATCTATTCATTATAAAAATGGCAAACCAAACTGAGCATAAATCAAGTGACAGCTGTCAAAAAGACCAACTCCGATAGAAGTATTGCCAGATTGAAAACCACACGTCTATTAAAATAAAAAAAAATATTTTTTTTAGAAAATTCTTTCATTTTTTTAACTAGCTTAACTAGTTTTCTCGGAAAAACTAAGTATGCAATAAAATTTAAAAACTAAATGTCTATCGAGGAAAAAAAATATTGAAAATCGTTCGACCAGTTTTTTTAAAAAGTTAAAAGCGAACAGACAGACAGACGGATGGAATTTTCGGACCCCCTTTTTTGCCCTTCTCTATTATCTTAATGTCATGTTTCATTGTTATTTTTTTTTTGCACGAATCCACAACTTGCATTTTAGTACCTAAATCGCAAGTAAAAACCCCTATGTAGTACTTGACATCGAAGGTGGTTTGGAAGAAAGTGCACATATTCACTATATTAATGAAACTTTGAAGTGCTATAACTTATTCAAAACGACTTCTTTTATTTAAATAAACTTCAAAGGATGTTTTTGAACAAGATTACCTCATTTAAGCGAGTTGAAAACTAGTTGCATACTTTTGGGAACATATGGATATTTAGGAGTTTAATCGCACTGTTTGTGGTTAACTGAAATTTTATAGAGCCTCTTTTAAATCACTTCAGTTTGGTTTATTTTGCCTTGCAAAGGACTTCTTCGCTTTCAACCATATATAAGACTTTAAAGTGGTGTAACTTCTAAACGGTAAGTGGTATGTGAAAACTAATTCAAGCAATTTTATTTAAAACTAACTCTGCTGTAAGTTTGTCAAAATTTGTTTGTCTAAAGCCTACTGTTTTTGAAATAAAAGCAAGAAACCCATTCATTTGACCTTTGACCCGCCCCCGCCCCCCCCACCCCCCATAATGGACCTAGCGTACTTGGGAAAGTGGAGGACTTTTCTCAGATTGTAAATCACATCAATACCAGCCTGTATACCAAAAATCGGCCCGTAACTAATTTGTTCGTTTCTTTGTCATTTTGTTGTTTATTCTTACTGGGCTAAGTGGGAGATTCTTTTTTGTGGCACTATTTCCGAGTTTGAAGAACCCTCCTGACAGACTACTATGCTGTTCTTTTGGATTTTAGTGATCGCCCAAATTTGTCTTCCTTCATTATGCTATCTATTGCTATTTTTGACATTAGGATCTTGTACCTTCAAATTCATTATCCACTACCCTGATTGTTGGACCAATATTTCTGGCTCGAACTTTTGGTTTTCCCAAATGCCATCTGCTCGTTTTAGAATCTATATGAAGGAATCTTGAACAGCTTATTCATATATACTGCCTACACCAGTGTCTGACTGAACATTGTGATGACTGACTATAGTTCTCTCTTTTTAACGTGCCAGAGTCACAATTTTTTTTTCATAGCCATGCCATCCAGACCATAACCATTTACCTTTGACGAAGTTTATAATCGATATTGATTTATTGTCTGAACATTGACAACAATCCAGGAATTTAAACATGGTTTAAATTGTTGACCATTGTCATCCCACGACTATGTAGTAGGAAATTACTTTCGATGCCGAATTCTTTCTTCTGGTGTAAAGCTATACCCTATATGTATAGTTGGCGGCTTTAAGTTCTATAAAAAGATGATTTGTTAGAATGTTAAATTCCAATGTTGGCTCAGATCTGATAAATTATTAATTAGTCTAGAATTAATTTTGGCAATCTAAGTGGCGGGTGAAATGCTTTTTTGAAAGGTGATTCTTTCACGGGATTACAAATAACAAATTGTTATCACAAGGCCGCGATGGAGGCTTTCAATTAATCAGAATAGTTACGGCATGTTCGTAATATGCTAAACATAAAATCTGCTGTTTTGCAGACGGCTGACCGCCTGTCAGTCTTGCAACCACTAAAACGTTCGAACTTGTCTTATGTATGTTTACGAAATATTTCTTTTTGTTTGTAGAAAGCCTAAGATATCGTCATCGTCTCTGGCTTTATTTTTTTATAAAAGCTTTATATCCTGTTTATTTTAAACCCGTTGTGAAGACCTTATCAAGATAATATTTATAGTCGGTTTAACTAACTCAAACGACAAACTTCGTTTCATTAGATTATTATTTTATTATATTTGTTAAAATGTATGTACAATTGGCTCAAAACTAACTTAAACCTAATTAATTATATTATGCTATATCATAATCTTCGCATAATGTTTTAATTGAACATCTTATTTATAATTACTGTCTGGTTTTCGTTTCAGTCGCAACCAATATTTTATTACCAAAATTCGATAAAAAAAAGACAATGCGTCCGTCGTGCTTGGCTCCCAAAATTCGAATCCTTTATTTCAAAATTCGAATCCTTTGTTTCAAAATAAAATAAATAAAATATTGCTAAAACTCAGTGCGATAGATAAACATTTACACATGCATAAGAAAAGATAGAAAGAATGTAATAAGTGTATTCCACAGCATAACAAAAAAGTAACAAGAACGACAACTGAGGGAATAATTCTCTCTTCGCCTACAAACTGAAAATTGCCCCGTCAGCGACATATGTGTACCGGTCCCTATATATTTCATATGGGACTACTAATATGTCTGCAGTTTTTGGAACTAGGAAACATTATAGCTATTGGCTGCTTCTCACACTTATCTCACACGTATTCCCATAAACAAAATAAAATTTCAGGGTTTGCAGGGCATGGCGACGTGGTTCTTCTTTCTTTTTTCTATGTTCCACAGCTGCGAATTCGTACGAATTTTCACGAATTTCTGCTAGTTCAATACCTGTTTACAGCTACCGTAGACGAAAAATTCGTAGAAATTACTTGAATAGGGAGAGATAAAGAAACCGATATCGATAAATTTTGCTCAAGAAATGCGTAGAAAATTGTCTACCTTCCTAGAAGATCGCTGTTAAAAATGTTGCAGGTTCCTTGTTACAAAGAAAATGTTATATCATTTCACTTATGTATACAAAGTCAAATCAAAGTAAATATATCTTCTATAATCAGACAATTCCGAAAGCCTTCTTCAAATCAATAAGACAAGCACCCATGCATTGATTATTGGCATTGTTTCATTTGACTTCAGAAACGTCATGCAGCCAGGGCAGCCGAAAGAGGGGGTTTGTAGTTCTTCGAGGGCCCGAAATTCTTCGAAAGGACACGCAAATTACTATAAATACTTACATTTTTCTTTAAAAGGGGGGCCCGTACATAGTTTCCAACAGACCCGAATTTTCTCTCGGCGCACTCGGCAGCCCCGCATGCAGTTTGCTCGGTATCACACCTTGGCCTTAAGACAAACTATGTATGTATCTCCTAACAGGATAAATGTATTATTATACGCGTTGTTTAACAATTTTACGTATGTGTCAATGCCATCTTACGAAGTAGTACAATGCTGGAGTATACCACCGACTCCTTCTGACTTCTTTTTTTCTCATAATAAAAAGATGATGACATATCAACATACAGACGGATAGATAGACTAACTCAATTATATTTTTATCATGAATACCCCATTGTTATGATGATATAAATAATCGTCACTAATTTATTAACTCGCCCTTAATGTACCTACATCGCAAGTAACAACAACTAAAAAACCATATTCCACTTAGCAGAATTTGAATTTAGGTTAAAACTACATAACATGATAGGTCAGGGCTCAGAACATAATGAATTTGCTGAAGTTATTTTAAAAATGTCAAGCAAACAATGGCCCAGTTAACTATATGGTCATCTAGTTCTTGGCTGAAATTCCACTCTTTCTTGTTCATTCCATGTGAAATAGTTTAAGTGAAGGAAAAGCATGGTTGACCTAAAAAATTCCTAATTTTTTAACCCATTTTTTTGTGAAGAGTTTTTAGTTAAAATGAAAGTCTTGTCAATTTAAATAAACGGCACTTGTGCACACGAATTCAAAATTTGTGCCTTGATAACCTCGTTAAAACTTATTCAATAAAAAAAAATTCTTCAACTTGTGATTTCCTATGAATAACAAAATGAGTATATGTGTGTCTGTTAGTATAGTGCACTCAATGGGGATCGCTTTGGCAAAAAGCATGGCATCCACCGCTCATTTTCCGAATCAACATGGAGCAGCCGACGGCATCAGAAAAATAAGAGCAAATTTATCGATAAATGAAGAAAATATCCTGTAGACGAAGTGTTGGACGTATTGATGAGAAATCATCGACACAGAAAACCAGAATTCTTGTCGATCTCAATTATGTATGTAGTCGTTTCAACGGAGATTGCCGTTGACATTATATATCTAGTACTGGAAACTGGAATAATAATATAATAATAACGGAGTTGCGTGAATTCCGGACCTGTTTGTGCTTTTTCCGATTTTTCTCTGTAGGGTCGGCTTTGTAGGATCGGGAACTTACTTTATTGAGCTTCTTTACACTCAGAGTTAAAACAAGACTCGGATTTGATAATTTTAACTCTGTTGGAAATGAAAGCTCGCATCCCTTGAAAAATCACATTTGTGATCATTTCAGCATTGGTGGGCATGGCATGTAGCTCGTATTATTACTCAAGAATCAGCTCAGAAATTCTCTTTTATTTCAATTTTTGGTAAAAGTAGGATGACAGACGTTGCTTCATTAGAAAAGATAAAATTTCACCTTTTCTTAGAAACAGAAAAACAGATGTTGCATTGCAATCCAAAAAAATTACTAATATTTTATAGAATATCTACCAAAAAATAATTTTAAGACCTTTATTTTTTAAATTGAGCCCATAAAATCCCTTTTAAACCCTCTACCGCATACAAACCCATATATGGATTACCAGATTCAACATCATATATTTCTAGTATTATTGCACGAGTCGGACAAAAATGCAATCTATAATTATACTAAGTCTATTTTACTATGATGAACTAGTTTTTATTTTCCGCGAGAGGTTCATCATTCTCCAATAAGCTTAAGTTCAAAGAGCACAGTGTCAAGTACGTTTCAGTGAAAAAAAGTTCGATTTTTGGGTTTAATTTTTTAGAATAAACAGGTAAGTTCTACCAAATAAAAAATCTTTTGTAATACATTTGTAGTTCTTATTTATGTTTATAATCTTTATTTTCTATTTATATAAGTAAAATATGACTGTTTGTTGGCTTTTTCTAAGACAATATGGTCTTTCATGCATTCTAGGCTTTTTACTTTGTTTTTGCCAAGGCCATATATAATCTTATATGCATTGGTGACTTAACTGGCTGAGTATTGTGAAAATGTGTTTTTTACTTGTAGGAGTTTTTATGGAAGCAATAAACTTGTCAATTGTATACCTGGCGCCGGCTGTCAAAGTGATGACGATTTAGCCTCGGAATCTGGAGATGAATATGTTCCTCGTAGTGAACTACAACATCAAAAAAGTTGAGTGGTAATCCCCGAGATAGATAGATAGATAGATAGATGACGAGCCCGAATCAAATCTTCCGAAGGCGACAAAAATGATATCGAAGAAAATTGGGCCTGCTAAAGTTAAATGAGTAACGGAACATTTAGACCATTAGACACCAACTCGGCTCAAAACACCGAGAGCAAAACGAGCTAGGACACAAGATTACCCGTTGAACTCATTGAGAACTGTCAAAGTTGACCACATGCCTGAATGGCAAAAAAACGGCAAAAATGAAGAGTTTGTGGACTGAAAACGTTTACAAATTTTTTTCATTTCCTTCATAATTCATGCAGTAGATGGTTGGGGATTTACAATCTTTCATTTTGATCCTTTATAGCTGAAATTATTAATTACCAAGAATATACAAACATTCATCCTGAACCTATTAGTTTAAAGACTAAAACTAGTGCAATAAGAAAACCAAAATGTAATCACATACTTCTTAATATATAAGAACGACCGGATATGTATCTGAAAATTATACTAGAAATTCCCTACAAATTGGATTGTGCTATTGAAATAGAAACAGATTTCCAAAAAACCAATAACTTAATGTAATGGAATTTGGATACAGGATACAGTTCTCTAAAACTTGGATAAAAAGTTACTGCTGTATCCATACTTTGCGTAGGACGAAACTTAAACGTACAATAAATTGTATAGAAGATACATTTCAATAGAAGGAATAGATACTGAAACAGTATTTGTATGTTGAACGTCTATGCTGACCCCAGTACACAGTATATGGAAGCTTCTTTCCGTATTAGTTTTGTTATGACCAAATATCCAAAAGTTTACATTAAGTAATCAAAACAGATTAGACATTTGCAGTTGATAGTGAAGGGCAGGACTCAGGTTTCCTTGGGCTTTTCAGTTAATCGATATGAGGTCGCATGTGGTTATCTTTATTTAGTTGTTTGTATTGTAATTAAACTGTTTTGAACCTTTTGAGACTGTTTTGAACCTTTTGAAACTTATTTATTCTGACAGCATGGAGTTTAAGGAGAAATGTTTTGCTATTGCTTTGTACAATGAAGTTTATGGGTAATAATAAGGTGTACTTTGTAAGCGTAACAAGAGTATCCGGACAGGACAGTAAGTAATGATAAAGTTTCCAATTCTTTTGTTCTAGTAGCTTTCAAAGTTATCAATGACATCCAGTTGTTTGAAAATATTCAATATAGTTTGTTATTTTCTAGTACCTCGTTTCACGCTTGTTAACAATATTGTTTCAATGGAACATTTTGTATATTTTTAAGAACCGACATAAAGAACCGCGTGATCTCAGAACGCGGGGAAATGATTTGCGTTATTATCATGGTCGGCATACATATATTTTTTTTTATATTCGAAACCCGATCAAGTTTTGGGCTAACCCTTGATGACGGTGAAGACAGCGTGAGCTTATTAAAGCAGGAGGCTGTCTACTGTCGTTAAAGCTAAACATACCCCCAATGCCATGTCCATGCATCGAAGAAACCGAAAAGCTTTCAGTAGTCGGTATCTACGATGACCTCCGTTGTGGATTTGTAATTCTCCAGTTGCACAAAGAAGTTTCTGGAAGAAAGAAAAAATAATTTTGGTTTGTGCAAAAGGGAAGCCTTATAGTTGGAGTTTATTGATGACAGCTTCAATCCATACACTGTCAAATGCTTTCTAAAAGGCATCCAACGGTAACTTGATGACTGTTTAAAGCCAAGAAGATGTCGTGTTGGAGTTTGAGAAGTGGGTGCAGCGTCGAATGTTTTTCCCAAAATCCGAATTGCATGTCTGGGATTATATTCTCTCGCAGCAGAAGCGTTTTAGTTTCCTAAGTAACAGTTCTTCCAATATCTTGCTGAAGTTGCTGAGGAGTGATCTCGGCCTAAAGTTGGAGATGAGACTGGGGGTGCCTTTTTTGGAAATAGCCACAATTTTTACAGTTTTACACTTCTGTGGGAAGTAACTATTGTTGATGCAGTTGTTCATAATAATTGCCAGGAATATGATAACCGTATGTGGAAGCATTTTGATGATGTAGTTGGACAGTCCATCTGGTTCCAAAGACTTTTTTGGTTTGGCATTATGGATTATCTAGAAAATTTCATCTGAGGTGCATAAATCCGGGCCCTCAGCAGTATCACTTGAAGGGTTAGCATCGTTGAGTTCTATTTTATCTAGGTTTGGCTGGTGAATCCATGTGATAGATATATTGACTGTATTTGATCTAGTTTCCTGAGGGCGTCAGATCCAAGTTTGACTTTTTGGAGGGTCTTCCGGAACTGGAGGTTTTTGTGGTATTGGATTGGTTTTCTGAACATTATGTTCACACATTCAAGTTTACTCTTGACAATTTTGTATCAAATGTTAATTGTGTTTAGATCGCTCTGATGGATTATTTGAAGGCGTTTCTTCAGTTGCTGTCTGTGAGTATATAGGCTCTGTTCCTACTCACGGAGATGCTGGTATTTATCTTTAGATTTTGTTGGCCAGTTTTTGATTGTCCAGTGCACAGTTGCATATATTTTCATTTCATTCAAGTTCCTGTTTGGTGTTTGACGGTGGTAGCACAATTCGTTCTTACTAAGCCTTTGAATGTCAAGTTTAACTTGGTTAATATAGTGTTCCGTGAGTTCATCGTAAAGAAGAATGGGTTGGTTGAGCCGATTGGAGAGTTGCACTAAAATATGGTTGGAATCACTCTTCAGTGCAATGCATGTATAATTAATGGTTTCTGGAAGAATATTAACTAAATCAGATGTGGCTGGAAAGAAATCCAGTCTTTGGTTGGGAAATTGCTACTAAGGAATGTTGTTCGAAGTTTTTCTCCAGCCAGTCATTTATCGCTTCTTCTTCGCTATTATTTTCACGTGGTATAGCCATAGACGATGCCGAGAACTAAAGTCCCGGCCAACGTATAGTTTTCCTCCTTGTATCTTAGCTTGGATCAAATCATACCTTGAGAATAGATCCTAACAGGTAAAATTTAGAAATTGTCTTTCAGATCCTTTCGTGGCTCACTCTGGAGTACCTCAAGTACCTCAAGGAAGCCACCTTGGTCTATTATTATTCAATTTGGCTATAAATGATGTTACATCATGCACTCAGTCAAGTGACATTCTCATATTTGCTGATGACATGAAGATTTTCAAGATAATAAAGTCTAGCGATGACCGTATTCTTCTGCAGGCAGATATTGATAACTTTAGTATTTGATGCAGAAAAAGTGGTTTTTCCCTTAACCCTGTAAAATGCCAGACGATTACTTTCTCTAGAAAACGTATCGTAAGTGCATTCGATTATCATATTTCGCAGCACAAATTTGGGTGTCTTTTTGGGTGTCCATTTTAGCAGCTCCAACTTAGAATTTACTCAACAAGTAAACTTTATAGTGAATAAAGCTAGCTCCATACTTGGATTCATAAAACGCTGGGCAAAGGAATTTAATAATCCAAATGTGACTCTTTCCTTGTACAATTGCTACGTACGCCCTCACCTTGAATATGCTTCACAGATATGGACTCCTTATTACAAAATTCATAAGAACCGAATTAAAGCAATCCAACATAATTTTATTCGTTTTGCCGTGAAGTGTCTACCTTGGAATCTTATGAACATCGAATCCAGCTTCTTCAGATGCAAACACTTCACCAAAGGCGTGTTAATAACGATTTAATATTTCTTCATCAACTTATACAGGGCGAAATTGATGCTCCTTATTTATTAGCCTGTATTGGGTTAAATTAATATTAATTATTATCTCCTGCGTGGATCGGAACTTCTGAATGTTGACTTTCATAGAACAAACTATGGCAAATATGTAGCTCTAAACCGTATGAGCAGACTTTTTAATCTTATTTCAAACCAGTGCTCCATTGTCGTGATTGTTTTGTCTTATGTTTTAATTATGTATAAAACTCGCATGATTTATTTTATACTTTGTGCATGTGTTTTATCTAATTTTATTTAGGTTTTGTTTTATTTAAGTTTTTACTAACAACTAGCACATGCATTTATGATGAGCCTCTGATTGTAGAATGAAGCTTGCCTTAAGCTTACTACATCAAAGAATCTGAAGTGTAAAAAAAAATTATACGTCAGTATCTATTATGACTCATTTAAATACCGTGTCCTTTAAATATTTCAACAGCAAGCCAGTGTAAATTAAAAATATGTAGTTATATGAACGTAAATAAATATACGAAAAAGTCTATTGTGTCATCCATGATGTAGAACAGGATTGGATAAGATCAAAAAGCATAACGCTTCCTTATATCTCTTTGTGAAAATGCAGCGATGTCATATTTTAGTTGATAAAAATAAATGGTTACAAATCTAATCAAAAATTATTTACATAGTTTTTTACACAGACTTTTAAAGTTGCATAAATAATCACATCTTCAATCGGTCCAATAGTGCCAAGCAATATAAAATAATGGAACTTCCAAACATGTATAAATCGCAAAAGGTCCTAAACTAACCGCCCCAGGTCAATCGCAGGACATGCGTTTTCTTGGCATGTTTTATGTTTATTCTAACTAGACTAATAATAATAAAGTTCTTGTTCCAAATTCCTGTGCTGATTTTCAAAAAAACATAAATACACTTTCAAAGGGTTGGAAAATGACCGAATGGTTACAATTCATAGCAAGTCGTAAAACAACTGAAACATGGAATACAGAGGACAGCTTCGAGCAAGGATTGCGATTTTGGCTTAAAAAAAAAAAAGAATTTTGTTTATCATAATTGCAATGCTTGTGGGTGTTTACACCAAGGGTCTTTGAAAGTCCCGTTATGTAATAAAACATTATTGTATCTCAGGAAGAAACTATTTACTTTAACGATGACATTTATCCGACAAGAAGGACGACCGACGCCGACAACGCGACGGACAGGCACCCGTTAAGACTAAAAAAGACAGACGTAACTGCTTCGACTTGTGTTTTGGCTGTGAGCTGTGAGGACCTTCATTTTTGTTTATTTGGTATTCATTTTCCTTGTCAGCTTTTCTTCAAGAACCTCACTCCCTATGACGGACTGGTTTTTAATGAAAATTTCGTTTTTTTTTGTTCTGATGTTTCAGATATTTAAAAATTGAAAAAAGGACAAAAAAATTTGACTTAATAACTACAGAAATTGTCTCCGGTTTTTCCCACTTTAAAGCTCTTATAACGGAATGGAATATTTTATATTTGTTTCCTCATCAAAAGAAACATCAAAGAAGGGGTGATTTCTTTTTTTTAGGAACGTTGCTGATGACTGTTGGGAACATGGGGTAGAAATGTTATTTTAAAATGTTTACCGTGTTTAGGTATACATTTTGTGAAGAGGAAGCAAATTTTAAGCTTCGGTGAATTTAAATGCTTGAAGAGTGTTTTTTATGGTTTTATATTCGAAAGCTTTGAAACTGTTGCATGTTGTCACAAGTGTTTCGTGGAATGTGACAGATGGAAGATTCTTTTTATCCGATAGATATAACGTCTTTTTAATAAGCTTTACTTGACGGTTATGAGGAGGAACTAAATTTGCCAAACTGGTGTGGGTTAGCTTTTGAGGTAATGTTTCAATAAATTGATCGTAATGAAATTCTGTGGTGTTTTTATAAAAATCTATGAATAGTTTCCATATCGCACATGTAGTTCAAAAGTGAGACAAGTCAAAAAACGGAATTTTTGAGTTATTATTATACAAAATTCCCTAGACTTTCACCCAACATGTTTATTAAAAGTGCATTCACTTAGATTAAATTTGTGTCCACTAGATGACACTATGTCGTTTAAAATGTTTCAAATGAGATCAAATTACCTTTGACAAAAGTGAAATACTTTCAGTTGTTACCTTATACTCATAGCTAACAGGTGTCTAAGATAAAATGAAAAGTGCCTTATTTTGAGTTGCGTCGTCGTTTATGTGTTTAAACCTTTAGTTAAAACACTTTTAGTGTTTTCTAGGTGAAGAAAAAATTTGAGTTAAAACTGATGTAAATATGAATTCTTTGTTTTATTTTATGAGTTATGTAACTATTGAAGAATTAACAATTAAGATTTAGATTGATTTGATTTTGATGATTTATTAATAATTTAAGTTTCTTAAGACAAAATAGTTTCAATTTAAAATAAACTTTTTTATTTATATAATTTATGTATATGCAGAGTTCCTTAATAATGTCTTTTTTTGATAAATTTTTCGACCGTATTTTGAATTTTGACAGTTTTGAGGTTTGAATTTATTAAACAATTTGTTTTCACTGATTCGAATAGATTAAAAATGCATTCAATGAATCGTGCAAGATTTAGGGTGCTAATGGCAAACCAGAATTTACAATTGATGATTCATATGCAATAATATCGCAAGCCAAAAGATGATGATTCGTTTCAAAATCAGGAAAATGAGCAAACAAAATGTATTAAATTAATTTACCGACAGATCTTCTGAATCTGCCCTCACAATAAATACCCATGAAAGTAATGTATGTAGGTAATGTTTTGCGTAATTAAGACAACCAAATGATGCAAATAGCAACCGAAAACTCAGAAATGGATACATCTACAAATAATTCGTTGAGCGAGGGTTCGATCCAAAATATAGAAACCAAAATGAATTGAATAATTCAACCACAGCCCAAGATTTAACCGACCAGCCCAGTACTTTAAATCGTGAAGGGAATAATTTGTATGAAATTTCATATAACTCAAAGTGCCCCCCACAGATTCGTTTAACTATAAGCTTAAGCAAGGAAACAACAGCATTTCTCCTATAACCAGCGATGAAACCCTTTTAGACGATTAAGATACAGATCCTGATTTTCCATCATAATTCTTCTGAGTTCTTCTAACCGTTTAGGTAGTTGCTCAGACGCCGAGTCTGTAGAAAATAAAGGACAGGAAAAAGGAAGAAAAAGGAAAAAAACCTGCAAATTGGACAAAAAAAAAGTAAAGCTGTTAAGAAAATCTGGGAAAACGTATGTGTCATCATCGAAAACTAAGAAACAATTTTCTGCGAAGAAAGTACGTTTACATTTACCATGTGGAGAAAATTGTAGATAAGGTTGCAGTGCAAAAATTGATGGGATGTTGCAGATGTCCAAAAACTGAGAGAATTTATTGCCAGACACTCTAATGAAATCAAACCAAAATACCGATATTCAAGTACGAATGGTTTGAGAAAGACAAACAAAGCTTTTTTTCATTTTTGAACTAAGCACCGCAAGTATCAGTTTGTGCAAGACATTTTTTAAAGTCATCCTGGACATGAACGATAGACCAATTCAAACGGCTTTTACAGAAGATAAGTGTCACCGGCTTGCTTCAGAATGCACGGTAATTTAACCCAATACAGGCTAATAAATAAGGCGCATCAATTTCGCCCCTTATAAGTTGATGAAGAAATATTAAATCGTTATTAACACGTCTTTGGTGAAGGGTTTGCATCTGAAGAAGCTCGATTCGCTATTCATACGGGAAACAGGAACCAGCCCAGAGTTGATCCTGAAATTAAGGAGAGAGAACTCAATCTTCTATATTTAATCGCATATTTCGAGGAGAGTTTACCATTTCTTTTTTTATATCTAAGAAAGACCAGTGCGTTAATATGAGTCGTTTAAAAATGCAGATGATGAATTGAAACAATCGTAGCTTGTGTCTTTCAATACCCACCAAAAAGAAAAAGAACTATCTCGTAAAGAGAAGGACACTGATAATGTCTATTGTTACACACGTTGCTGTATATGACCTACAGGCAGTTATGCCATTTCCAAGAGGGCTTGTTTCTTCATTTAATTACAAAAGTAAAATGAACTGTTTCAATTTCACCATAAGGGGCTTAAATATGAAATTTGTGGAGTGCTACTTCTAGAATGAAACAGAAGGCCCAGTGGAAATCAGGAGTTATGTATTTAATTATATCAAAATGTGGCGAAAACACAACAATGCAGACTGTTGAAATACTTCTAAAAAAAAGAGTAAGTACGTACTTACTCTTATGTGCCTAGTAACATTGAAAAGCAAGATCTTCGACAGAAACAAGTAACATTTATGTTGAAAATAACAAAGTTTGAACTTATAAAAAGCATCAAAACCACAATACTTAACGGTTTAAAGTAAAAATGAAGTACTCCATCAGACGTTTTGTATAACAAAGAATTTATGAAAAATGTATTTCGAAAATTGCAGGATCGGTTTTGATAAAATCCTGTTTTTTTATGTTTAGTTTGTCTAATTATTTTAAATATTTTTTTTTATAATATTGATTTTTCGAAAAAATAAAAATTTCAAAAATTAATTTTAATTAGAAAAAAAAGTTATGCAAAATTAATTTGGCTATCTCGATCTTTTTAAGTATAAAATTTGACAGAAATCCATAGAGCCGTTACCGACAAAGCCCAAAATTACCGTTATATGAAAGGTACCGTTAATAGACTTTTCCTGTGAATTTGGTTCTAATCAGATGACAGCCAACACCAACAAAACAATTCTCAAAAATGTTCATCAAAATCATTGGAGCCGTTTTCGAGTAAAATAAGCTTTTTTCCTAAACGGTAAATGGCAGGTACCGTTATTTTTGGGCCTAAAAATAAAATTTCAATTTCCCCTCTGGTGAATTCGAAAAGAATCACACACACCAAATTTTAAGATAATCGCTTATGCCGTTTAGGCTGCAGCTCGTTATACATGCTGACAGACAGACAGCAGACAGACAGACAGACTGACAGACAGACATTTTTTGTCGATTACTTTTTTAGACTTCTTTATGATCGTAATGTCATTTTTCATTGTTATTTAAATTTTTTATATTCACGAATCCTAAACTTGCCCTATAGTCCCTATAATCGCAAGTAAAAATGATTTACATTTCTTAATTTCGTAAGGAAATCCCTTTCTTTTAGTAATTCATTAATTTGTAATTTTCTATTGCTCTTTCAAATACAAAATGCGCGCCATCTACGTACATTTTACTATGCAAACAACAAACAACAATTTAATTTTTTTATAAATGGTCTTCCAATATGGACTTCCAAACTTGGACAGTTGATAGCGGCTTCTTGTTGAAGGTACATCTGTCAAATTGGCTGTTATTTATTTAGCATGTTTTGCCAAATCACCATGGACGGGTATAACGTTCAAGAGCACGTGCAAACGATAAAATTTTTTATCAAAATGGGTGTTCTCTTCGGGCAACGTTTTGCGCACTTCCACCACTGTATTGTCCCCATAATCGTCCTGCCGAGAGGACTATTTGATAAAATTGTATGCACAGGTTCAGTAAACAATCAATCAACAGGCATTCTTTGAAAAAACGCAAGATCTCGCAAGATTTCGCGTTCGCTCACAAGAACTCGGCCTTCCGCAGACCACAACTTGGCGAATTTCCCGACTTGACTTAGGCCCGTACCCGTACAAAATTCAACTGACCCAGGAGCTGAAGGAAAACGACCATAGGCAACGACGTGTATTCGGTGAATGGGGCCCATTTTTGGATAAATGGGTACGTGAACAAATAAAATTTTCGAATTTGGACGAGACCAATGCACATGAGATCGAAAAGCGTCCAATGCATCCAGATAAAGTCACTGATATTGACATGCAGATCAATGAAAAGCTTTTTATAAATGTGAAAGTTGAATATTTAAGACAGAATAAAATAGTAAATACGAAAATTGTCGACAAAATGTCCAACCAAAACAACGGAAAAAAACTTATTATTATTTAATTTTTAATTAAAATGAGGCGTATGTTTTAAGAACTATTTTAAATATTATTTTCGGTTTAGTGTTGCAATTATGCAGTTTTGAACACACATAACTGTGTTAATAAAATGAACTTTTGTAAAAACCAATCAAAACCATCAAAATCAATTCCAATTCCATCATACATAAAGGTTTATAGCAAATACTTAAGTCTAGGAACAAACCCCGTTATCGAAGTAGTTGAGATGTTGTTGCTCAGACGCCGAGTCTGTAGAAAATAAAGGACAGGAAAAAGGAAGAAAAAGGAAAAAAACCTGCAAATTGGACAAAAAAAAAGTAAAGCTGTTAAGAAAATCTGGGAAAACGTATGTGTCATCATCGAAAACTAAGAAACAATTTTCTGCGAAGAAAGTACGTTTACATTTACCATGTGGAGAAAATTGTAGATAAGGTTGCAGTGCAAAAATTGATGGGATGTTGCAGATGTCCAAAAACTGAGAGAATTTATTGCCAGACACTCTAATGAAATCAAACCAAAATACCGATATTCAAGTACGAATGGTTTGAGAAAGACAAACAAAGCTTTTTTTCATTTTTGAACTAAGCACCGCAAGTATCAGTTTGTGCAAGACATTTTTTAAAGTCATCCTGGACATGAACGATAGACCAATTCAAACGGCTTTTACAGAAGATAAGTGTCACCGGCTTGCTTCAGAATGCACGGTAATTTAACCCAATACAGGCTAATAAATAAGGCGCATCAATTTCGCCCCTTATAAGTTGATGAAGAAATATTAAATCGTTATTAACACGTCTTTGGTGAAGGGTTTGCATCTGAAGAAGCTCGATTCGCTATTCATACGGGAAACAGGAACCAGCCCAGAGTTGATCCTGAAATTAAGGAGAGAGAACTCAATCTTCTATATTTAATCGCATATTTCGAGGAGAGTTTACCATTTCTTTTTTTATATCTAAGAAAGACCAGTGCGTTAATATGAGTCGTTTAAAAATGCAGATGATGAATTGAAACAATCGTAGCTTGTGTCTTTCAATACCCACCAAAAAGAAAAAGAACTATCTCGTAAAGAGAAGGACACTGATAATGTCTATTGTTACACACGTTGCTGTATATGACCTACAGGCAGTTATGCCATTTCCAAGAGGGCTTGTTTCTTCATTTAATTACAAAAGTAAAATGAACTGTTTCAATTTCACCATAAGGGGCTTAAATATGAAATTTGTGGAGTGCTACTTCTAGAATGAAACAGAAGGCCCAGTGGAAATCAGGAGTTATGTATTTAATTATATCAAAATGTGGCGAAAACACAACAATGCAGACTGTTGAAATACTTCTAAAAAAAAGAGTAAGTACGTACTTACTCTTATGTGCCTAGTAACATTGAAAAGCAAGATCTTCGACAGAAACAAGTAACATTTATGTTGAAAATAACAAAGTTTGAACTTATAAAAAGCATCAAAACCACAATACTTAACGGTTTAAAGTAAAAATGAAGTACTCCATCAGACGTTTTGTATAACAAAGAATTTATGAAAAATGTATTTCGAAAATTGCAGGATCGGTTTTGATAAAATCCTGTTTTTTTATGTTTAGTTTGTCTAATTATTTTAAATATTTTTTTTTATAATATTGATTTTTCGAAAAAATAAAAATTTCAAAAATTAATTTTAATTAGAAAAAAAAGTTATGCAAAATTAATTTGGCTATCTCGATCTTTTTAAGTATAAAATTTGACAGAAATCCATAGAGCCGTTACCGACAAAGCCCAAAATTACCGTTATATGAAAGGTACCGTTAATAGACTTTTCCTGTGAATTTGGTTCTAATCAGATGACAGCCAACACCAACAAAACAATTCTCAAAAATGTTCATCAAAATCATTGGAGCCGTTTTCGAGTAAAATAAGCTTTTTTCCTAAACGGTAAATGGCAGGTACCGTTATTTTTGGGCCTAAAAATAAAATTTCAATTTCCCCTCTGGTGAATTCGAAAAGAATCACACACACCAAATTTTAAGATAATCGCTTATGCCGTTTAGGCTGCAGCTCGTTATACATGCTGACAGACAGACAGCAGACAGACAGACAGACTGACAGACAGACATTTTTTGTCGATTACTTTTTTAGACTTCTTTATGATCGTAATGTCATTTTTCATTGTTATTTAAATTTTTTATATTCACGAATCCTAAACTTGCCCTATAGTCCCTATAATCGCAAGTAAAAATGATTTACATTTCTTAATTTCGTAAGGAAATCCCTTTCTTTTAGTAATTCATTAATTTGTAATTTTCTATTGCTCTTTCAAATACAAAATGCGCGCCATCTACGTACATTTTACTATGCAAACAACAAACAACAATTTAATTTTTTTATAAATGGTCTTCCAATATGGACTTCCAAACTTGGACAGTTGATAGCGGCTTCTTGTTGAAGGTACATCTGTCAAATTGGCTGTTATTTATTTAGCATGTTTTGCCAAATCACCATGGACGGGTATAACGTTCAAGAGCACGTGCAAACGATAAAATTTTTTATCAAAATGGGTGTTCTCTTCGGGCAACGTTTTGCGCACTTCCACCACTGTATTGTCCCCATAATCGTCCTGCCGAGAGGACTATTTGATAAAATTGTATGCACAGGTTCAGTAAACAATCAATCAACAGGCATTCTTTGAAAAAACGCAAGATCTCGCAAGATTTCGCGTTCGCTCACAAGAACTCGGCCTTCCGCAGACCACAACTTGGCGAATTTCCCGACTTGACTTAGGCCCGTACCCGTACAAAATTCAACTGACCCAGGAGCTGAAGGAAAACGACCATAGGCAACGACGTGTATTCGGTGAATGGGGCCCATTTTTGGATAAATGGGTACGTGAACAAATAAAATTTTCGAATTTGGACGAGACCAATGCACATGAGATCGAAAAGCGTCCAATGCATCCAGATAAAGTCACTGATATTGACATGCAGATCAATGAAAAGCTTTTTATAAATGTGAAAGTTGAATATTTAAGACAGAATAAAATAGTAAATACGAAAATTGTCGACAAAATGTCCAACCAAAACAACGGAAAAAAACTTATTATTATTTAATTTTTAATTAAAATGAGGCGTATGTTTTAAGAACTATTTTAAATATTATTTTCGGTTTAGTGTTGCAATTATGCAGTTTTGAACACACATAACTGTGTTAATAAAATGAACTTTTGTAAAAACCAATCAAAACCATCAAAATCAATTCCAATTCCATCATACATAAAGGTTTATAGCAAATACTTAAGTCTAGGAACAAACCCCGTTATCGAAGTAGTTGAGATGTCAATTTTGACATAAAATAACAGGTGGCTACTGATACGTATAAAGTGAAAAAAAAATTAATTGGAACATCAAATTCATTTATTCAAAAAAAAAAAATGTATTTTCAACTTAATCCAAAACATTTGTATAAACAATATTTTTTGTGTGTGAGCTGGGGGTACCGACTCTGGAACGGGCAACATAAAGTTGGCCATGTGAAAAACATGATTCCTCCAAATTCACAACACAAACGTGAAGTGTTTGCCCTTGGGCCTTGTTGATGGACATCGCAAATGATAAACTCACAGGATATTGTAATCGTTTCAATTCAAATGGCATATCAGCTGGAATCATAGGGATACGCGGTATCAAACAAACTTCTTCTTTTGATTTACCAGTTAAAATCGTAGCTTCAATCAAATTTGGCAATAACTTTTTCACTGCCAATCTGGTGCCATTACACAGTTTTGGTGGATTAATATTTCGCAATAATATAATCAAAGAACCAACTTTCAGATTCAAGCAATGCGGTGGCATACCAGCCGGTTCCAATAAATTTAAAAATTCAATAGTATAATTCATTGCTTCATCTGGATTCATAACACTGTCAATTGATTTATATGTCGTGACTACACCTGTCAGTTTCGCTTGAATTTGAAACTTAATGGTTAGTTAGTTTAGTTTTAATGACTTTTTATTACAATATATAATAATATAATAATACAATATTTTACAATATTTTATAAGCATAAAGTCTTTACGTTTGGCTATAAGCCGTCTACCAGATTGACATTTTTGTATTGTTTAACATAGTTTAAAATAAGTTCAATTTAAAAGAAAAAAAGATATTTAATTATTAATGTATGATATTAATTTTGTTTTTTCCAAATAATGTATACATTTTCAAAAGTCACCTTCTCTGACTCGTTTTCTATAATTTAGAGCACTTGTAGTGTATCTATATAGACTAATCCAGCCACAGTCACCATTCAAAACTGCCATGAGATCCTCCTTTCCAAGTGTTCTCACTCCAAAGTACATCATTCGAAATTCATTTAAAATAGGGCACACCGCAATAAAATGAAAGACATCCTCCCTCTCTTCACGGTTGCAGAGATCACACAGTATTGGGAGGTCAGGACGATGTGGTACGTAGTTTAAGTTGATTAATTCACCTCTTAATATAAAAATAGTTCTTATCATCTCCGTTTTGTTCCCATCCAGAAAGTAAGTGTTACTATTAAGATTATAGTTGACATTACTATAATACATCCTGGTTAGTGACGATTTAGCTTCATTTACATACTTGTTGTATAAAAACGGTGCTGTTTTTTTTCCAATATATTCACAAATTTTCTTCTTAGAGTGGTAGCTCCGTCACTAGGGTAGAAACTTATGACACATCCGCAGCAACTTGCCAATTCTTTTTTTTCAGCATATGCTTCAGGACAATTTTCGGCAGACGTTCCTCTTCCATTTGCATGACTTTAACTACATAATCAAAATGTATCTTTAGTGTTTCCAATCTAAGGGGTGGACAACCTGTTTCCAGATGGATCATGTAGTTTGGGGTAATATTACGTAGCCTAAAGATGCGTTTTATGCAGTAACGTTGTAACTTTTCCACAGATTCAGAAATACCATACCCCCATACTTGTGCTGCATATAGAAGTATAGTCTGCGCAGTCGCTCGGATAATTTTTTGCTTTGAGCTATGCGTTAAAAATTTACTTTGGATGCAGGTACTCCAAACTGAATTTATGGCTCGTTTTGCTTCTGCTAACTTAATTTTAAGGTGTTTTTCCACATTGAGATTAGACGTTATCAGAAAACCAAGGTACTTATACTCTCTAACAACTTCAATGGGGTCTTTTTGATAAGTCCATCTTTCGTTTCTCGAGAATCGCCCTCCTCCGTTTCTAAATACAAGAACTTTCGTTTTTCTAAATTCACAGATATATTCCAAGTTTTGCAGTATTTTTCGAGTCTGTTGATTTTAAGCTGCATACTATTTACTGTATCGGAGAGAAAAACAATATCGTCAGCTTACATAAGGCCCGGTATTAATACCCTATTGATTTCCACACCGCCTCCGATATCGTCTGTTATGTCATTAATAAACAAGATAAATAACAACGTGCTCAAAATGCAGCCTTGTTTCACACCCATCGTCGTTGCAAATTCTTCAGACAAGAAGTTTCCATCCCACACCGCCGCTATATTATTCTCATATTGAGCCCTTATGACGTTTACTATTTTACTGCTTATACCCATCCTAAATAGCTTGTAAAAGAGTGCTTCACGTGGGATGGAGTCGAACGCTGCTTTGAAATCTACAAATAGAGCGTACAGTTTTTTGTGCTTTTGCTGGTATATTTGTGCAATGTTTAACAAGGTGAAAATCTGGTCTACCGTCGAATAATTTTCTCTGAAGCCTGCTTGGAATTCATGCAGAATGTTTTTGTTTTTAATCCAGTCTGTAAGTCCTTTGAATATTAGCGCTGTAAATAACTTAGAAGCAGTATTCAGGAAGGATATACCTCTATAATTTCCTGGGTTCGAAAAATCTCCTTTTTTATGAAGTGGGTGTATGATTGATTTTTTGAAACTCTGTGGAAAATCTGCACACTCAAACAGTCGATTAAATTCTTTCGTAAGTGCTTGAGCAAATTTTACGGTACAATTTTTGAAGAATTCGAAAGGTATTCCGTCTTCTCCTGGGGCTTTGTTGCTTTTTGCATTTTTGATCACTTGAAGAATTTCCGCAAGGTCAAATGGTTGATCAAGATAATCGTCAAATAATTGAGGTTCCGCATACTGAATCCTGGGAGAAATCTGTGGACTATTTAAGAGAGTTCTAAAGTGTGTGCATAATTCGTGTGATTGAAGGCCAGTTGCAATTCGGTTTTTTCTTCCATTTAAGAGTTTGACTGCTTTCCAAAAGTCTGATGAGGATCTGCTACTATTTATCATTGATATGTTCTGTTGCTCGTTCTCTAATTTTTTGGCATAGCAGATGTTTTTAAATTCTTTGACAGCCTTAGTGTATAGACTTTTGAAAATATTATTGTTGTATCTCCTTAGCAATTTAAGAAAAACAAAAGACTTGGTTCTTGCCAACATGCAGTCTTTGTCGAACCACTTTTGCTTTTTTTTCCAGTTATTTCCTCTAAATTGCGGTGGACTTGGGGCGGCTTTTTTAATTATGTATGTAAGTTGATCGATATTCGGTGTAGCATCGACTGTATATAGATGTAGGAGTTCAAGGTTTAAAATAGCTTGGTAAGTATTTGACATTCTGTCATTCCAAAATAATTTCGGTAAGAGATTAAGCTGGTTTGTATTCGAAAAATTTCCATTATTTGCCAATTCGAATGTAACCTCTAAGGGCATATGGTCCGAGCAAATCTGCTTTCCAATTCGAAAATCCGAAATCAGGTCATGCCAGCCACCAGTTGCGAAGCAGTAATCTATAACAGAGCATGATGTTCCCCTTAGAAAAGTATATTCTCCACGTCAATCTCCATCACAACTTCCATTCAAAACTTGACAGTCGAAAGCATCAGTGAGTTCAAGTATTTTGCTTCCCTTGTTGTCACATACTTCATCTTTGGATCGACGTTGGGTATTCAATATTGCAGAGTTTATTCCGGAAACAAAATTATTTTGGGTGAGTCCTATTCGGCCGTTGAAGTCGCCAATAAGAACCAGGTTTGATGAATTGAGGTTATATAAAAGATCACTCAGTGTGTCAAAGTCACGTTGCCATTTGTTGCAGTTAAGATAGATAGGCACTATGTAGTAATTTTTCTTATCAATTTCAAGCTTAATGACATGAGAATTACCTATCATATCGAATTTTAATTTTTCTTACGGTACGCTAAAAGCTGCCCTCCACTTGCTCTTCCGAAGATGTTTATTTTAACAGCAGATAACCATTTTAGTTCATAATTCATAAAAAAAAATTTAAATCTACTTTCTTCAATATCTAATAAATGGGTTTCTAATAGTATGAAAATGTGAAATTCATTTAAATAATTGAAAAATTCAACATTGGGAAGTTTATTTTTTAGTCCAGCAATATTATAACTTAAAATTTAAAAAACGTATTTTTTTGATTCGGGTAGACGGCTACTTCTCAACAACTTGGCCCATCAGAAGCTTTAGTAAAGTTTCCAGCAGATTTTTTGCTTGTTTGACTGCCTCTTGCCATCCCTGTATTTGGATTCGAAGTTGACAGTTCTCGTAATTTGTTTTTATTCATCAATTCAACCATAGTATTTTTTACACCTGTCGACAAGTTGCCTAGAATTTCATTCAGAACTTGCATTCCATTTGAGTTTCCACATTTTAAACCTTCTAAATTATCCCAGGTGAAAACTTTATCCAAAACATGCATCCGATCATCCCTCAGAACAATTTTTTTCTTTGGATATTCCTGACGTAGTACCTTCATCAGCATAAACAATTTGGATCTCCTGTGGCGGACATTGAATGGGAGATCTTCCTGACGACTTCAGCTGTCTCGAATTGCGCAGTACGCTCGAAGCTACGTGTTGAGATTTCATTTGGACTAAAATTGTTGCTTTGTTGGGATCTCTGGATGAAACTTTATAAGCGCTGAAACTTAATGGCATTGATATGAATGTTCTTCGGTGCTAAAATGGCGCGTTCTCTCAACCAATCATGATTTCTGTAATTCTGAAGAATATTCGGAAAAACACATTCAATCAATTCATCTATCGATTGCGCAATTGTACAATAATTGTTCGTTACAGCGATCAATCCGTTGATACTTTAGATTTGTTCAGTGTCAATTTTTGTACATATCTCCAAGAAACTAATGACTTCAAACAGGCATTTATTTCATCAGCAGGAGTCGATCGAGGAATGACAGGCAATGTTTGACGAAAATACCCTAACAGTAATATCAAAGCACCACCAAAAAGCTGTTGATTACCACGTAAATCTTGCATTGTTCGATTAAATGCTTCTAGTGTTTTTTTATTCGCCATTGTACACTCATCCCATACAAAATTGACGTTAATCGCCGAACTTTTGCCATAGCAGAATTTCTCTAAATATTGCAAGTTGGAGTTTCAATCACCTGTACATTCAATGGCAATTTTAATGCAGAGTATGCGGTCCGACCACCTTCTAATAATGTAGCAGCAATTCCCGAAGATGCAAGTGCCAATGCAATTTTCTGTTCCGATCGAATAGTCGCTAAAATCAATGATATAATGAAAGTTTAACCTGTACCACCAGGTGCATCCAAGAAATATAATCCACCTGCATTATTGGAAACGGCTAGCATGATTGTGTCATATACATGTTTTTGCTGAATATTCAATTTCGTTATATTCGTATATGTATGTATGGAAATATATATGACTGCATACGTCAATATACCTATATAAATATGTCATTAAATAATTAATTTTTAAATCGACGTGCTTCCATCTGTTACAAACACCGTACTGTCAACACTGAAAAAAGTTTCAATTTGACAGTACAGTCCGCATCTGAAAAACGTTTCAATTTGACAGCAAAATCCTTGCCTTAAGAAAAGTACACGCACATATATACATAGTACATTTGAACAATTCAAGAATCACCGTTTGTATCAATGCATTCAATAATATGTTTAAAAATATAAAGACAAAGCAAAAAATATCGCTGACAATTTGCTTTTGCAAAATCCAAATTAACAAAATGATCCGCCATTTATTGAATTCATTTGTTACAAAAAAATGTGATAAATGAAGAACCGCTCGACCGATTTTGTGCAAACTTCACATAAATCATCTACTAAATAGTCAGAACAAAGCCTAAACATTTGGTTTTGATAGGTGAGCCCGTTCTTGAGTTATAAAATTACAACGAAAAGTGGCATTGATTTTTATATATTTAGATTAGATTTTGAAATAGAAAATTTTTTTCGTACCTTATTTTGAAACCCGGAATTCTGATCTGCTCATTCTTCAGACTCTTGAAGGCCCTAAAGAAAATATCCGTTAGGAATGCGAAATAGCGGAAACCTATCAGGGAAATTCTGGAAAGGGTGATGGAAAGGCTATTAAATTGACATGTGTTGTGTTTTCTGTTTTCCGTTCTCCTTCTATCTTCTCTTCTGTCCTGTATCAATGTCGTCTTGTGTGTTGTCTTGTAATTATTGTCTGAGCCGATGGCCTCAGTAGCCAGTTCTCGTAAGTGTGTCTACTTTGTAGATTTATCTACGGAGTAGATTAAAATGTAATGTAATGTAATTATTTCAACAGAAGGTACTCTTACTCAAAGAATGAATAACCATTTTAAAATCATTTAAATCAGACTAATTTTTTTCTCTAAAGAATTCCATCATAATATTCGGAATATTTTCTCACTAATGCATGTAAAGAAAATAAATCGTTGTCAACCCTTTTTGCAAGTACAAAAGAAACTTCATCCTCATATTTTGTTCTCGGGAAACCATTCTATTCCCAGGCTTCCATTAATCGAAACAGAAATAAAATTAAATCCTTATAATGCCTTTGGGTAACATAACTAAAAGACAACTCATGTTATTTAATTTTCCATAAAGTTGCCAAGAGTGTGGGAGAAATAAAATTTTTAAGAGGCCCTAAAATTGCCAACACAAAAGGATACACATAATGTTGACTGTTGACACAGAACATAATGTCATATCAACAAGCTGTAAATGTTCTATCAAATGTTAGCGCCTCATTAACTTAATAATATTTCCTCTTCCTTAGCCAAAACGATATCTGGTTTTTTTGGCCTTAACAATTTTTTTGGATGTTTTATTATTGTTGGGTTGAAAAATTAAAATAAATAAAACGAAATATTTAAATGTTAAATTATATCCTTGTCTAGCATTAGTCATTGAAGGACTACGACTATTCACAGATTCCCTGCAATAAGGCTTAGGGACCAAACAAAAATCATACATAATGCAGGATTCTGTTTTGTTCTTCAATAATGTATAACATTTTAAAGTTAAGCATGACCCTAATAACATTATGAAAATTGGGTGTAAAATATTTTTGAAACATGCGACTTACAAAAGGATGAAAATCCTTTTGAATGAAGGATTTTCTATTTTTTTCATAGTTACAACTCGACGATGTATCATGCAGATGGATATGAGCAGGATAATGATGATGTCGTTGACATCAAAAGCCAACACGAGGAGGACCGCAATGCAGAGTCTTAGTGTAATCATATAAAGAAGGATTTCCTTTAAAAAGGTCCTTCACAAAGGCATACGCTTTTGAATGTGTGTATTTGTCGGGACTGAAATACTGTAGAGGATGGAAAGTGAATAAACATAAAGAGGTCAACATTACTCGGCATTATGTGTTGCAGACAAAGGTCCGTTTTGGCAGCGCTTATCAAAGGTAAACAGTTATTTTTGAGAAGACGATTGGTGCTTACTGAATTCAGTATTAGTCGTTATGGAGACGCGTGGAATTATGCCTTCAGTTATCAAACAAATGGATGAAAATTATAGGAGTAGATGAAGGTTCGCTAGGAAAAACTTAAATTAAATTAATTCTGTTTGTAAAGAAACACGAACACCGAAACCACCATATTAGATAATACGTGGTTTATCCGCGTATTTCATAAATTATTAAATATAAGGTACAAAAGGTTCATCATAATGTGTGCATTCTCTAATTCTCTCAATAAGGATGAAGAAGGTGTTACGTATGCCTGGGAAACGCTTTGTTCAGTTTGCACGTGAAGTTTGTCGAGGTTCTCGTTTGAGGTAAATAAGATAATCCTCTGGGATTAAAAAAATATAATTTCTTATATCTTCTCCTTTACTTGGAGGAAATGTTTCTTTAATTAAAGCGATCTTTATTGATCGGAGAGAAACTTAGAACTGACTTAAACCTAAGACACAAATTGATAAGTAAGTTTATGGTGCCGAAAATAGATATTGGAATTATGATCATGCGATCGTTAGTTATGCTGCATCATCGATATGGTGGTGTGTTTATGTTACAGTCGTGGAATCTTTGTTTGAAAAAGATTCGAAGCATCTTCAAAGTGCTGACTTCGGTATTTGGATTGAGATGAGCTGTGGCGTATTTAATATGGGAATTGGATAAGGTACCTTTGTTACTTGTGTAAAATGCGTGCGATGCCTAACAAAGTTAGATTCGTCCTGTACTGCGCCATCCCTCTGGTGTGGACTCAAAGTTTTCCGGTGTTTGCTTACTTTTGAGGCTTATAGGGCCCATATAATACTCATGTCTGCATGCGCATTTAAGGGGGTGCGCACGCGAACTGAAATGAAGGTGTATGGGCTTGATTATGTGGTTGAGCATGCGGCATTAGTGATTTCAAAAATGTTTGATATTTTCTCCTTTGCGCATGCATGATTTGTGTTTGCTATATTGCTCATTCAAGAACCATATTCGTTTCTTCATTTTCCATTTTACTTGCGATTATAGGTACTATATTCATGAATATAAAAAATGAGATAACAGTCAAATATATCGTTACGATAACAGAGAAGGCTAAAAAAGTTAATTACAAAAAAATGTCTGTCTGTCCGTCCGCATTTATAACGATCTGCACCTTAAACGGGTTAGGTGATTATCTTCAAATTTGTTATGTGTGATTCTTTTTCTATTCAACATTTATTTTAAGGGCTAAAAATATCGGTTCATCTGCCATAACTGTTAAGGAAACCCCTTTTTTACGAAAACGGCTTCAACGATTTTGATGAACATTTTGAGAGTATTTTGGTAGCTGTTGGCTATTATTTTATGAAAATCGAATTTACCGGAAAGATTTATTGACTTTATCGGTAGTGCCTAATTGAATTTCTGTAAAATTTTATATTTTTAAAGCCAAAATAAATCTACGTACCAAGAGTTTAAAAAAAAAAAATTCTATTTATTACTATTTTTATTTGCGATTAGGTACTATAATGCAAGTTATGCATTAAAAAATTTGAGATAACAATCAACATGACATTACGATGATAGAGAAACATATTCGAGTTACTGGCAAAATTCTGTCTGTCTGTCTATCTATACTTATGTATTTTGGACTACAATCTGAACGGTAATACTAATCGTCTTCAAATTTGGTACCTAAGGTTATTTTGACATCCTACAGAGGGGTTTTTGAACGGCACCTGTCATATAACGGGTATGTAAAAGCTTATTTTTCTCGAAAACGGCTCCAAGAATTTTTATGAAAAAAAAAATCAGTGTGCTATTGGTAACCATTATGTTTTGGTGAAAAAAAAATTAAGATGATGGGCTACTAACGATACCTCCAATAGGACCATATTCTTTTATTCGACTTCCTCGTGAACTGGTTAACCGATTAGAATCAAAACTGATGTTGAGGAAGATGTAAGTAGCCTTAAGTAATATCAATTTAAAACAATTGTTAAAACTTTTTTTTTTGTATTTTTGATAACTTTTTTTTTTTTTTTTTTTTTTTTTTTGAAAATCGATATTTTGAAAACGCGTTAGTAATTTTTTTAAGTTTTGTTTTTAAATGAAGGTTATTTTTGTGCTAAGGTTTGCATTCTTTAATTATTATTTTTGACAAAAGTTTTTAAATAAAAACCGTTTTATTTAAAAACCAAAAAAAGTCACAAAAACGAATACAAAAATTTGAAATCCTACTTATAAATACTTATCAAATTTAGATATTATTAAAATATCTACTTCTTCCAAGAATGTCCACGTTTGTAAATGACCATTTCCGTTGCTGGAGGTTTGTATTTCATCAATGATATAACTATTGTTTCTTTTATTTTTCAACAGTGCTTTGCGAGTAGAAGGAACTCCAAATCTACTTTCAAAAAAAGCGCCGTACAAGTTGTTTGTGGAGTCATGAAGCAGTTATACAGATTTTGTGGTACCCAGCCTTTTTTCAAAGTTACTCATTTTTGTTCAGCACCTTGCTCAAGTTCGTTAGGATTGTAGGTTTATTTGACTCCTCATAACTTTTGAAAGATCAATTTCTTCGTACACATTTTGAATTTTTTTTGAGTTACAGAGTTTTCATTAGTTATTGACTCAAAAAGTCATTTGATTACAACCATAATGTCACAAATAGATGTGATCTTACGTAAAATCAAGGGAGCAAACCAAAAACACGTCCGTTCGGCTCTGAAGCAAAACTTAAACTGACCCAATTCCAAAGATAAACCTATAATTGTAGCAATAAATTAAAATTAATAAGTATTTTCAATTTTTTTTGTTGTTTTGAAATATCACTATCTGTGTTGGTGTTCTTAGAAAGCATCCATCATTCTTATAGTTTAGAGTTCTTGTCTAAGATTTAGGCAAACCGAAAAGACATTTTGAGATTTCCGTTTCCGTTTAAGTTTTTTCTTCTCCCAACAAACAATCACAGCTGAAGACTACTGGCAGTGTTATGAACATTACTAACATTTACACGTGATGACGAAACAACTAAACTTTGTTTTTAATATTCATTTAAAAAAAAATAATTTTAATAATATTTCCGTAAAGGGAACACCTTATTTCATAAAGACGATAGATAGTAAAAAAAATCTCAAATTATTTCCAATAATACAATTAAACTTAATGAGAAAATGTCCGCATGAGTTCACACTTCTTTTATCAATTTCCATCTCATCATCGCATCGCATCGCACAAACGAAATACGGCTTCAGAAAATTTCGCAATTACAGCGAATTATTAATTTAATTAGCGAAATTTAAATATCACATACTTACCGCGGACAAGGAATCCGCCATTCCCGAGAACTCTTCCCGACGAAAAAAATATTGTTGTCCCCTTCGGGACTATGATGCGACGCGACGACAACGTTTCGATGGTGTCAGCAACACACCATAGAACCAAATCAGGCCTCGTCTGCCAAGCTGAAAGCTTAATTTGGTACGCGCGACTACATTTAATGAAATAAAAATAATTTCATTACAAAGTCCTTGTGCTACCCAGGAAGTTGCTGACAATTTCGAATATAATTTTCAATTTCAAAATGACTGCCAAAGAAATAACCACCATTCAGGGCATCACACCCTCAGGTTTCGTTGTACAATCCTCTCCAGTCAGATACCACCCCATTCCATACTAAAAACCTACCCCACACCCTAATACTCTTGTGCAATTAAAAAAGATATATTAAATTAGCAGAAGAAAACTTCAGAATCTCGCCCTTAATATCAGGCAGACAGTATCAGGGTCCTTACGCTAACATAGGGAATGTAAGAAAGTGGAAAATTTCCATTCGAAAACTTCTATTTTTTATGACTCGTGCCGTTTTGTATTATTTCAATACAAAGTAGATTCGGCTCTTGACAGCGATGGTGGCGCGCGTGGTGGCGGAATGGCACAATAAAATGACATCCCAAGACTTAATTAACTATTTGAAAAGTTATGTGCGTTGGTTTCGGTGTTTCCTGGAAGGGAAGTCCTTAAGTGAAAATAAAAACTCGTAATTATATCTTCCATCTTTGTGGTACCTTGATACGTTGGTGATACATATTTAAGCTGGGGAAGCGGTTAAGAATTGAAATATATTTCATTTATTTTCTTTACTTAATGTAATAGAAGTTTTCATTTCTTTCTGGGCAAAATTTTGTGTTGCTTTTTCCGTAGAGGATTGTAAATGCCAAATAAAAACTACAACAAAATAAAGGATGTCTTATGATCGATAAATAACATTGAAAACAAATTTTTAATGTAAAATTCCTTTTATTTCCTATTGCCTATACGAATCCATGTAAATGCATTATGAAGTATGGCACTCGCTGCCATTAAAAAACAAGGATATTAAATCATAATTCAAATATTTTCCTACACGTGCCAGTTAACGCTCCACCCCCGCCTCTTTTTATCGTCGCTGAATCAACACAGAAATCCAAAGGACTAAAATAATTATATATATGAAGCATATTACTTGACTAAAGCACTTTAGGATTTCTCTTGCTCATGACCTTGGAACGAAAGCGTTTACCTTTATCGAAGGTAGACAGACTTTTCAGGCCTAACAGTTCCTTATACAGGATAACCTTGATTTATTTTAAATAATCAAGATTTTATCCTTGAAACCAATATATTTAATGTGTGTCGTTTGTAACTGCTTTTCCCGCTACGTATTTGTGAAAAGAAACACTTTCCAACCTCATTAATTCACTTTGCAACATTTAATCACATAATAAGGGGAAAGAGGACTTTTATGGCTGCTACATTGACAAAGTGATTCGTTTTAATGTTATTTAAAAAAGATAACAGAACAAAGTCTTTCTGTGTTTACAAAAAATAAAAATAAAATGGCTCACAGGGATGGAAATTGAGGAAATTATTGAGATTCTAAGAAATGTAAAAAATGCCGAAATAGAGCTCATTTTGAACAAAAGAATACCTAGAACGACAACGACTCGAACGATCTAACAATTTTTACTTGCGATTATAGGTACTATATAATGCAAGTTATATAGTATATGTACCTCCATTTGTACAGATTACAAATTTTGAGATAAGAATCAAACATGACTCTACGATGATAGAGAAATATATTTGAGTTACTGGCGAAATTCTGTCTGTCTGTCCGTACATATGTATTTTGAGCTACAGCCTAAAAGGTTGGGCTAATCGTTTTCAAATTTAGAGCAGGCAATTATTTTGACACTAGCTTCTACCCGCGACTTCGTCGGCGTGGACTCCAGATCAAGCATTCTGGTTGAATTAGTTTTTTCTACAAGTTATAATTTATTTTTATATAGATAATGAACACCGAAGTGATATTCCGCTATAACTGTATATTTCTATATTTCTGTATCTCTGTCTCTACATATTTCTATATTTTTATGTCTCTTTTTTTTTATATATATTTTTTTTTTTTTTTTTTTTTGACACCACTGCAACTGCCCACCCTTACCTAGCTTAAATCTACCCTACAACTATGTAAGCCGACCATAGGCAATAGTGTCGACTGCAAGTATCAGCCTGTAAGCCACCAAAACTGGTGCAACTGATCAAAATATTCCCTCCGGTCCCGATCGGGCCCAGCCCTACTGAACCGGAGGCGCTCTGCTTCGCTCCCTCCGACAATGTCTCGGTCGTAAAGGAGCCGCCTATCCACAGTTTTTCGGCCGACATGGTAGATCAACGGGATCGCCGATCTATCCTGTATCAGCCCTCGACTGTCTAAATAAAAGAAAGCCTCGGGCGGGATGAAACCGCTTGAACGTGTTTTTTCAAAATATTCATCTTGGGGGTAGTAAGCCCCGAAGATTTGGCCATTAGCCGAGGTTATCGCTCTTGTAATGTGTCCGCGAATGAGCTTCATTAAAAAGTTATCTATCCTGTTTATATTAGCCCCGTTATATAGGACCTCGTTGGGATAGTAGTGTTTGTACTCCGACTCTGGTGTTCTATAAAGTCCGAGACAAGTGCGAAGGCACTGTCTCTCGAACACCCGAATCTTTTCCATTAGAGATGGTGCAACGTTGAACCACACAGGGCATCCGTAGGAAATCATCGGCCTGATGAGGGCCATGTAGCAATCACTTTCACCCTGCTATCAAGGCGGCTGCTATAAAACAGCCGTCTTGTCAGGGCAAAAGCACCCCTAGCCCTGGCCAGAGCAGCCTCTACATGCCGATTGAAATATAGAAATTGATCCAGCCAGATACCAAGGTACTTTACCACACTTTTACTCGCCAGTGGATGTCCATGTGGCCCAGCGATCACTAGCTTGCGCCAGTTCTTTCTCGTATCCCTAGAGGCCCCAGACAAAGGGGTTCTAAACAGGATAGTTTCACATTTCTGGAAGTTAATTTTCAGCTTCCAATCATTACAGTACTTTTGAATTTTATCGAAATCGCGTTGCAAGAGAATTCTGATGACTTAAACTTTTGGACCTGTTCTGTACGCAACTAAATCATTGGCATACGCAATTGCATGAGGTAGACTCCCAATGAGATCGCTGGTGTAAATACTAAAGAGAATCGGTGAGTTCACCGCTCCCTGTTGCAGACCGTTTTTAATATCAAATGTTGTGGCAGAAGTCACATTGCCACTCTTGACAGCAAACTTTCTACCATTAAGCATGTCGTAAAGCATATATAACAGTGGTTTACTTATGCCCCATCTGGTTAGATTCAGATAAAGACCCTCTAACCAAACGGTGTCGAAAGCCTTCTCCAAAAAGACCAGACAGGCCCCCGCGCATTGTTTCTTAGCATTGTTCCATTGGACAGCAGATACTAGCTTGGACGCGGGTGTCTGGAATTATATTTTTGTCCTCGGCCCACTTGGACAAAGCTCTATTTAAGACTTTTTCAAATACTTTGCTGATACTCGGAAGAAGACTTATTGACCGAAAATTTGCCGGATTGGAATTATCCTTTCCCTTTTTCGGGAGAGGATGTACAACAGCTGTCTTCCAGCTCACTGGATAATATGAATTATTCAGCGCGTTGTTAAGCAGTGTTGTGTATATATCTATTGCATCATCAGGAAGATGTCGTAGTACAATATTGGGTATGCCATCGACTCCTGCAGACTTCTTTTTCTTTAATGATGCGAAGATCATCTGGAGTTCGAGATGAGCAGGGAACTTGGCCCATTTCGCTCGGCGATGGTGGCGTTTGCCAGATTGTCTTCATTGAACCTAGTAAAACCAAGGTCCTCAGATCGCCATTGCGTGATGTTATTTCTAAGGTAAAAGTGATTCAGCAGAGCTCTGTTCTCCAGATCGTGATTTAGGTGAATGGATTCATTCACCTTATACACTTGCTGAAAAACAGACCCTACTATTTCAACCTTCTCCAATGGATCTTCAATCATAAAGAAATCGTCGTCCAAGACGGCGTTTCCCATATCTATTCCTGCGGTCAGGAGTATGTTCTCGTTGTCTGTTGTTCTCTGAAGTTTTATGTCTCTATATTTCTATTTATATTCACATCTCTATATTTCCATATCTCAGTATTCTTACATATTTGTGTATATCTATATCTCTATATCTCTATACCTCCATATCTCAATATATCAATATCTCTATATCCCTACATTTCTATATCTCTATACCTATATATCTCTATATCTCTTTATCTCTACATCTCTATATCTATATATCCATACATTTCTGTATCTCTATCCGGCTCAGCTCTATCAAGAAAAGCGGAAATCGATTACTCTGCATTAACAAAGAGGAATAAACCTTTTGAATATCATCTATAAGATTCTGTGCAGCATCTTATGAGAACCAACGTGTTAAGCCGTTTACTATCAGAATAATATGGTTGGCTTTAGATCTCTAAAATCTACGATCCACGAAATCGTTAAGTTATGCTTAGAATGGAGGCCTACCGCCTGTTCTTCGATTTAAAGGCAGTCTACGAATTTGTAAATTGAAATGAACTGCACCGAACTATTTCCTGCTAAACCGATTCGTCTAATCTGGATGATGTTGGAGTATGCTCTACTGAAATCTTCGATGCCACTAGATTGTTAAAAAAAGTAACGCACTGTGATGCATCTGTTTCAACATTGTGCTTGAAAAGGTTACAGAACACCAAGGCCATTGCATCAGGAACTATCTTTATTTAATCAAAACTTGGTGTTGCTTATGACATTGAATTGATAGGAAGAACTAAGCGAGCAATTAACAGTAGAGTCGAATGATTATAAACGAGGACAAGACGAACGTAGAGTCACTCTTGCTACCGGGTAGAACCAACTAGGTGCTATACAAATCATTCGTAAGGCCTTCCTTTATGGTACAGTAGTAAGGACTCTTTTCCAGTCAAATGCGAGCTTCCTGGGGGTATTCGGGAACTACGAACGATTTGAGACCCAGAAAACAAGGTAGACCTCATCTTCAGTGGAGCAACCAGGTAGAGAAGACAAGCTAGAGGTATAAACACAGCTAGTGTCATAAATCCAGATCCAATAATACCATGTTGTTAAGCACGACCAAAAGTAAGAAAAAGTAAAAAAAAAAATATTTTAATAAGAAAATCTTATTCACGGAAGGACATTTAGTAAAATTGTAACCCGGAAAACGATAAAAAATTAAACCGCTTCAAATCCGTTGGGAAATCCATCAGCCAGTTTAAACTTCCTTCCAGTTTATTGAAAAATAGCTCAATGGATACTTGTGGGTGGCATCAGTTGATTCTGTTATAGTGGTTGCTATAGCAGCTTGTTCTGTGGTGATATCTACAACAAAAAAAAAAAAAAAAAAAGAATTAAATCTACTCCATACCGTCAAAAGAATGCAAAATTCACTAAAACTTCCATACATACACATTATACATCCACACAAAATAGTATAGCAGAGAATAGTTCCAATGCAAAGGGCTCAATACCCAGATGGAAGTCCCCTGTGTTGAAAAAAAAACTTTGTTCTCATGGAGTAAACAACCCGCTGAAGTTAGAACCAACAGTACAGAGCAGTGCCATATTGAATTGGCGATGAAACCGGAAATTGAAAAGTACGTTTCGACAACTTCCATATACGTTTTAACGTACGTGCAACGCCAAATCGAAAGTGTTTGCATTTGGCACTGCATTTAAAAGCGCCCATCGAAAAAGCCAAACGAAAAAAAAAGAAAGACAAGGAGCAAACTTTTTCAATCAACCAGAATTTTATTGTTTCACCTAACCGTGTTTCACTTCACGGCTGATAGTCTCGAAATATTTCGCTCCAAAAATACATATACAGCGGAAAATGTGGCAACACTTTGCACTTTTATCCTGCTTGCTTGTCGAAGTTTCTGTAAATGTAATCGTTTAAGGAAAACTAAATGTTATCAAGAAAGATTTCGTTTAAATGTTTCGTTCAAGTGAATAACGTACGTGACCTTTGCTAAATAAGGTGTTTGAAATATCAACTGAATGAAAGTTGAAAACCTTCTCACATTCTTAAACATATACAAAAACGAGTGAAATTTTCGAGAGTCGTTATGGAGGCAGGTTTTTTTCCATGAGAACTATCCAGATCGTTTAAGTCCATTGAAATTTAACAAAATATTGTAATTTTAGACTCGACATTGGGCGCCATTTTTGATTGAAGGATTTCTTGGATGATTTAATAAAGAAGAAAAAAACCAACGTAGCCGAAGCTTTTTTTTAACCCAGGAATCCACACACTGAAAGCTTAGCAAAATATCTGGAATCAATCATTACAACAAGAAACTGACATCAGAAAGACTTTCAAGGTTTTTATCTCTCATATTTTCAAGTCTTCTTTCAATATTATGAAAATTGATACTGAATTAATGCTATTCCGATTTTTATGTAAATTTAAAACCAGCATTCAAAATAAACACCATAATTTACTCTCGTATTTTATGGCATGTAATCCGTAATGTGTCTGTCATTACATATTGATATTATTTAAACGAAACCGACCTTAAATGACCGGAAGGCATACAGTGAGATTGACTATCAATGTTTCAGTTAACAATTTAAACATCGATTTTGCAGTCTTTGGCAGGACATCGAATAAATTTAAATATGTCCACATGTTTGAGGTAAAAAAAGAAAAATATCGCAAAATAATTGATTTACAAAAAAAAAAAAATTAAGAGATGTCATTATAAAATTTTAACATATTTTGTTTTTTTCTTTCATCTTTACTGTAGCTGAACTATTGTAATTTTTTTTTAACTTGCGATTTATAGGTCCTAATATATAAGCTATGCATTCGTGCAAAAAAAAAATTGAGATAACAATCAAACATGACATTACGGTGATAGAGAAACATATTTGAGTTACTGACAAAATTCTGTCTGTCGGTCTGTACAGATGTATTTTGGACTGTAGCCTAAACGGTTGGGCCAATCGTCTTCTAATTAAGGACTAAAATATATTTTGACATTCTACAGAGGTTTTTTGATTGTTTTTTTTTTCTTCGACTTTTCACGAAATTGATGATCCGATTACTATCAAAATTGATATTCAAGAAGATGTATCCTAAGTAAGCCCGCATTAACTTTTTTCAAAAACTATTTTTTTTAATTTTTTTTTATTTTTGAAAAATCATTTTTTTTTTTTTTTTTGAAAACGGGTTGGTGATTTTTTTTTTAATATTGTTTTTAAATGTATATTATGTATTTTTGTGCTTAATTTTGTGTTCTTGAAATATTTCTTCAACTTTTTTTTTATTTGTACAAAAAAAAACCGTTCCAACGATTTTGAAAAAAAATCATACTTTTTTACATTTCTTAAAGAAATAAAATTGCGCTTAAATTATTGCACTCAATATACAATCTAAAAGAATAAAAACGGTTCTATATAACAAATTTCGAAAATTTCATTCTAAATGGAAGATGTATTGCTGTAAAAAGTTGCTGAAAGTTTTATCAAACTTGTTGTTAAAGATTGTATGACAGGTACCGTTATTTTTCGACCTAGAGCAAAAATAAAAAAACACCCCACGAGATACTACCAAATAAATACTAAATACCAAGTTTGAAGCAAATCGGCTCATCTGTTTAGGCTGTAGAGGTGCGAACAGACAGACAGACGGACGGAAATTCCGGACCCACTTTTTTCGACATCCCTATCATCGTAATGTCCTGTTTGATTGTTAGAATTTTTTTTTCACGAATCCATAACTTGCCTTATAGTACCTATAAATGCAAGTAAAAACGATAAATGAGATACATATATATGAGAAATGAAAAATAAAACCAGAACAGTTAGAGAATCCCTAAGCTAGAGTGAGAGTGAGGCTTGCATCAGCAAATATCAGAGTAGTTAAAAAAATCACGCGATTTTTTCAAGTGTTCTGTTATTCGCTGATGATTTTCAAAACAAGCCTCACATTAGCTATTTTGGTTTTTGAAAAAAAAAATAAGATTCAATATTCTTCCTCAAAAAGGTGTATTTTAGTGGTGAAGAATGCGAGGAAGAAGGGGAAAGTCCTGATGTTGTCGCCCATATCTATCTGTGTATCTGTGTGATACGTATAAGATATCTCATATGAGAGAAATTTGGGGCCTTAATTAATTTTTGGTTTGGGGACTTATTTTCCTGAGCTCACGAATTTAAACTTTTGCTTATAATAAATTGCTAAAATCTGTATGATTTTTTTTCTTTATTCGACAATTTTTATCATTTGAGATTTTCAAATTATTGATGGGAAATTATTTCACAAGAATCTAAGACTCTTCGTGGGAATTTACTTCACAACAGAAAAGTGAAATTATTTCCCACAAGTTGTGAAGTTAATTCCCATGTGAAGTTAATACCTGTGAAATTAGGTCCCAACACCGAAAATTTTATGCACCCGAACCACATACATACATAAGAAGTGCGTGTTTTGAATGAGTTAAGCGAACTTTAGGAATTCGCACGAGTGAAATTCTGTATTTTTGTACTGCTTGCGTTTTCAACTGCGAAGCAAAAATTGTTTTTTTTTTTTAGGAGAACTTACATACTTATTGTAGAATTTGAAATTCATTAAGAATAAATTGTTTTGTTCGTCAATTTAATAACCCAAGAAAATTCAGTTTTTATAATATTGATGTCTGCACATAATGTTTATCTGCCTGTGGCATTTAATACTTCAAAATCTCCATTTTAAATGATGAAATTGAATTTTCTACCGCTTCGCTAACAAATGCATTTGCTTTTGGTCGGAACTTCCATCTGAATCGCATTGCAATTTTTTTCGTACCTTAATGGGATGCTATGAAGGAGTTTAGAACCACGTTTGTCCTGCTGCATGCTGCTTTGCCTAATATCCGAGCAATAATTCATGTTCCCATATCTGATAGTGATGGTGATGCTGAAATGCGTGATTTTGTTGAGCGTCTCTCTAGTATTGTTGCCACAGGAAACAAACCGTTTCCCTAGCATGATGGTGGCTGCAGCAGCGGTCCGGTGGTGGACTATTAAATTCGCCAATGCATTGTTTTGACAAAAAACTAATTGAATTCTGGATGAGTGAACAAATTCGGTTTATATGTGTGGTCAACTGTCTAAACCACAATCCAATTTTCGCCGGTGGCGCCGCGCAATGAAATTAATAATGCAGTATTAAAATGAGAAGTTTTTTTTTTGCCCAGTCTGTTGGATATTTTTGCGCAATGATTTTGATATTTGAGTTTTTTTTTAATTGTTTGTTTTATATATTGAGTCATAATATTTAGAGAGAAAACAATGAAAATAATAAAAAGCTGACATATCCAGGGTTTTGAATTTATTTACCGAATTAATTGAATTCAGGCGGAAATTTAGAAGGTTTTTTATTATTTGCTAAGGAACGTTGTTAATTTTATATTTATAAATGCAAAAACAACTGGAAGCTAGATTTCATGACCATTTTAGAAAAAAGGAATTTAAAGATAGGATTTCATGAAGTTTTCCCCTTTTCCGTGGAATTTTGATATACATTCCATTCAATTTGTTGTTGTTTTATTTATTAAAACAATTTATTTTCTATGTTTTGGATTCTATCCCTATGTAAAGTAAAATCCTTGTGCCATCTTTATTACCAGGATCTTCATATAAGACGCGGTATTTAAGAACTATTTAGTATGTAAAGGGTTTTCATAACCAAACATAATAAACCTAAGCACTTAGCAGCATTCTTAGATATCTCAAATATATGATCGTTCCAACGGAGGTTGTCGTTAACACACATACCGAGTACTGAGAGCTTTTCGGTTTCTTCGATGTAAGTGCCATTCATGGACAATGGCATTGGGGATATGTTTAGCTTAAACGACGGAAGACAGCTTTGAGTTTTTGAAGCATTAAACTCCACACGATTCCTATTACCCCATTTGACAATGCTGGAGTTTAATGAGCTTGACATACAGTTCCGTTGCAATTGTACGTCCGAAGGTGAAGGACGTGAATTATCGAACGAATATGAAAAGCTGTTGGTAGAGTCGTCAGCAAAACAGTAAATTGGATTAGAAGTAACAAACAGATGATCATTTATAAAGATGAGGAAAAGATTCGGAGACAGAACAGAGCCCTGGGGCGCACCAGCATTTATTTTGTGCGAATCAGACTTGAATCCTTCCAATACAACTTTTATTGAACGGTCCATAAGATAGCTTCTAATCCAACGAACAAGAGTATTATCGATCCCAAAAGCACGCATTTTTGATAAGAGAGCTTCTTGCCAAACTCTGTCAAATGCCTTGGAAATATCGAGCGCAATAATCTTAATTTCGCCAAAGCGATGTAAAGATTTGTTCCACTGTTCGGTGAGAAATGCCATCAGATCACCAGTGGAACGGTTGCTGCGGAGGCCATACTGACGGTCATGGAGAAGCTTTCGATCTTCGAGACATTCCTTCAGCTGACGGTTAATAATAAAATAAATGATAAAACAATTATATCATTTACACGTGTTGTTGAATGCTATATCCATCCATGGTGATTTGGCAAAACATACTGAGTAAATGATAGCCAATTTGACGCTATCAATTGTCAAAGTTTGGACGTCCCTATTGGTAGACCCTATATATCTACATCAAGTCCATCGAAGTCATCGATTAATATTGGCCCATGATTAGGAGGGTGCCTGTTCCCTGCTCCGATTTCTCTGATGATTTCTCGGTCTTAATAGAAGCACCTATACAACAGTCTGACGGCATCATCGGCATACGTTACTACTAGTGTTGGACACTACCTCCCAGTTGCAAATAGTATTGACTATTGTTTTTGCTGTGATTATTGATAGCAGCGGAATGTCAAACATCGACAGTAAAGAATATGATCTTGCATTGGGTGATACCACAGTTAAGCTTTTTATTAAAAGTAGCGATACAAGTGGAATCAATTTTATTAATGTAGTCCAGTCATTATATACATTTGAAAATGCAAGTGGATATGTTGTAGAGGGGGCTCCAAAAAGCTTAACTCAAAATTGTCGACCAAGATTTCCTATGAGCTTTCGCCGCCATCTTGGAAGAAGAGCTAAATTTGTTTTTTTTCCCAATAACTCGGCTCTAGGTTGAGATACGAAAATTGTGTATACTTTTTTGTTGCTTTTTTTGTGCTCTACAATAAAGTTTTATACATTTTTCACCTAATGTTGATCGTTGTTGAGATATCGACCGCGAAATTGAAAAATTTGAGAGATTGAGATTTGTTTTTTTTCAGTTTTCTTTTTTCTGCTGACAGATATCAAAAAAGTGTTCCAAATAAATTTGTAGACCGTTTTAATACCTACAATATGTTTTTAATTTTTTTCATTTTGGACCAAAATTACGTCTCGTAGCGCTCCACAAAGTCAGAAAGTAAGCCAATAATTCTTTATTATGTTGATATATTGGTCTTTAATTGACTCATTTGACATTAAAAAAAACAAAGGCTCAGCGTCTTCACAATTCAGATTGAGTGAAATAATATTGGCACACACAAAGAATGATGTTCTTGATAAAAAAAACAAACAGAGCTGTTCTATGAATTAGAATTAGTAGAATTAATTATACTTTTGGTTCTGTGATAGTTAATGTTTTGATTAATGAAAAGCACTAAATCATGGGAGCTACAGATCCAAAACGTTTAACAGAATTTACTTTTGCCGATAAAGTGTTTTTTCTGCTCATATGGAGTTCAAGCAACAGAAGCTGCAATTAAATATATTAGCCGTTACTTTTACCTCAATGGGCCAGAAAAGCGCAATCGAATTGTTACAATTGAAGGAAGTTGTCAAAGCCGCAGAGTATTGCTGCAATTTCTGCTGGAGGAAATGAAAAATCAAGGAAGGCTTTCCTTCGCTCCTTGCCGGTGTTGATAAAGTTCCCCATTAAAGCATTAGAGGGGAAAATGAGCAATAAAACAGCTGCTATATGCTATATTTTTAGAGCCTATACAAGGTGAAGTAGCGGTACATCCATTGGACATCCTAACATCGCTTTGGTGAAAGTGAAATTATTGCTCTTGATATTTCCAAGGCATTTGATAGTTTGGCATGAAGTTCTCTTATCAAAAAAGCGTGCTTTTCGGGTCGATGATACTCTTTCTGTTTTATCTCCGACACTTTTTCTCATTTTTGTAAATAACCTTTTGTCTCTTACTTCTAATCCACTCAACCGTTTTGCTGACGACTCTACCCTCAGATTTTAATACTCGTTCGACGAAACACGTCCTTCGTCTTCAGACGTAGAATTGCAACGGTACCGTATGATAAGCTCATTAAACTCCGATTTACAAAGCATTGTAAAATGGGGTAAAAGAAATCGTGTGGAGTTTAATGCTTCGAAAACTCAATACTGTCTTCTGTCGTTAAAGAAGCGTTCACACGCTGACAAAACAATGGGACAGTACTCAATTGCCTTGTCCGAGCTTCTTGAACGGGGTTGGATGATGTCGATATTGTCCTCAGGAATAGCTCGGGAGGCTAGCTCGGAGAACAATGTAATGACAATTGTCTTGTCATAGAAATAATTATTCACATGGAACAATGATTGTCTTGTCTCATTGTCTTGACCTCTGAATTGTCCCATGTGAACCCTGCTTTAAGCTAAACATACCCCCAATGCCATTATCCATATGAATGTCACTAGCATCGAAGAAACCGAAAAGCTTTCAGTATTCGGTATGTGTGTCAACGACGACCTACCTCCGTTGGAACGACGACCATATATTTGAGATCACTAAAAATGCTATTAATTCCTTAGGTTTTCTGTATCGAGGTTTTTCCCATACTGATCTGGGTACAATTTTTAAATCGTTACGCCCAAAACTTGAGTATAACTCACCTCTGGACAGGTGCTTGTCAAGCATCGCTACACTAACTCGATAGAATATAGAGCATTGAGATTGATAGAAAATAGAACTGTTTCCAAAACAATTGTCCTTCTCGAATACCGACGCAATATTTCATTTCTTTCCTTATATTATCGTTTCTTTTACAAAAAATGTTCCCTCGATGTAGCTAGCTATATCTTTCCCCTTAAAAAATTCACCCGTAATACCCTTTTTGTTCGGAATGCACATCAGTTCATCCTTGAGCCCAATTTCGGAAGTACCGTGAAATATAGACATGAATAGTTTACCCGGCGAGGGTTTTCCTTGCCATTACAATTTTAATGCATTCAAAACCAATTTGAATCGACACCTTCTGTCTCTCACGCAGTGCGTTAAACATTATAAGAGCACCACAAATTCCTTTTGTGCTCGTTTCAAAATAAAAAAAATCGAGTTTTTTTATTAAGATAAAGTGACATCAGCGAAATAATATTTCCTATAAACAACGTCCCTGATTGCCTTAATTAAATAAAAAATTGTTCTGCCTTCATTTCATCCATCTGTTGTTATGTTTTTGTTGGTTGTCAATGTATTCAATCAGCAAAACATCCGAAAGCAATAGTTCCGATTTTTTTTTTTTAGAAGCTCACTTACTTTTTTTATAAAAAAAAAATATATTCGTATTTGTACACCTTAATTTAAAAATTGTATTATTCGGCTCATAGCCACATTTATCGACCCATTTAGTTCCAACGACCAGACATGCAGCATGCAGCAGATATAATAAATTCAATACAGCCCCTGAAGCATCCTCAGTGCATTTTGGTGTCAATCACCCCACAATGCAGAATATACAAAAATGCCATAAGGACATAAGGACTTATATATATAAATTGATATATCATGTATGTATATAAGTATTTTTATACGTTTTTTTATATGCTATTGCTTGGTCGGGGTCAGACATGGATATATATTCAGAAACAATGCATTAAGGCTGACCAAAATATGGCCGCTCAATTTGTCGGTTTGTACGGTTGCAATCAGCAAAACCTCGTTCAATGGTCTCAATGGCCCACCGCTTCCATCTGGGAATGAACCACAACAATTCTTTTATTTTATGTGTGTTGTTTTTATAATATGTTTTTTTTATATATATTTATATTAATTTTTTTGGTTTCAGTTAATGCATTCTTCAAAAACATTATCAATGATAGCATTTCACTTGCGATTATAGGCAGGGACTAAAAGGCAAGTTTAGGATTCGTGAATATAAAAAAATTGAGATAACTATGAAACATGACATTACGATCATAGACAAGTCTAAAAAAGTGATCGACACAAAAGGTCCGTCTGTCTGTCAGTATGTATAACGAGCTGCAGCCTAAACAGATTAAGAGATTATCTTTAAATTTGGTGTGTGTGATTCTCCTGGCATTCCCCAGAGGGAAAATTGAAATTTTATTTTTAGGCCTAAAAATAATGGTATACCTGTCATATGACCGTTTAGGAAAAGCTTATTTTTCTCAAAAACGGCTCAAACGATTTTGATGAAATTTGTTGAGCATTTTTTTTGTTGGTATTGGCTATTTTTTGATAGCTTGAATAACTTTTTTATTCTAATAAAAATTAATTTTTAAAATTTTACATTTGAAAAATCAATATTTAAAAAAAAATAAAAAAATTTTTTTAAATTTTATAATCATATGTATATTAATAAACTCTAAAAAACTGCATACCAAAATTTCACAAAAAAAAATGTTCAAAAAAATTAAAAATAAAAAAACAGTATATTATCAAAACCGGTGCTACAATTTTCGAATTACAATTTTCATAAATTCTTTCTTCTATATTTTACTTGTTTCTGTCAAGGATCTTGCTTTCCAATGTAATTGGGCACATAAGAGCAAGTACATGCGACCCAGTCGTGCCCATTTTTATACTTTGGGTTCGTAAGCGGTAAAATATTGTATAATATTGAATATCAACCAATTTGTGTTGAAAATAGCACTTATTGTTATCTAGAAGTTATAGAGGAAAGAGGATCTGGAGAAAAGAGCTGTGGAAGTGAGCTCAAAAGTCTTAATATATTTCATAGGCGGCTATCCAACAACGATCTTCTTAAATCTTATAAAAAAACACTACCCAAATCACACACTAATTGAATACAAAACATTCAAAATGAAACAACTGCTATTGGCATCGAACTTCCGGCTATTGAAGAAGATGCATCATGCACTTCTTTACCGCATTCCATCCCAAAGCTACAAATCTGTTATCCAACATGCAGGTTCCAATCGTCGATATTCTTGCCGATATGGATACTTAAAACTCTATCCCCATGGTTCTGCAGAGCGAGGATGATTTACTACGATCTTCCTTTGTCTCGAAATCTATAAAAGACCTCAAGCGAACAGTAATACAAGCTGGTTTGCCTAATTACAGCCAAAATGGTGCAGTTAGTTCAAAATGTACTTCGGCCTCTTTTCTTCTCTGACTGGTCACAAAAGCGGAAGATTTTGTCCCGACACAAATCAAAATTATCCAATCTAAAGTTCTGGAACTTAGATTTTGTGGGTACAGCAAACTGCGTGAATCGGACAAAGGTGATCCCAGATCCTGCTTATTAGGTAAAAACAACGTTAATGAATTTTATCTAATTACAGCGATTGAAATCATTACCACACTGGTTTACTGGTTTGTGTTACATCATTTACGTGATCGGAAGTGCGGGAATAAATTAATGTTTTGAAAATGTCCAAATTTGTGAGCGAAGTACAGCAAATAAAGTTGCAATATATTTTTTTTAATTTTTTTCGTTATTTTGTTTGTTGGATTTAAAAAACAAAATATTTTATTTATGTAAAAACGGTTTTTAATTTGTGAAAAGATGTCTATTTTGCATTTTTGACCACATCACACACTCATAACAAGTGTTGTAGTTCGAGGGAACTCCGTCGTCTAATTTGGTGGTGCTGCTTTCTCTTCGTTATTCTCTTTGCTTTCATGCTTTACGATCTGAGCTCTCATAAATTTTGTTCCTGTTGTCTGTTGAAAGTGCTTATAAGCTCATAAAAGAATTCTCTTGTAAGGTAGGAATAGATTACTATGGGTCCACAGAAGCACTATTTTTTTTTTTTTTTTTTTTTTTTTTGAGGGAGAAAACTATGAATTGGCGTATATAAGTTTACAACAACAAATTTTGGACAATCTTTGAATTCTTTTGTATCAGTTTTTACTTGCGATTTATAGGGACTATAAGGCAAGTTATGCGTTCGTAAAAAAAAATTCTAACAATCAAACATGAAATTACGATGGTAGAGTAGTCAAAAAAAGTGGGTCCGGAAATTCCGTCCGTCTGTCTGTCTGTCTGTCTGTCTGTCTGTCCGTATCGATTCCTACAGCCTAAACGGTTGGGCCGATTTGATTCAAACTTGGTATATAGTATTTTTAGAGTACTCTACCCGACAGTTTTTCGAATTGGCATTCTAGCTCCAAAACTAACGATACCTGCCATATAAATTTTAATGAAAAACTTATTTTTCTCCAAAACGGCTCCTACGATTTTGATAAAACTTTCTGAATGGTGTTTTCTATGCAAAATCTATCTTCTAGTTTAAATGGATTTTTCAGAAAAAGTTTTATAACGGTACCTCTCATATGACCGGTTTTTTATAATTAACGCGCGCACAAGGGACTATTTGTTTCAATTTTAATGTGGAACACACTGCGCGGGCATTAGGAAGATAGGGAGGGGAGAGATAGGAGGTGTCGATTAACATTGGTTTTGAATGTTTGTATATCAAAATGGCAAGGGAAAACTCAGACTTTCTCGTTAACTAATTGGCGGATTTTGATAAAAAATTTTAATTGTGTAGTGTTTTATGATTTAAAAAATATTGCTTATTAAAATTTTCAAAAACATTTTTTTTTTATTTTTAATAATTTAAAAAGAATTATTTTGTGTTTTGAATATTTTGAAAACTGATAAATAGATAATTTTTTTTTTAATTTTTCTCTTAGTATAAACTACAGATTTCTTTAAATTGACATACTCAAAAAAAAATTAAATTCGAAAAGTTAATATGTTTTTTAAACTGGTCGAACGATTTTGAATTGAAAAATTCGTAAAATAGAAAACAGAAAAATAAATAAGATGGCTTACAACATTTTTTTTGAAAAACGTTATGAATAGTGTTTTTTTGATTTAAATAAAAAATCATTTGTTTAATATTTTCCCCAAAATTTTATTTCATGTTGCTCGGCTAAGCCCTAGCCATTAGTCAAATAAAAGAAGGTGACAACCTACATACATACCTACGTATTTTAAAGCATTTCATCATCATTAAAACACAGAATAAATAAGGAAGCCTATGATAAACACACAAAAACAACTAACAAATAAAAACACTATTCGATTACTACTGAATGCAAAAATTTCAATCGACTTTTAATATTGTCTTTTTACCCACTCGCTTAACAGTAGTTGGAATGTGTATCCTAATTTTAGTACCTACCTTCCTTCCAACCTTATTATAGGTACCTAATATCCTTAATAAATTCCATTAATACCCACACCATACGTTTATCGATCCATCAAACATAATTAAGCTATTTTAATTAATTTGATTTCAAAAAGTAAATTATTGTTATTGGGACCTATATAGGTCCATATATCTAACATTATTGTCTTACTGCTGATTCCCACGAATCTTTATACCAGTTGTTCAATTTATTCCATACCAAAATGAAAATTAAACTAAATTAGCAAATTATATTATAAAAAGTAAACAACAAGTGGAAATATAATACACTTAAAAACTGCAAAAGCTAACAATCCTATATATTTATGTGTTTATTCCTTTGTCGTGACGCATGTTCGTTCGAGCTTCAAACCAAAACGATTCGAACAAAGTTGCACGTCAAAAAAAACATTAAAATTAAATCTTTGTCAAAAAGACGCCTGCACTTAAAAAGGAAGAGTAGGAAGAGTACATATGAGCAAGTACGTGCGACCCAGTCGTGTTTTTTATTTTATATTGTATTGTTTGATATAATTTTGAGTAGGTACCTAATTAAAAATTGTTGAATTGTTTACGTAGTAATTATGGTGTGACAATGGATAATGAAACTGCAAAATACTCTTAATAGTGGATACCCCTTATATTTTTAGTCCAGTCATCGGTTTTTTCTCGAACTGTGCACATCGTGGTGAGTCATTAATTTTCGTTGACAGTTGTTTCATTAGAAATAAATATTTATTCCTATCGTACCTTTTCGGTGTGATTGCTAGTGCATATTAATTTAGGGTTTGATGGCGCCAAAGCCACGTCCCCAACCTTCCAATAGGTTCGGAGGTCTCGAAGTTATTTCCATCTTCAAACCCCCTGATCCCCCGAATCCATCAGATAGACAAAATAAAAGACAAAAAACCGCCTCCGTAATATTTTCTGAATATCCCGAACTTCCAAAGAAAATTTACTCAAAAAATCCACGTTTTGTGCTTATTTTTTTAAACAGTGAAGAAAAGCCATTAACTTTCATTAGCATATTCCTTCTCAAAAAAGTCATCGATTCAATCAGTACAGAATATGAAAAGATCTCACAATTGAGAGATACAATTCTTATTCTAGCCAAAAATCCACAAATTGCAGACAAATTTATTAAATCCAACTCTCTCAATAATCTATGCCCGGTGACGATTAAACTTCACCCTAACGTCAATCTCACGAAAGGTGTGGCGTATGCCCCTTTCCTCATAAATATACCCGAGGCAGAAATTGTCTCGGAGATGAAATCTCAATACGTAACAGATATATATAAATTTACGAAAATACATGTAGGAAAGAAAAAACCAACAGGATTCTTGTTATTTTCCTTTCATCTCTTCCAACTACCTGACACTATCGAAGTAGGATGGTATAAACCAAAAGTCACTGAATATATTCCAAATCCAATGCGGTGTAAGCAATGCCAGCTTCTTGGACACACAATTAAATGGTGTAAAAGAGAACCTTCATGTGTCAGCTGCAACCTCCCACCACACAAAAATTCCGATTGTACTCGCATCATGTGTGCAAACTGTCAAGGCCCTCATCCAGCCTCATCCCAGATATGTCCAAAACAAAGAAATTCTGAAAAAACCAAAACAAAATCGTCTTTAGCCGAAACTAGACATATTTATAGAGAAAAAAACCCCCTCCCTATAATCTCTAACCCAAGATTATATTCCACAAAACTCAAAACAACATCAATTTCCAGAATTCCACCTCCCATTCCTCCTGTTCTTATTCCACATCCATCTCACTCAGAACAAAATATGCAAACGAAATACCCAAAATACAACAGCTACAACTCCAATTCCTTTAAATAACCAAACAATAACTTCAGACAACCACAAAAAAATCATTCTAAGCAAATCAATGGAAATTGAAAAACAAAACTGTTCCCTAATCCCTTCTTCTCCTACCCGAAGTAATCAATTTATTAATCAAAAAACAACTTCTCGCCAACAACCACAACAAAATCCATACCCAATCATCTCCTCTTTCCTAAACTCCGCCGAACAAAAAACAACCTCTCTTCAACAACCACATCATAATCCAAACCCAACCATCTCCTCCCTCCTTAATTCCCATGAACAAGATTATGATGATGACACATAACAATAATCTTAATAAATAATACTCCGACTCTGCTCACCGAGTCTCGAATCATCATCGTTCTGTTATGAGCGGGGAAGATTCGAGACCCGATCAGCAGAGTCAAAGCGATGAACAAAGAAACGTTGCCAACATAAATTTCTTACATTCAAACAAAATACATAATTTAGCAAAACACCAACATATAAATTTAAACACTTTTAAAGTTCTACAAATGGAACTTAAATGGGTACTTTAATAACCTGCATGAGCTGCAATCACTTTTCCGGGAACACAAACCATCAATCATTGCCTTACAAGAAACACATATTAAAAATCCTTCGACCGTAAGACCTCCAAAAGATTGCACCTCGTATTTCCACCCCGACTCTATTAATTATGCAAAACAAAGCACTGGATTACTGGTTCACCACTCAATACCTCACAAACCTATCTCAATTAATTCCCAAATATCAACTGCAGCAGAAGAAATTAATTTAAGAATTAAAATTACAATTATCTGTCTTTACATCCCACCTGACCAACATTTCACAAGCTCCCAACTTGATGGCATTATTCAAGGTATTAACTCGCCTATTTTATTATATGGTGATTTTAATTCCTGGAGTCCCCAGGACTCCAAAAGACTATGTTGGTTTTTAGGAAACAAAAATTTATTAGATATCAACCAAGTTGCATTCAAGCATGGCAGAGGGACCATGGATGCGTTGCTGCAAATTGACGACTACATAACAAATGCTGTATTAAGCAAAAACCATGTCTCGATTCTTTCAATTGATTTTGAAAAGGCATTTGACCGCATTGGTATCCATATCATCTTAAACAAATTGGCAAAATGGAAATTTGGCCCAAAAATGTTCGAAATCATAAAATCGTTTCTAAACAATAGACAATTCAGAGCTAAAATAAACGGCGTATTCTCCGCCGTCAAAACTTTGAAAAATGAAATCCCCCAAGAATCTCCGTTATCAGTTATCTTGTTTATTATAGCCTTCAATGACATTTAAGATATTTTGATAAATTTGAAGACAGTCAAATATAGTCTATATGCCGACGATCTTATCACTTTTACTATGTGTAAAGAACTAAAAATTGTAGAAGCATTATTTTTAAAGATATTCGAAGAAATTGAAACCTGGTGTAACGTATCCGGCTCCAAGATCTCGGTAGAAAAAAGTTCAATTTTACATATTTGTAGTTGCAATAAACATATTTCCCTTAACTTTAACAATACTAATATTAATAATAACAACTATCTTAAGATCTTAGGTTTATATTTTGACTCATGTTATAGTTTTAAGAACCATTGTCTAGAACTTAAGAAAAACCTAGTTACCAGGTTGAATATTGTTAAAATACTAGCGTCCAAAAATAGCTCCTCACATGTAAACTCACTCATCCACGTAACGAAATCAATTATCCTTTCAAAGATTGACTACGGTCTAGCTATATATAGCAAATGCTCAAAAACAAACATGCAACAATCTCAACACCTTACCACGCCTCTGCAAGAATCAGTCTCAGGGCTTTCAGAACAACTCCCATCCGAAATATCCTCACTGAAAGTGGCCTGCCGTCGATTCCACATCGGTTCGAATATCTCACTTCACTCCTCGTTGCTAAGATCGCTACATCGGAAAACTCTCCGATTAAAACAGATGCCAAAAAAATATTAGCTCGTAAGAGAACTACCAAACAACCTTCTGCAATCCTAAATGCTGTAAGCTACTCAAAAAAAATGGACATCACACTAAACGCCCAACAACACCGATTAGTATGTTTTGCACCATGGTTTTTACCGAAAGAGTCCATCAATACGGAACTTACAGCCCTTCCGAAAAACTCAACACATCCGTCGGTTTACAGACAAATATTCCGACAAATCCGAAAAACCCACTGCCAATGGAACATTATCTACACGGATGGATCTAAAAGTGAAGCCAGCACGTCATTTGCCGTAGTTACCGAAAAAGGAGAGATCCCAGCTAAAGGCTTGAACAGCTGAAGCCGTTGCAATACTAAGAGCTGTAGAACAATGTCATCAGAAACAAACTCTTATATGCACATATAGCCGTTCCACAATCGACGGAATCCTTAACCACAACAATAAAAATCCAATTATAGCAAATGTACGAAACAAACTTATAGCTAATAAGGATAAGCTAAAACTCATTTGGGTCCCTGGGCATGCAGGTATACTAGGTAATGAACTCGCCGACAGCGCAGCAAGGAATGCCTCTTACGAACCTTTACTTACGTTTTTTTATTAACAACAAAGAAGACATCGAAAGGAACATCAAAAGTGCTTGGTGCGACAACAATACTAACCTATTCGAGATACTTAAATGTCCTACTGTTACAAATATTCAATTAGTTTTTAATTTACTTGCTTTGCTTAATTTAGAAAATAGAATATAACGTAAAAAAAATTAAACAAAATAGCCGAAAGCCTGGTAGCTAGAGCTGTAACATTATTTTTATATTAATATGTAATTTATTATATGTTAATAAATAATAAAATAAAAATATTTTTAGTGAAGTGCAATGGATCTTTACATTGTAACCTTGTATGCAATATTAATGTATACACATATCTAAGTGATTTCAAAACATTAGCCGTTACACGTCTTAAACAACAAAGAATTTATGAAAAATGTATTTTTTTTGAAATTTTGGTATGCAGTTTTTTAGAGTTTATTAATGTACATATGATTATACAATATAAAATATTTTTTTTATTGGTTTTAAAAATATTGATTTTTCAAAAAAAAAAATTCAAAAATTAATTTTTATTAGAAAAAAAAAGTTCTTTAAAATGTTGATATGCAGAATTAAACTACCTAGGTCTTCTCAAATATAAAATTTGACAGAAATCCAAAGGGCCGTTACAGAGAAAGCCAAAAAAATAAAAAAAAACGTTACATGAAAGGTACCGTTAATACACTTTTCCCGTAAATTTGTTTCTATACAATTGATAGCCAACATCAACAAAAAAAAATTTCAAAAAATTTCATCAAAGTCGTTGGAGCCGTTTTCGAGAAAAATAAGCTTTTCCTAAACGGTCATATGGCAGGTACCGTTATTTTTAGGCCTAAAATTAAAATTCCAATTTCCCCTCTAGGAAATGCCAAAAGAATCACACATCCCAAATTGGAAGATAATCGCTTTAGCCGTTTAGGCTGTAGCTCGTTATACATGTTGACAAACAGTCACAAAATAAAAAGTGAAGTATCAATATATAGGTCCACTAAGATGAATAATGAGGACTCTGTGCGTAATAAATCGGTTACAATACAAAGTTACTACACTTTAAAAGAAAGAGAAACTGAAAATTTAGAAAAAATATTGGCTATTGTAGTCCAGGCAAACTAAGCCTGAAAACAATAAACCAAAAAATACATGTAGTTCCAATTTTTGCAGGAATGTGTAGGAATGGGTCCCTTTACCCGCAAAAAAAATCCCCGTTAATCCGGATGCCGCGCGGGGTTTGGGGTGATTTAAAGGAACCTTTACACGGTTGCCCCCGCATATCTCAAAAACGGTTCGTCGTAGAAAAATAAACTCCGAAGGAAATATGAAGCTGATAAAATTTCCTACAATTAATTTACTTTGGCACTATATTTGAAAATAAAGAACTGTTTTTGAGATATAGTCTTTGAAAAATGGAACATTTTTCAATAAAAAAATTATTTTGCCAAACTTGTTGTTCTAACTCCTTACCAATTTTTTTAATCACAAAGTTGTAAATTGATAAGTTGTAAAGAATCTAATTTCCTACAAAAATATATGCAAAAGTATTAATTTATCTCTAAGAGTTCAAAAGATACAGCGAACTGAAATGTTATGATAAATGTCAAAACTTAGTCATAATATAACAAATCTTATATTTCGCAATAATTCCAATCAATATTTTCAAAAAATGGTCTAAATAAGTTGTACAGAATTCAATTTCGCGTAAAATGATTCCATAATAATATGTTTTGGGCCACCCACTACCAAACTACATTATGTAAGAGTTGGAACAAATTTCGACATCTTTAATTTTGTCTCAAATAGCTTTGTAAATAAATATAATAAAATAAATAATAGTGCATATAAAAGTTGTAAAATTGATGTCTGCGTCTTTGAAAATGAAAGCTAAGCAAAAAGCCCGCCGTTAGTGGTGACTCCGGTGCGGCTCAGGAGCTATTAGCAATTAAAAGGGAGAGATTCGGGGCGAACCAAGAACCTTCCACGTCCAATCATTTCACTACTGGAGGTGCAATAATTATTTTTTCTCACCTTATTTCTAAAATATAGAAGAAAAGTGTAGGTAGCTGGATTCAATGCCTTTCTGACAGTGCAAGAATCTTTCACGTAGGATGTCAAAATAACGAGATGTAGGCGCGAAAAGCTTAAGTGAAACATTTATTTTCTGGCACCTCACCCTTCAATCCACTCCTGGAGGCGCAGTTATTTTATCAAGAGAATTCTGATGTATGGATCAGGTAGCTAGACTCAATACCTATAAGATAATAATAAAATATCTACAAAACGAGATATAACCATCTGAAGACTTGAGTAAAAAAATTTGTTTTCCAAAACGCGACCTTTCAATTTGCTCCTGAAGGCACAGTTATTTTTTAAAGTACTTTGTCGTATACGGATCAGGTAGCTGAAATTAATACTAATAATTAATTATCACTGCAAGGACCATTCAACTACGGCCACCACATATATAAGTATATGCATGAGAAAAATTGAGTGAAAATATTAAATTTTTTACTCAATTTTTAACATGCCAATTCAATTTAAATGCAGGATTATAAAACAAACTTCTGGTTTTCAAATGCAGTATAGCACGTTATTGTAAGTGTTGCCGTTGTTTTTTAATATTTTTTTTTCAATTTAAACCATTTTTTCTAAAAGTGCCCCTACCTCCTAAACGAAGAGAGATAGACACCCCTCCCATAGTAAAAAGTGCTTGTTTTTGACCCCTCTACAAAAACCCGTTATCAAATCTTGGCGGCCAAGTTATCGTACTCTCCCCAATGCTTTGTTCTTGTTTTCATCCCCTGTCCCTTCACTTTCAATACTTGACTGAAACACAGGCAATAACAAAATGACGAATTTGTCAATTACATTACATTTTTTCTGTCCAATAGAGGAAAAGTAATTTGTACCTTATAACGGGTGATTTTTTAAAAGCTTGAAAACTTTTTTTTTTAAAAAAACGCATAAAATTTGCAAAATCTCATCGGTTCTTTATTTGAAACGTTAGATTGGTCCATGACATTTACTTTTTGAAAATAATTTCATTTAAATGTTGACCGCGGCTGCGTCTTAGGTGGTCCATTCGGAAAGGCAACTTTTTCGAGCATTTCGGCCGGAATAGCCCGAATTTCTTCGGAAATGTTGTCTTCCAAAGCTGGAATAGTTGCTGGCTTATTTCTGTAGACTTTAGACTTGACGTAGCCCCACAAAAAATAATCTAAAGGCGTCAAATCACATGATCTTGGTGGCCAACTTACCGGTCCATTTCTTGAGATGAATTGTTCTCCGAAGTTTTCCCTCAAAATGGCCATAGAATCGCGAGCTGTGTGGCATGTAGCGCCATCTTGTTGAAACCACATGTCAATCAAGTTCAGTTCTTCCATTTTTGGCAACAAAAAGTTTGTTAGCATCGAACGATAGCGATCGCCATTCACCGTAACGTTGCGTCCAACAGCATCTTTGAAAAAATACGGTCCAATGATTCCACCAGCGTACAAACCACACCAAACAGTGCATTTTTCGGGATGCATGGGCAGTTCTTGAACGGCTTCTGGTTGCTCTTCACTCCAAATGCGGCAATTTCGCTTATTTACGTAGCCATTCAACCAGAAATGAGCCTCATCGCTGAACAAAATTTGTCATTTTCGTCAATTTGTCACATTTCGAACCGAACACTGATTTTGGTAATAAAATTCAATGATTTGCAAGCGTTGCTCGTTAGTAAGTCTATTCATGATGAAATGTCAAAGCATACTGAGCATCTTTCTCTTTGACACCATGTCTAAAATCCCGCGTGATCTGTCAAATACTAATGCATGAAAATCCTAAGCTCAAAAAAATCATCCGTTAGTATATGCATTCCGATTTTTATCAGACGAAGACCGTGTTATCTTCTAGCTTTCACCAGAGTCTTCAAGGAAAGGTCTACCAAACATTTTTCAACCTGGATATATGTACATTTTAAGTGCATAAGTGAAAATAAAGGTTATTTTTTCAAACGTGGTATTTAAGACAAAGGAAATTGTTGAACAGGTGTGCTGGTTTATGATATTTTAATAAAAGTTCCTGCTAAGAATTTCAAAGACATACTGTATTTTGTGTTCTTTAAAAAGGAGCCACATTTTAAGATGAATGGCTATGTTAACAAGTAAAATTGTTTTAACCCCGTTGAACCTCAATCCCCAGACATCGCGTCCTTACCGATTTTCAGGATTGCATTATCATTGAATGTTGAAAAAGAAAAAGAAATGAAAAAGATAGAAAATAAAAGACAAGTCAAGAAATAAAATTGTTTCCTGCTTCTAGTAATAGAATTGTGAGTGGGAAAGATTATTCCTTATAAAGCTTACTAAGTAAAATGTGAGCCGTGCAAATCATCAATAAAATTAAGCATGACAATGGAATATATTTTTTATTGTGTCAATGCCCTTTTTTAATTATAGATTGAGTTTTATCGCCACAAGACGGGTTCAGAGGTTACGCCATCAAGCGTGGCAGTCTTGAAATGCTCATGCAAAACGAATGAGCTAGGAAACGCATTAATGGTGCTACTCCTTCCCAGAGCATCTTCTTTTCCACCAGCCAGGATGTATCTCTATGATGTATTTAGCTGCCACCCACAATGGTAAAATTGCTATTCCTCTTGTTAATTAACTGTTGAGAGGAGCACATTATTCCACGAAGTGAAGATAAATTATTTGCTGCTGGCAAATTCATTTCATTTTGTCACCCCATGGCAGGTAAGTTATTGTCATGAATTTAAGGATGATCGTAAGGAAGAAAACAGGACATTTTGTGTAGGAAAGCGGTGTATCTGTGAAAGCAGGAGCTTGAATTGAAGGTGTTTGAGTTTTATAACCAAAGCGATAAGGACAAAACGAGCATAATACAAGGGAATAGAGCGTTTAGCAAACGTGTTTGAGATAAGCAGTAAAAGATACTTAAGACGGTTTTATGGTGGCTGTTTTGTTCTGCAGCCGATAAGAAAATTACTTCGGGAAACCTTTGTTTAGCTTAATTTTATAGGCGAACTTTATGTCTGCGTACATTACTCTGAACAATATATTCTGTTTATTTTTTTATGTCGGAGGGCATAAACAAAACTAAAGAAATTTCTAAGAAAATCATTTTCAAATTGAAAAAAAAATCTCTAGTCTTCGTGAGAAAATAATTTTTTAACGTGGTGATTTCTTTTAGAAAATCATTTCACAAATTCATCAGACTTTGAAAAGTTTCTTATTCTTAATAATTGTTCCTGTACCTATATCTGAGGTGCTATATAATTACTTATGTCCTTAAGTTTTGTCTATAAGTCCACAGCCACGTTATTTTAGTTATATAGACAACAATAAAATAAGAGCGACATCTTTTACCGAGAATTTTCCGCTTTGCTATATCTCATCCAGTGTTATTTTCAAAAAAAAATCGAAGAAAAACTTTGTAGTTATTGGATAAGCAAAGTAGAGCAGAGAATGAGACAACAATCAAACATGACATTACTATGCATAACATTTTTATGACTGTATGTTCGTATGTATTTTTGACTACAGCCTAAACGGTTGGACCAATCGTCTTCAAACTTAGACCATATTTTGCTGTTCAACAGAGAATATTTTTCACAATTAAACCAACTTTACCATTAAAAAAAAAATACCGTTTCAGAACAAATTTCTTTAATAGAGTGAATTTCAAGTCAAAGCAAATAAAACTAGAAACGGCGATAACTTTAAATAGGTCGTAAACAAATATGTACAATCCAAACGCAAACGATCTTTGTCCATACTAAAAATTACTGGTAGTAAGCTAATGTTTATTTGAAAGCTAAGTTTGGGTTAAATCGAAATAAGGAATTTTTGCGTTGCGCCTAAAAAAGTGTACTTGAGCACGTATTTGTATCTTATCCTCGGTAGACCAACTATTTTGCGTGTGGGTGGGGTGTACAAATATAAGAAAATTGGTTTCAATCTTACTATTTTTTTCTGGCTACGAAGTCAATGCATTAAAAACCCTTCAACAAAAAAAATTGCGAAGATGTCAATGGAAATACCTAAATAAAACTCTGCAAAAATAAATATGTTTTACCTACGTTCCGGAATAACAGCGAATTGTGTTTTTTTGGCTAACAGTCAATATTTTATAATTGTCAAAATACACCTACATAGTTCGTTTCATGTGTGTTTAGATATATATATATCTCTACAGAAATGTAGAGAACTGATAAAAATTATATTATCAAAGACGATTTTTCGGGCTTCGTGTTAAACTTTTTTTTTCAAGATTGTACTTGAATCAGTTTTTTAATGGATCTGTCACGATATTATCTAGAAAGCAATGATACAGAAAGCAACCATCAAAATCTAGAAAACATAATCCCGAAATTTAAAATTCTAAAAAAAAATATTGAATGCAATCTTGAATAAGATACAAAGTTTAATCATAATCTCAAAAATCTGTCTGTGTGGACCTCAGATTAAATTATTTTTATTATTTAAATCAAAACTCACTCTTCCAAAGAAACCGTAATTTTTTTGTACAAATTTTTCATATTTAAATCTCTCTCATAAGAACCCTGCTTTTTAACCATATTTCTATATCTCTATGTCTCTATATCTCTTTGCCTTTTGATCTTTATATAGATATCTTTATGTCTCTATATCTCGTTATCTCTATATCTCTATATACTTATATCTCGCTATCTCTATATCTTTATATCATATAACACAGTTTGAACTTATAAAAAGTCTTAAAACCACAATACTTAACGGTTTTCAGTAAAAATGAAGTATGCCATCACACGTCTTAGATAACAAAGAATTTATGAAAAAAGTATTTCGAAAATTGTAGGACCGGTTTTGATAAAATCCTGTTTTTTTATTTTTAGTTTTTTGAAAAAAATTTTTTTTGAAATTTATGTAAGCAGTTTTTTAGTGTTTATTAATATGAATGTGAATATAAAATTTTAAATATTTTTTTTTTAGAATAATTGACTTTTCAAAAAAAAATTTTTAAATTAATTTTTATTAGAAAAAAAAGTTATTCAAAATTTTGATACGCAGAATTAATTAAACTATCTAGATCTTCTCAGAAATCCAAAGAGCCGTTACCGAGAAAGCCCAAATTTAAAAAAAACGTTATATAAAAGGCACCGTTAGTAGACTTTTCCCGGAAATTTGGTTCTAATCAAATGATAGCCAATTAACAAAAAAAATCTCAAAAATTTTCATCAAAATCGTTGGAGCCGTTTTCGAGAAATATAAGCTTTTCCGAAACGGTCATATGGCAGGTGCCGTTATTTTTAGGCCTAAAAAATTTCAATGCCAAAATAATCATACACACCAAATTTGAAGATAATCGGTTTAGCCGTTTAGGCTGCAGCTCGTTATACATACAGACAGACAGACAGACAGGCAGACAGACAGACATTTTTTCTCGTTCACTTTTTTAGACTTCTCTATGATCGTAATATCATGTTTGATTGTTATCTCAATTTTGTTAATGTTCACGAATCCTAAACTTGCCTTGCCCTATAATCGGAAGTAAAAAAACAACAGTAGTAAAACAAGCGAACATATTTCTTATATAGATAGATACCCGTGCAATTATATTGCATTTTTTATTTTTTTATTTTATTTATTATTTGATAAGAAATGGATCGCTTCCCGATAAATCAGCGAAATCAAGATTCGAATGAGGAGGGGGACCGTCCGAAGAAACAACAGTTTTATTTGTCTCCCTATCTTATCGTCTTGTGCTGTAAGAGGTAAGAGCTGATGGCTTTAGTTGCCAGTGCTCAAGTTCAATTGCAAATGTAATGTAATGTTATTTTTCTCTTACACTTCAACGTCCGCCATATATTAAAAAAAAAAAATATTATTTAAATCAAAACTCGTTAAAGAAAATATTTCGATCTGTCCCGCAGGAGACTATGTCGAAATAAAGTGAATTCTGTAACCTCCCATAACCCAACTGCACAAATTCATGAATTTGAACACGAAAGCATAAAAAACAAGCCTTCAGTCACACATCATTTCACATATAAGCCTCTCCCACAGGAACTGCAATTTTTTTTTTAAATAAAAAGTTGCTTATGTCTCAATACAGCACATTATCCATCTACGTACCAAATTTCATCCAAATCCATTCAACCGTTTAGGCGTTATTAGGGAACAAACATCCAAAAATCAAAAAATACAAACATGCAAACATACAAACATTCACATTTATCTTATAAGTAGGATTAAATGTATTCACCCGGTTTTGAGTAATATGACAGTGAGTTATATATATATAGACAGTGATATAAATATATGTTTGTTTTTTTTTTGAGATTTCTCGCATTCCAGATTTTTGTCATTTGAGTAACGACATTATCCCTACTTTTCTGTGTTTAATCTTTAAATCCATTTTCGCTAGTAGAAGGTGACCAGATTCGTATTTAGTTTTTATAGCAAGGGAGGATTCTTTAATTTCATCCAGAGCTTTGACAACTTCAGTAAATTATTGAGTTAATGCTGTGACACCTAGCTAAGTATTTTGCAAACCATAGTGATTGGCTTCTTCCCTTAAAATTGTTTTTTTTTTTTTGTAAATTTGTTACCTACCGATAAAGAAGCAATACAGTTTGTGTACAAGCCCAAATGGCTTAATTGCTTCTGTACATGATGAAACTTAATGCCTCCGAAGTGCCCACGTTTGCCCCCCCCCCTCCCCCCTCTTTCAGAATTACCAACTACGGGCAGATGTATAGATTGGCAGATGGGCAGAGAAACAAGCAGAATTGAAAAATTGTAAAGTATTCTGATTTAAAAGTTGTTATGTTAATGATGATAATTGCTGTTAACACACTGCCATTATTATCGAAATATGATAACAACTTTGATTACAATATTTATATTGTGATCAACATATCTTCGAAAATAAAGTTTAGTGCACGCAAGCAAAACTATAATGTCTACATTTTTCCACCACATGTACATGTACACTTTTAAAAACTAATATTTTCACAACTTTAAAAAAAAAATTAAGCTTATTGATTTTCCGCTTTTTTCAACTGCACTTTCATCTTTTTTTTTAAAGGAATGGGATAAGTTAAAGTAAAAGGTGTTTCTTTTCATTATTTTTTAATAACTTCAAATCTCTCTTCGTTGCTTATATTCAATCATTTTTTGCTCAGAAAATTTTAAACAAATCTATTAAATTTGTTTTGGAATTAAACTATAATGTGTTACTTTTATTAAAGTTTTAGAAACAAAAACTTGGTTGGGGACTTAGTCTATCACCCTTCTAATTTTCGCGGAAAACTGAGAGGAACTGCAAAGTGGGAACAGAAGTGTGCATTTCCGAGTTTCTACTTGGGGAAAATACCTTGGTTAAGAGTTGAAAAGCTTTTCTTTCCGCATTTTGGCTGAGAATTAAGCATATGTTTTAGTATGGTGATGGTAAGTTCTATGAATCTAAAAATGCGATTTTGATAAAATATATATAGAACGTTCTTAGGCATTCCGTTCGTGTCTTCCAAAACTGATGTGAAGTGTTGTTTTAAATTGAATAATATTTGCAGTTTCTATAGTTATTTAGTTTTTCTTTGGATCACCTGACAAAATCAGCCAGATTATCGAACTTTTCACATCAACTATAGAAGCAAGCAGAATTGAGTTTGTAAATGCTCTTTCAATTAAATAGTTGAATTTTATCCGCGCATATTTTGAAAGAGCATATTTTACCACTCCTTATTGTCCTTATGCTCATTTCAGAGAACTTTCTCATTTTCATTGATAGATTTTGTACCATGCGCATTAATCATACCCTCCCCGGCTAAATTATCCAAAGTCAAAGTAGAATCAAAAGAAGAAAATCCCACAGGTGACGTCATTGTTGTGGCGGACTTTTCCTTATATGAGTCTTCATATTCGTTTACTATTTGCTCACACATTTAAAATAAATACATACTTACCAACTTATCTGAGTATCTATTTTTTTTTTGTAAATGGATATGTCTACGATATGATTGACGTCCCTTAAGAGAATATTAAATTCGGATTAGACATATAAAAACATATACTAATGAAAGCCTCCTTTTTGGGTGGGCTTTGCTTATGTTGGCTGAGAATGGTAATTTATTCATATTTCCGTAAAGCAGCATTTTATTCTGCGAATTATAAGCTGAAGACACAAACTTTATTGAATTTTGTGTGTGAAGGGGGACAAGCGTGGGGAAATATTATTTGGAGTAATAAGATTTTAATGGGGATCCTTCCTTTACCTTTGGCATGAGTTTTACTAAATCCAATTATCGGGCCAAATTCACTTAAATCAAGTAAATATTTAATTTCGATAATTATCTCAAAACTCTTTTTTAATTTGTGTTGTTTTTTGAAAAAAAAAAATATTGCAAAAAATGTTGCTTAAATTCTAGGAATGGCCTTGTGAAGTAAACTCAGACAACATGCATTAAAAAAAACAAAAATAACAACTAAACGAATAACTAAACCATTTTCAAAATATTGATTAAAAAGAAAAGAAACATTTGTACTCGGGATATCTCCATCTATTTATTTGTAATCGGTTGATCTGTTCTTGAAAAGGTCAAGGAAAATAACCGTTTCTATATGAAATCAACGGCAGCGTCTTCAGTTTCAGTCAGCCTCCTCGTCCTTATATTTAATTACGAATCTGGTACTTTAGAATAGGGGTGCTATCGTATCTCGTCGTGGTGACTCCCCGATTATGTAAGGAACAGGTTCCGAATTTTTTTCGGCCATGGAACCCTAAATTATTTTCCGGACTCCCTACTACAGAAAACATCGGTCATTGATTGATGGTTTGGATATTTGTATGTTTGACAAAAAAAAAATAAATTGCACGACTGGATCGCACGTACTTGCTCATATGTGCTCATATTGATTTTTCAAAAAACATTTGTTAATGCAAAATTATTTAGGCTACCTACATTTTCTTGAATATCAATTTTGATAGTAATCGGATCACCAGTTTTCGAGAAAATTGAAGAAAAAAAACGGTCCTATGGGAGGTTCCGTTTTTAGCCCACCATATTAATTTTGTTTCACCAAAATATAATGCTTACCTACAGTAAGTAGTAGGTAGGTTATGATAAAAATCATAAAAATAAAAATTTCATAAAAATAGGTACAGGACAAGTTCACTTTTGTGTTAGTTATTTGTTTTACACCTTATGCACACCGATCGGCTAATTTGAGTTTAATTAAGTGCAGTTTAATAGAGCTTATTTTTAATAACTGAGGATTTGTTCCTGCTACGATCGTAAGCATATGCATTATGCTATCACTCTGAATCTCTAGTTTTTCAGCCTTAATGGTAAGTTGTTCATTACAAACCATACTTAAAATAGAAGTGGCAATATGAGATAGGATTCTACCTTGCGGGAAAACAATTATTATCTAACCTGCTTTTTAGCATTAAATTCATCGGTTCTTCAAGGTACCTCTAGGTGGAGTAGGCGTCGAGTAAGAAGTCGAGTATTTCTTTCATTTATTCGTTCCAGCCCCAACTAACAATTTAACTTGTATAAGATTCTAAACAAGCTATTTTCTGACTGCTAACATTAAGAGGCCATTACTAATAGCCAGCTCTGTATGTTATAAAAAGATCTTACCAAAACCTTTTAATGACAGCTATTGACAATAGCCTGCTCTAAATGTTATAAAAAGGCCTTACCAAAGCCATTTAATTAAAGCTTTTGCTAATATCATGCCTTATATTAATATAAGGGCTATTTTGTACAATATTTTGTTTTTAAGGGAAACGAGTTATTTTTTTAACACAAAAAAGCAGATTTGGGATTTGTTTCAAGAAAAATTGCATTATTTTTGAAAAGTAAAAAGTTCTTTTTTACCTCAGTTATGAACTCGCAACACTCCAGTACTATTTTTAATGATTTTTTATTTAACTTGAACTTACTATATCTACTTAAATGCTAGACAAAAATCTTAAATCTTAATCTTTAGGCAAGCCTTACTTAAGTTCTTTGCATTTTAATTTTTAGTAAACTGCTTTGCAAGGCCTTATAATAATAATATTATTTTAACTATGTGTCTGTAAGGGACACTGCCATTTATAATGCAACCGGATGTTGCACGACACTAGTTAGAAAAATTAGAGAGATAGGAAAGAAATTTTTTCGGCGCAGTAGATCGAGAATTAAATGACTATTTTCTCACTTAAACCCACGGACCGCTTCTCAAACTGAGAGTCGAACTTAGGGTCTCTCTCTTATCTAAAAGCCTTGTAGAGAGCTTTCCAAACTAACTTTTAAAGTAGCAGCTATTTTTCAATTGTCAAAATTTGAATTGTGTGGTTTTCTAATGTTTTTACACAATCTAATACTTAAAAAAAACGAAACAATTGGATTTAATAAATCAAGCTAAATTGTCATTTCAGAAAAAACAATTCAAAGGCTAATTCTTTAAAACCATGTACTGCATGTTAATATTTGATTTAATTTTTGTGAACTTAAGAAATATTTTCTTTTAGCACTTCTTTTCTGTTTTACAATATTCATTTGTAACTCTCTTATTTTATTTATAAGAACTTATTTATAAAGCTCTTGATATAAGCAAATTTATTTCATTTTGTTAAAGACCTTTATAGGCAAGCCTGACAAAAGCTGTTTGCATTGACTTGTTATGGAAATCCTTATAGCAGTAATTATATATTTAATTTTTAGTAAACATCTTCGGAAGGCCTTATATAAGCTCTATGCAAGCAATGGCTTGCCAAAATAAAAAAAAAGTTACCTTATACAAGCTAAATTGTTAGTTGGGGGATAAATTATGACTTGTGAGGAAGTGGGGATTATCGGTTTTATTGTATTGCATCCTTAGTATTGATGATTCAGAAGTATATGTAACTGATATTTTTCTGAACGTACTGCAGGGGTTTGATTGTCTTATTAGGATAAATGACCTTGAAATACTCACTGGACTGGTAAGATTATAAGGGTTTTTTTAAAATCATTTGTCAATATTTTTTTTACGGGGAATGAATGCTACTTTAATATTATATAATTCGGTATCATTTGGAAAATACTGTCGAAAACAAAAAAATAAAAAAAACACATTATTTCTACAAACAAAATATGCACTTATGTATGTATATGTATATCTACATACTTGCAATTTTCCATTAAATAAACAAAAATCTAGAAAAATGAAAAACTTTTTATGTTTCAAATAAAATTCCAAGTCCCGACAACTCACCGTTTTAAATCTGAAGAAAATTCTTTAATATCCATCTTAAACTAAGGCACACAAATCCACATCTTTTTTAAAGGATATTTTATACAAAGGACCTCAGTTTTGAATGTAACAATTTGCTGTTCGTTGTATTATCTTCGCATATGAATAAGATTCTAAGGCCGATGACGACGTCAAAGGCTTTTAAGATTCAACCACATTTTTTTCTGTACTGTTATGAAGAAAATCTTCCACAATGCCTTTAGATAGGTCCTCTCCGCACACAAAAGAATGTTGCGTTGGTGGTGAAATGGTGACACACAATCAATTGCTACAAAATACTATGGGGGATACATGGGGGACACATATGTGATCCTTTTCGAGCTCTTCAGAAGAATAGTTTTTGTTTGTATATTTTTAGGGAAGGCGACGATGATGCTGGTGATGTATTTTCAGGAGGAAGAATTATTTAGACAAATAAACGTTTAAAAAGCTTACCATGTGTGTGGGAATTTCGAGGAAAACTTTTTGTATGCGTAACTGTTAAAACATATGCATAAGTTTCGTTTCTGAGGAAAAAAAGGACTCTATTCAGAAGGCTTGACCTTCTTATTTGGTAAGGGTGCTAGTTCCCTGCAATTGTCAAGAGTTTTCATTCAAAACTGGCAATGATGATGGCTGACGTAGAAAGAACCTTGTTCCAGAGAAATGTTGCTGTAACATGCTTGATGTTACTTGTGTGTGATTACTGGTGAATGTGGCACTGATTCGCATTATAATTTGCTAAGGTGAAACCTCAATGGGAGACAAGATATTTCTAGATTTCAATGCGTCCTAGCTGAGATGACTATGAATAACGGAAAACATTTTTTGAAAGGTCAATGTGATGTGATGTGGGTTTTCCTTTTTCTTTCCTTTTCTATGCTACTCCCTCTGATATGCTTTATTTTTGTTCGTTTTTTTCGTCTTTCAAAAGGTTCTACCGGGAACGTATTATTGGTGATTCCTTTTGATGTCAATGATCGGTTGGGACTTTTTATGTCTGGACGATTATTGCGAGTTCGTATACCAAGTACCGACTGACATTGAATGGAAAAGCTTATATGAATGAAAAAAGGGATAAATAGAAAAAATGTAAGGAGAATAAAAAGTTGGGGCATTGACAGAATGATATAAAAGAAGAAATAAGATTGCTTGTGTGAGCAACTTTATGGCTCCTAAATGGATTAAGGAAATAAGATGTTTGATTGAATTGCAGGAAAGGATACTTTTATTTTTTTTATTTTTTTTTTTATTTTTGTCCTAACTCAGCAAAATGAAGCCTTCAAAGTAAAACAAATTTTCGAAATATAGTTAGATGTACCAACCAACATACATCGCCCAGTTAGAACCTTATTGTGAGGAAGAGTGCGAGAAAAATACACTTCTAAAAAATATCAAACGCCACAAAATCCAAATAGAAAGGTTTTTCAAAACGTTTAAACTGAGACGGAAAGTCTAAATACATTTAATATTCCTTAACAAAATAACGACTTTGAGATGGAAATTTCTCCCTGGGGTTTCTTTATTTGCATTCTTAATTAAAGAAACTAATTTCATTATATAGAGTCCTGCAATGTCTGAGTAAAAAGTAATTTTCTAATTTAAAATGACTTTTCAAAGCTATCAAAACAGAAAACTCCCTCCCTAAAGAAAGGTTTCCGACCTTCATGTCCAGTCAATGACTTGATTTCATTCAACCAGAATATAAGGCTCTAGGGTTTCTTTGATGTGAAAGTAGCTTAAAGCTTAATTAAAATAAAAGAAAATGGATGTCTTAAATTGACAGTAACTTTTAATGCCAAACGAAGTAGACAGAGCTCGTAAATTCAATAAAAAGGTAGAGTAGCTATATGAAAGTATTTTGAAATTTATAAATACATATGTACATATGTATGTAACCTTATTTGTTTAAATACGATGAGATCTTGACCCTGAGCTTGTTCTGTGTGTTTAAAATAATTGGAAATAAAAGACATTAGCCTTGCAAGGTAAGTAACTGGAAGTAGACAGACAGTTAGGTTAAACTGTGTTATTTTCTCAGTTCTTGTGCATAATGGTCCTTAATAACGAAAACGCGCCTGCTTAGTTATAAAAAATGTTTTTTTTTAAATCAACTTTTCCATATTTTTTTTTTCAAAGATTTCCAATTAATTTTTAAATGAAAGTCTAGGAGATTATTTTGATTATAAAAATAATGAGTAACTCTGTTTACTTTTAATCTCTAACGAGCGACCGATCGTTATTAGATGAATGTGAAAACGCAAGAGAGAAGACTGAATTTTTAAAATGAAAAATGACTTTTCTTAGTGCGCAACTGGTTTTATGTAGGAGAAGCTTTTTCCATTCCCTTCCCTTGTTATTCGTTGCTGTTGGTAGATTTAATCTCGACGGGTCGTTACTTCTCAACCCTACATGTAGTGTATTAATACTGCTTTTTCATCCCGCTTACCTTCAAACCCGGGACCCTAGTGGCCACTCTCCTCCACTGTGTTAATTTGGTATATAAAATTTAATCGTCTTTTTTTGTTCAGGTATTATTCTAGGGCCAAGCTAGCCACTTTAAAATTTAAAAATTAATGACATTTTTTTTTTTCAAACAAATAAATAAAAACAGTGAAAGTCGTCAGAAGTGTTGTCTCCTCCACAGAAGCTGAACGACTGGGAAGAACAAATACATGCTAGAATAGGTCTGTTGTAGTGTATAGAAATAGATCATTACATTATATTAAATTATAATACATTTTAATCTACTCTGTACAAAAATCTTCGCATTATTAAAGTCTTTCGGTTGCATTAAATGTATTCCAGTCTGTTGATTGTTTTGAAATGTGTTGACTGCTTGAAGAATTTAAGCAGATTGGAGTTAAATGCATTTAAAAAGGCATAACAAGTTATTATCCTTGTATATTTTAAATCATAAACTCCAAAAAAAATTCAAGAAAACAGTTCAATAAAAACAAATCTTAAATACAAACAAAAATTGCATTATTTTCATAATCAAATCAAACAAAATTAACCATTTCCATATAATAAAACATAAAAAAACTATCCCGATTACATTAGTAACAAAACATATAACATTAAACACTGAAACTATTTAAAACCATAATTCACTTTCAATAATATCAATAATAAGATCAATAATTTTTGAAGTTTGAGTCTGAAAGGGATCCTCATCTGGGAACTTTTAGAATTCCAGCAAATGAAAACAACCTTTCTACAGCTGCTGAAGATGAAAGGGTTTTGTTGTATCTTATAAATGTTTTTTTTTTTTTAAGTTGGATAATTGTTGACTATTTCTAAAGATGTAGATGTTTGTTCCGGATATGAGTCAAACTCATTTCCTTGTGGCAAGTTATAATTCGTATGTTTTTATATCATCTGTAAGTAAATAAAAATAAAGTGCACGACTGGATCGCACGTACTTGCTCATATGTGCGGTCAAATTGTAGAATAAAATTTAAGAAAATTAAAGTTAACATCAAAGAATTTATTCAATTTAATTTAATTCAATCAAAAATGAGTGAAATAATTTAAATGCCATTTTAAGGTACATATAACAATAATTTACATTTTTTGAAATAAATTAAATTAAAAAACGTAGCTTCATTATGTTTGATGGATCGATAAACTCATTCTGGGGGTATTCATGGAATTTATTCAGGATATTATGTACCTACCTATAATAGGGTTGGAAGGAAGGTAGGTACTAAAATTAAGATACCTATTCTAACCACTGTGAAGCCAGTGGGTATAGACAATATTAAGACTTAACACAGTAATATAATGAAAATCATTCCTTTGGGGATGTTAGACAAATTTGAAGAAGCTCTAAGAAGCTTAAGCCAAAACACCACCAACTATTCCAACTCCAAATATATCATATTTTGATTACTCTGAATCAAGTAAGATTCTTCTATAGGTTTCCTACGAATAGTTTTGATTTTGTTCATAAAAACATTTTACTTGCGATTTATAGGGACTACAAGGCAAGTTATGCATTCGTAAAAAAATTCTAAGAATCATGTCATGTTTGATGATAGAGAAGTCGAAAAAAGTGGGTCCCGAAATTCCGTCCGTCTGTCTGTCTGTCTGTCTGCTCGCACTTCTACAGCCTAAACAGACGGGCCGATTTGCTTCAAACTTGGTACATAATATTTATTTGGTAGTATCTCGGGGAGTGTTTTTCATTTTTGCTCTAGGTAGAAAAATAATATACAATTTTTAAAAAAAGTTTGATTTTATCGAAAATGACTTTCAGGGTGCTATTTTCTTACAACAATACATCTTTTAGTTGAAATGAATTTTTCGAAATTTGTTAGAACCGGTTTTTTTTTCAAACGGTTTTATCGTAAACCATTATCCCGATTTCAATAAAGAGCCATTTATAATTCAATTAACTTTGCATTTTAAAATTTTCAAAACTTTTTTTTTTGATTTTTTAAATTTTATAAAAAAAATTGTTTTTCGAAATATTTTGAAAACGGGTTGATTGATTTTTTTTTAAATAATTTTCTCGGATGGAAACTACAGATTTTCTTATATTGACATACTTACTAAAAAAAAATTTAAATATTTTTTCGAAAAACTGCTCGAACGATTTTCAATATTTTTTTTCCTTAATAGACATTTAGCTTTCAAATTTTATTGCATACTTAGTTTTTTCTGAAAAAAAAACTCTTAAACTGATTATTAAAAAAATTTCGAATTTTCGAACAAAATTAATTTTTTTTTATTTTAATATTTGCATGCATACATATGTATGCAGCCACTAAGCATTTTTCTAGCAGAAGAACAAGTTCGTGCGACCCAGTCGTGCATTTTATTTAAATTTTATTCAACGATTTGACCGCACATATGAGCAAGTACGTGCGATCCAGAGTTGCAATTTATTTTCGTTCGCTTTATAAGCGTGAAGATGTTCTACTTTTATGTGAACTTAGCGCTGTTTTTATCTAAGCATTAGTTTAACATTTCTTATTTGTCAGCTGGTAAACATCAATGAATTGTTTTTCAATTATACAGCTCTGGCGATTTAATTCATGTTTTTATAGTTTGTCTGTAGAATGATTGATACTTTATACAAAATATTTAAGAAAATTGATAATATTAAATTCAATGTTGATTATAATAAACACCGATTGTAGTATTTCCTAAAGCGCATCGTAGTATTATCTGATGAAATCCAAATGATATTAACACATCTTCTACCTATCGACACTATTATTTCTTCTATGTATATATTTCAAGAGTATAAAAATTCATATTCAATGGATAACGAAGATAATATCGGGGTTTTTAATAGAGACCTGACAACTTTGAATTTAATTTGTGAACCTACCTTTACACAAACCATTTAAATGTCATTGTCAATTTATTCAGTAAACTCAACATTTTCAACGTGGTAAAGTACACGAGCGAGCAACGTCTGCAAATTATAAAAAATTTCTACCGAAATTCGGAGTTGGTGACCGCAACCAACTCTTCAATTCCCATGCCTAGGTTTAAGAAAAAAAAATAAATTTCTCCTACTCTAAAGTATTAAGATGGTAAAGTATAGACCAACAAAAATAATGAAAAATTCCCCTCCCCCTCGTTTTTTTTAGATGGGTGTGACATACAGGTGACACTGGGCACTGCATTTTCAGCTTTCCACTTTGTTTCTATAGAAGTAAAAGATCAGTATTACAAGAATATAATTTATTTATAAGAAGAACATGTTTTATGTGGAACATATACCAACACTTTAGGTACAAACCGATAATACATTTAGAGCTCATTTTACGCGTTCGTTGGTGACAAAGTCCACAACGTCTCTGCAGATCTAACTTCACTGGGCACTCTAATCTGAATTGGAACTCCACAAGCAGAAGCATGGGTTTGAGGCTTACCATATTTTTGTAAGTAGATAGTAGCGACGTTTATGCGAAAATCACAGTAGGTCCAGTTATTTGCTGAAGCTGATTGCCTTTTGATAAGCCATGCGTTTTGACAGGCAGCATCTATACCAAAAGCAAATAGAGGGAACCACCACTTCTTGCCGCGAAGACCTACTCTCATGGAGTCGATATTCTCGTCAAAATGGTCAACTCCACCCATATACTATACATTTTTATGGCAGCTGGGCAAGCTACTTGGATTTTTTATATGTAGCTTTTTATTCACGAATCCAATTCGATCGACTTTGGTAACAGGAGTCATTCTGTGGCGGTTAGATGCAATAGTGACAACACTGTTGTCATGCCACTTAGCTGCAATAATTTCACCAGACATTTTATGACACAACTCGCCTCTAAGATTTTTTTTTCATGTCTTTTGCATTCGGAAGCTAACAATTTTCTAGGCAGTTCTCACGAACTGTTCCAGTTCCACCGACATCCTGTTCCCTCAAATGCTTTAGCAATGGTAAGCCAGTAAAAAAATTATCAAAGTATAAATTTTATGGACCCAATTCTTGTGGTAATCTTGAATGCAGTTCCAATATAACTGCAGCTCCTAAGCCCATATCTGACTGCTTCTTGAGGGTAGGGCGAAATGCACCTTAAAAGAGCTCACAATTTACTAAATATCCATGGCGAGTTTCTGCTGACCAAAGCTTGTAACTAAACCTTATTGGTTTTCCGTGGATGTGTTGTTTCGTACCATGTCTTCCGAAGTATGGTACTATAGTCTCATCAATGGAAATATGTGAAGAACCCGCTTTTTCGAAATTCGCGGTGAAGTTTTTGGTCAGTTTTGTGAAATACTCGCGAACTTTAGCAAATTAATCATTGGATGGTAATGACGTACTGTCACAGAAATGAACATATTGCTGAATCTCAAAAAAATCTGTTTCGTCGGATGCTGGAAGCTACAAGAGCATTGTGGGTGTCACTCTTCACTTCCCAGAACATTCACATGTACTTTGGTGTCAAGTATTCTGTAAGAAGCAATATTGCAACATACACTATTACTTCCTCCGTTGTAACACTTAAATTGTGATTTCTCTGTAAAGCGTACAAATTGCTCATATTTGATATAAAAGTAACAATTTCGTCATTACACAGCGACAGCAGTTCGAAACATTCAAAGGCGGTCAGGTCTTCATGTAAGTTGCTTCTGAAGAGTTCTTCGTCACACTCTCCTTTGCCGCAAGCAGTAAAAGAAGTGTTGGTATACCATTTACTTACGGTATTTTCTTTTTTCCCCTTTTTTATTTTGGAACAGGCTCTTCTTCTATATTCTCATCGTTTTCTTCAGAAACAGAACGTCTTCTTTGTAATTCAACTTGAGAACGAAGTATCCGCCTTGGAAGTTGCAAAATGTTAGCATCGATTCATATCCACTGTCTTCATCAGTCTCCATGCCATCATCTGGAGGAAATAAAATAATATCGCCAGCATGCAACTCCTCCACAATCTAATCTCATCTAAGGTCAACCGGTAAGACATAAACAAGCTCTAAAATGACATTAACGTCGATGCTTGAGTAATTGTTCTTTGAATAGCACAACAACATATTTGTACCGTTATATTTATCATGTTGTTTTATTTTTGTCATGAAATATATTTATGTAAAACTATATATGTTTATTTATCACATTCAATACAAAAAAACAATAATACTTACAGGTTGGACATTTTTATCCCAGTTTATATTTCTTGAATTCACAAAAAGTAAGAAAACTCTAATTATAATAAAATAACCTAATTTCATCTTCAGTGATGAAGCTCATTTTTGGCTTAATGGGTTCGTCCATAAGCAAAATGTTGATCGGGTGAAAATCCACATTTGCTTTATGAATCACCACTTCACCCACACAAAATAACTGTTTGGCGCGGTTTGCATGCCATATTTTTTTGTCGACGGTAACGATCACGTTACTGTGAAGCCAGCGTTATCGCGCCATGATTACCGATTATTTTTGGCCCGAATGTAAATATATGGACTTGGACGATGTTGTGGTTTCAACAGGATGGTGCCACAGCACACCTTACAATCGATTTATTGAAGACTAGCTGTGCCCGCAGCTTTCCTTGCGTTAGCCTCGGAAACAACAATCTTATTCAATTTTTTTTAAAGACACGTGACTTAGGTATTTTTTATTTAATCTTCAATGTTAAGATAAAATATTAACCGGTACTTCTGTGTATCATTGTATTCCTTTTTATAAAATATGTTTTGTCCGACTTTCTTGACACTTCGTTATACATTGCATAATATACGATATATCTTTATGAATTGTAGCCTATGTGTTATTCTGATATGTAAGCTATATTATTATATTATTGTGAAGTTTCATCAAACTCCATTCAGTAGTTTTTGCGTGAAAGAGCAACAAATATGATATATCTTTATGAATTGTAGCCTATGTGTTATTCTGATATGTAAGCTATATTATTGTGAGTTTATTATTGTAAGTTTCAATTAAATCCATTCAGTAGTTTTTGCGTGAAAGAGAAACAAATACGATATATCTTTATGAATTGTAGCCTATGTGTTATTCTGATATATAAACTATAATATTGTGAAGTTTCATCAAAATCCATTCAGTAATTTTTGCGTGAAAGAGCAACAAAGATACATACTCACAAACTTTCACGTTTATAATATTAATAGGATTAAGTTTGATGAGTGTGTTATCTCAAGAAATGGGCCAGCCGATTGGCCGCTTTTTTCGTGCGATTTAACGCCTCTAGACTATTTTCTTTGGGGCTACGTTAAGTCATTGGTTTGTGCCAACAAACTGACAACGTTGGAAGAGCTATTGTTTTGATTTTACTTCAAGCCGATAATAAAGTTTTAGAAATATCTCAAATGGTTTGCCTATTATTCAAAAAAAAGTTGTCAAGTCCTTATTCGAAATCCCTTTATAATGGATGTGTTTAACTGGTAAGGAAAGGGAACGAAAAAAGTATCAAATAAGGGCGAAAACACTTCTATTATTTTGACCGCAACTGTATTTATATCAACAATATCAAGATCTTTTGAAGGACGAAGAAATAAAATTACTTAGGGTTTTTTTTACCAAATCGGGGCTATATTCCGAATGATAGCCAAACGTGTGTTTTTGAATCTACTTAATTATTAAAAACGTTTTATTGATTAAAGATCCTGAATAAATTGTGATGGTCGCAAATGGTTTCCTCGTATTGCGAGACGGTTCTTATATTTCATCTTCTTAATTATATCATTAACATTAGATTTTAATATCAACGAATTATTCTTCATTACAATTTTTATTTTTATTTTTATTTTTTATTTTTTGCAAGTTTCTCGTTTTTTTTTTTAATTTTGTTGGTAGATTATCCCTACCGTATAGTATTAGTAGTACATCGTTAACATTTAAAACGCTTTTCGAACGTGATAATATTTATTAAAAAAATATTGAAATGCATACATTCTCTCAGAACAACATTAATTCCTTCTCAGTTTTCTTCATCTGGCACCAACCAAATATCGGACGTACAATCACCGCCAGGATAACGAATCTCATGCGGTAACGATGGTCCATATGGCTCATTTCCGAAATCAACCAAAAAGTCTTCGTTCACTTTCATTCCACCATTAATAGGATCAATGTCCAACAAAGCAATTGTTCCACCAGCAGCAATCATTTTAGGGTAGAACTGCGTTTAAAATAAATTACCATTTTGACATTTTTCTTAAATAAAATAATCTTCTCTGTGTTACTTGTTTATCCCATGGTGAACACAATGAACTTGATATGTAAAGCCGTTTTCCATCCAATGAGAGTTGCATCATTTGTGGTCCACCCTCCAGTCGTCGTCCTTTGATGACTCGTGGGGGAGGTTGTTCCTATAAAATAAAAAATTCAAGATATCGTAAAACAAAATTATTCAAAACTTACTTTTAATTCTTTGTCTTCCAAAACTTTGACTCCTGAATCTTTGCAAACAGATCCTCCTAGGAAAACCTGTCCAACTAATTTAGGCTCCTGGGGATTGGTAATATCATATTGACGCACATCACCATGTAACCAGTTGTTGACATACAAAAAGCGATCATCCAAAGAAATGAGTATATCCGACATCATTCCACCTATATACTCAGGGCCGTCTGAACCAAATCCTTCAACCTTCTTCTGCGGCACATCAATTACCATCTTGGCTGTGAACTCATCTGAATTGGGCTTTTTCTTGAAATGGAAAACCTTGGAGTTAAGACAACAGCCCACGTAGCCTTGAGGTTGCTTGGGGTCGTGGAGGAATCGAACTTCCAATGGAGTAGCCCCCTCGAAGCCCAAGTCAATTGTCTGCATCAAGGTTTGTGTAGACCATTTGTAAAAATTTAAACGACATCCATATTGTGTGAAATCATCAATGTCACTCGCTTTCCAACCTCTTAAAAAAAATGTCTTAAAAAGAACTCAGTTTTCCAGGAACTTTAAAAGGCAACTTACCGACGCCACAGCTTCGGTGCTCCCCACTCTGTCGATATCATTGCATCAAAGTATGGTTGATACCAAAAATCGTATCCACAAAGAGCTTTTTTATCGCCTTTGGTCCATGTCCCCAAGCAATTAAGCTCTGAGTCGAACACAATAAAGTCACCCTTAGTGTTGCCCTCCCTGTCACCTATTGTTGAGATCATGATGTTGCCATTAGCAAGGCAATGTGAAGTATGCGGGGCTGTTACATCGTGTTGCTTCAAAACATCTCCATTTATTTCTTTGATAATCTCAGGTTTCCGAGGATCAGTGGCGACATCGACAACATAAATATTATCCGATATTAGGCCCGGCATAATAAGTTTGTCCCGTTTAGGAACAACTGCTGCATTATTATCGACCAGGTGACAGCTGGAGCAAGCGTTCCAGCCACTGTGGTGAAGTTCATTGTTTTTGCAATTGGTGAAGGTTCGGTGAATAATCTGCAAAATTATTATACAATACTTATATGTGTACCAATTTATACAGATGTTTTCAAAACAATTATACAATTATTATATTTTAATATAATTGCATATAAATTAAATTATAATTATAATAAGTAAATTTGTAAGTATTGTTTAAGAAAAAAAATAAGCAACCCAGGGTGCCTCCTTAAAGCTCCTTACACTCTGTAAACATAGCCAATTTTTGGTATACGAAAGCTCAACATGGTATTTACTCTAAAGTGCTGGGTTTTGTTTACCCGCCCAAATGAATGAGAAATGCCAATGTTAAAGTTCTTTATTTGTCCCACACTATTTGACAACAGAATTTCAAAACGTTTGTCCGTTGTTATCTACTATTATATACTTCCCAATTTCTTTTGCATTCGATAACAGCTTTTGTCTTTAAACCGCGAGCTTTTAGATTTCTTATTGCCATTAATTCATTAATCGAAAAAGTCTTTGAAACAGATTATCAAGTTCAATAAAACTTCTTATCAAAACAGAAACATTTAAGTAGATTTAAGAAGTCAGCAAAACTAAATAAATAAATTGCACGACTGGTTCGCACGTACTTGCTCTCATGTGCGGTCAAAGCTTCGAATAAAATTTGAAAAATATTAAGGGAACTTCAAATTTTTATTGATTTTTCTGACTTGATTATTTAAATAAAGTATGTACGTAAAATAGTTTTTAGGGGAAAAAATTAAATGCCATTTTATATTGTTAGAAAATGTGAAAAAGTTTGAATTTTTTTCTTCAAAATCGTAGGAACGGGTTTTTTTATTCAACAAAAAAATTTAAAAAAAATATTCAAGAATGCAAACTTAACCACAAAAAATCCATCTACCCGTTTTCAAAATATTGATTTTTGAAAAAAAAAATTAAGAAAATTATTAAAAATACAAAAAAAATTTTTTTCCAAAAAAATTTTAAAAATTAAAAAATATCAATTTTGATTAAAATCGGATGACGAGTTTTCGAGAAATTCGAAGAAAAAAAACGGTTCTATTGGAGGTACCGTTTTTAGCTCACCATCTTGATTTTTTTTTCACCCAAAACATAACTTACACCTACAATAATACCCTGATTTTTTTTTCATAAAAATTCTTTGAGCCGTTCCCGAGAAAGATAAGCTTTTACATAACGCTTACATGACAGGTACCGTTAATATTTAAGCTAAAAAACAAAAATTAAAATTCCTTTGTAGAATGTCAAAATAACATTATGTTCCAAATTTGAAGACGATTAGCCAAACCTTTTAGGCTGTAGTTCAATATTCATCCGTATGGACGGACTGACAGACAGAATTTTGCCAGTGATTCAAATCAGTTTCCCTATCATCATTACGTCATGTCTGATTGTTAGAATTTTTTTACGAATGCGTCTCTATAAATCGCAAGTTAAAAAATAAATTCACTTTTGACTTACTTTGCTGTAGGTTGGGCTTTCTGGGTCAACGTCAATTGTCGACAAGTAGTCTCCATGAGGTTCGTCTAAATTGGGCTGGACGGTTATAACATACAGGAGCTTTTCACGCGGTCCATTTTTCATAGCATCCAGGGGTGTTGCATACCCAGGACCGCTACAACATTCTAAAAATTAAAGGGTTAAAAAGACTGATATAGAGAGTTATTTTTAAGATATTGCGAAAAGATAAACCATCACATTAGACTACCAGGAATGCTTACTTGCTTTTATAACGGCGATTCGCATAAGCTGACAAAATACCAGAGTAAATAGGTTGAGTTAGGACAATAAAAAATATCCTTCGGTAGGGATGGTCTATTTTCACCGGCGAGAGGGGGAACATATCTATTATTAAAAACAAAGGTAACAGCCAGAAACCCTTTCTTATTTTTCTCTCTGAACACAATGTTTTTATAGAATAGATATTGAATAAGAACATTAAAAAAATTGTCCAAACTAATTTATTTCAAATTCGTTAAAATGACGGAATATGATATTTTTAGTGCTCTGCCATTTTTCGACGCTAAAGAGTCTCTAGATACTGAAAGGAGAATATTCATTTCATTAATTAATTGATCTAAAAGCCCAATCACATAACAAAAAGTTTTTCTTAGAAAAAAAGTAGTTTTTGTTATTTTTTAATTATGTTAAAAAAGACAAGAAACCGTTTTCAGTTTCTTACTGAGAATTGATAAGAGAATTTATTTTTGGAAATAAGTAAAATTTAAAGAAAAATGTGTTAGAAATATTTTTTTTTTTAAATTTTGAATTTGATACTTATTTTTTGAAAAACAGTTCATTCAAACTAAAGTCTTTTAATAGAAAAATAAAAAAGGGGTTTGTGGCTTTACAAAAAGGTTATGGCACTGTTAGTGTTACCTTTATTTTATAATAATTTTTTCTGATCAATTCTTTTTAGAAAATTGCCCCGAATATAATTTGAAATATATTAAGAGCATTACAAAGTTTTTATTCGGATGTGACCTATTGATTGTTCGAAAAAGAACGTAAAATAGTTATCGGGTTGAGAAGAAATTTTTCTAATTCCTAGTGCAAGCTAGCCGTCTGTAAATTTTAAGTGAGAAAATACTCACCTAATTCTCGATTTACTGCGCCGAAAAAAAATTCTTTCCTATCTTTCTAATTCTTCTAACTAGTGTCGTGCTGCATTCTAAAAAGGCAATATGCCTTGCAGACAAGTAGTTACAAAAAATTTAAAAAAATTACAATTCCTTCTAAGAATGCCAAATAAGAATTTTAAACGTTCAAGTTCAAAAAACACTTTCATCGCCAAATAAACAAACGATATTTCCTTTTGGCACAGCAAAATTTCATTATAACGCTACATATTTCTAGAGTTTTATGCGAATCACCCTGTGCAAAATCTACATGGTTAATTATATATAAGGCAACAACAGCTTATCCATTTTTGATAAGAATAAGTAAAATAATAATAAAAGGAACTGATAATAAATCTGTGTAGATGTCAAAAATGAAAATTATAAAATTGGCAAAAATTTATTCAATCGAAACAACTTACAAATATTTTAAAACACCTGACGTAAGTAAATGGTACAGACCAAAGAAGTTATCTCGTTTTATGATGTTCTTTGATGTACATGACATACATACATGTGTACATTACACAGCATACTCACTTGCATTATTCATGAGAAAACCTACATATTTTTCAACCATTTATACATGTATGTATGTATATACTTCGAAGAAGCAGCTCAGATAAAAAGTTTCAAAATCAAGTTCGAACGATAACATCGTTCTTATACGATTATGATTCCAAATAAGAGCATTCTTGTTAATTTTACTTTATCTTACTCACTGTTTGCTTTGCCCATTTTGTATAAACAGATCAATAAAAAAAATAGCTTCCACTAAAAAAAAAACTTCACAAACAACCAGCTGAAGAAGAAACCGGCAACTGAAAGTAAAAAGTGAATCAACTTGTTCAAGTGAAATAATAAACAAATTTAAAAATAAAAAAAGCTTTTGCGTTGATAAAACAAAATACTGACTGGTTGGGAGCTTGAGAGTTGGGATTGCTGAAAAGAATGCTGATCAAAGCTTTAAGCTAACTTTCACTCTTTGATTTTTTATATAGGAGTAAGAGAGCTGAAAAAGAAAAGATCACATCCGCACTCCGCATCCGCACTATGGGGTCAAAGACAATTAAATAGTCTTATTGTTTTAAATAAAAAAATATGTTTTAGCAACGTAAAAATAAACTTTTTCAAATTTCGCAATTTCAATATTTTTTTAAACTTATATTGAATGGCGAAATAATACTAGGTACGTGTAATATAATATATACAATGGAATTTCGCTTGGAAACATTAACTTGATAATAATATTAAGAGGTTTTGTTTTATGTTTTATTTTTACAGTTTGTATACTTATCAATCACCAACTTTAGAAATGATATCACATAACTATTGACATTTATGTCTTATTTGGTCTCTAATATTTGACGAAAGTTGAGAGCTCATTATAAAAAAGACTAGGACAATCAAAGATCGCCTTATTTCGCCGGTTAATAAATAGAATGATTGAGTTCATTTCCTTTATAGTCCAGAAAAATTTGACATTCGCTACGAAAAAATTCCGACAAAAATGTTGGTGGAGTGCTTCTTAAGTTACAGCGGTCGAAAATTCCTGTTGTTTCCCCACTATTGAAAATGAAAAATTATTCCAACAAAACTAAATTTAAATCATTTTCCAATTTTAACAATCAAAAAATAATCAAAAAAAAAAAAACAAAATTAAAATTGTTGAGTTGAGTTCACTCATTTTCAAGGTGCATTTCCGTTTCGTCATTATTATCGAAAAATAATTGCACTTTAGACCGCTATAACTTAAGAACGAATTGATCTATAGAAGTCATTAATTTTGTAGATGATTTTGCTGTCTACAAGTAGTTCTTCGGTAATTTCTAGAAAAATAAAGTGTTTGGGAATTATTACTCAAAATAAAATAAATTTGTTTTTCAAGATGGCGGAGTTACTATTCGGGATCCACTATTAAAATTAGTTCTTTATTATAGAAAATGTTCTTCAAAACAAAACCAAATACAAAAAGTTTGCACTACACCCCAATGTTTGCGAGTTTGAAGCTCAGCTCAGCTTTGTCGGATTTTTTTCGTAAAATGGTAATTTTTTTGTCTAATTTTCCTGGATTATTATCTTTCGGATGCAATGTACTTTAAGTCAATAAAAAAAAATTAACGTACGTTGCCTCACGAAACAGTGCGAATACATTATGATTTGTATACCCAACTTGAAATGACTTTGACAAGTTTCGTTCACTTTTGTTTTCGTTGGAAACCTAAAAAAATGCTTGTATTTTCTTAAGACTATTATGGTATACCTACTTATTGATTTGAAATGAAATGAAAATTTGCTGACAACATGAGCCATATAACCGTTGAGGGTATACTCATTTGTCTTAAATAATTGCAGGTCCCCTCGATAGAGAGCTCCCTGCCAAACGTGATTAATACAAATGAAGATTAAACCACTTAATAAGGCAAATTAGTTGTAGTCGAATGAACAACTGAAGGTGTTTTTTTAGTGAGTAAGAATCTCACACTACCATAGGTACGGGCCTATAGTGTCTACGATGTTTTCATCTTTCGCCGTAGAAAAAAAAATTGTTCTTAAAAATGGCAGTAGCATTTTCAATGAGCATTTTCAATAGTATTTCGGGCTATCATTTTATAAAAAAAAGGACTTATGTACCTGTCATACAAAGGTTTTTTTTTTGAATATTTGACTTTTTTGGCCATTGGCTTTTTATCACATTTTATATTTTTAATACATAATTTTAGCTTGTCAAATAAATTTTGAATACCAATTTTTTTTCTATTAATAATTATTATTATTATGATTACCTGTATATAAATTTATTATAAAGCTCTAAAAATTGCATACCGAAATAAAAAAAAAAAAGACATTTTGTTTTTAAACAAAAAATCTCCGTAAGACTTTCCTATACTATACATATATTAGGCACGTAAGAGCAACTACATGCGACCATCAGGCCGTGTCAATTTTGTTGATATATAAATAAAGGTGCATACCTGTGTTTGTTTTGTACCTACACATTTTGTAAACGTTTTCTTCTCTCGTATCCTTGGATTAAAAAAAAAAAAGAAATGTTCATTCATTCGTTGTGTTGGGAGAAAATTGAAAAAAAAAATATTTTAATTATTAAATTATATTATTTTAAATAAACTATTTTTTTCTACAATTCATGACACCCTTTGCCACGTCAATAAATTTCGATGCAGAAAAATAGTACATAATATCCTCTTGCTCTTCCTTTTGACACCTCATTTTAAAGACCATTACCTAAGACTCTATATTTTGTCTATATTTTTTGCATATTAAAATGGTTAACATAACCATGATGATAAGTAAACATTTAAATAAAATACAATACTATAATAAGTAGGTTCTAGTTAAGTATGAGTAAGTCATATAGTAAAATTGCTTTTTAAAATGATTTGCTAGGTACATATATCTTATAAGTCAGCTACATAATATTATACTGAAAAAATATTGTAAGACCAATGTATGTGTTTCAAAAAGACTCAATAAAGAATTTAATTGAATTGAATTTTGATACATACATAAGTCGGTTTACGGTCGGTAATTTTTCGTGATAACGTCATAACACCAACATACAGCCCGTTAACTCAAACCCACAAACCCTCTCGTTAAATCCACACACACTTCAATAACTACATCTACTTTCTACTTTAACAAAACTCCGCCTATTTTGTATTTCTTTTTCTCTACTTGTTCTTTTTTAAATTTGAGCGGAATTATTTTGGGAATTAGCGCCTGTTCTTTTTCATGTTCGCTTGGTGCTCAGAATACGTTTGCGATCGATTTTGGTTGAAAAAAATTACTCACAAACCCTCTCGTTAAATCTACACACACACACACCATTATTACATTTACTTTCTTCTTTAACAAAACTCCGCCTATTTTGTATTACTTTTTCTCTTCTTGCACTTTTTGAATTTGAGTGGAATCATTTTGGGAATTTTCGCCTGTTCTTTTTCATGTTCACCTGATACTTGCGATTGATTTTGGTTGAAAGAACCACAGTATCGCAGCGTGCGTCACTTTTTTTATCAGCATTATCAGCATGAGTCTTATCAGCATAAGTCATGTTATTTCGTATGTGAGCCTCTCATTGATTTATAAGACATTATCATGTCAAAAATAAATTTATATATTTTAGAGTGCCAAAATAAATAATAAAAGATTTGAGAATAGAAATAAAAAACATATATTGAGAATAAAAAAGCTTGCCCCGAGGGGAATTTAAAATACATATGATATTTTTTTTTATATAATTAAGCATTTCACAATTCTAAAGTGCACGTACAACCATAGATTTACGTATAGGACACCTACCCTTAATACTTTTTTCCTTACAACAGAACATCATTATTAAAGTATTTCACGAAACTGGCCCAAAACTTCATGATATTTTTTTTTAAAGATAAATGCCATGTCCTGTGTCATTGCTACACTTCGCGTTGTAAATGGAGGAGATAATTCCCGGTCACCAAAAAGGATGTAAGCTTAATTTCTACAACTAGCAAGCCCCAAACTGCTGGATGTGATGCATGATGCCATGGTGGCAATGATACATATCGTTGAACGAATTTATATGTTAAGCTCGTGTTTCACAATGTCGAAGATAATGGTTTTGGCCGGGAGGCTCGTTTATCCAGTTTGCTATACGAATTTCGAAGAGATGACGATAAACGGTTCCCAGAGTATGTTCGTATGTGAATGGAGGAGGTAAACGCTACAAGGACGATATGATGACGGCAATGGGGAATTCATTTCATTTCGAGGGCCTAATTAAAATTCCCACGATGATAGCCATTTAAGGCCGTACATTGTTGAATTGGACTCATTAGCCATTGGCCCTGTAGTGCCGTATGCAAGAGGCGAGAAAAGCATGAAGCTGTAGACCAATATTGATAGCAAGGTTCCCATTAGAATGTGCTGCGTCCATTTTGATAACCGGCTTGTTAGATAGTTGAACATTATTCCTATTGAAAGAAAAAGAAAAGAAATGAGTAACGAGACAAGTACCAATTAAATGTTAAGTGATGAGTTATACGACAATAAATAATTGGATAAAATAGAACACAAAATAATCATAAATCTTGAGGGTAAACTTAATTATCTAGTGTCCTCTTAAAATAAGCCACCCTGTTAAGGTTGTTTTTTTCTTTTCGAAACAAAACACAAAAATTTAATAAGATCCACTCAGTTTCGTATAAATATTCTATTCACGTTTCGTTGTCATCAATTCCTTATAAGTTTATTGAAAATGCAAACATGCTCTTAGCAATACAAACACAGCAACAAGTCTGCGCATCTATTAACCTTTCCCAAGCTACCCACATCAATCAAGGACGCCTGGAGTATTTTTAAGATTGAAAAATTGCTCCTTGAATATCTGTCTTGTCATTGAATAAAGAGTTGCTGCATCGGATCATATCCAATCATTTTGCATAAATTTCCTTCCATTACGAAAATAAACGTTGTAGTGTTTTGAGAATTGTCTGAATCATGTAGACGATGATGACGTCGAAGACGACTTCGATGTCGAAGACGACGCTTTGGATTTCCGGGCGAAATTGATTTTTATTCTAAATTCAATATTCCTTAATACATTTTTATCAAGTACCTCCACAGGAAGAAAGAAAATCTCCTTCATCATCGAAGTTTAGTTTTCACAGTCTGCAAATGAAAATATGTATTTTCCATTTTTTGGGAAAATTCGTTTTCATGAAAATTAACTATTAGCTTATAGTTGATAGGATGGCGATGCTCCTTGACGTTACATTGAAAGATTGAGACATGCTGTCTTAGGCGGTATGAAGTGCTTTTAAAAGAAAGTTGAAGAATACAAGAAATATGAGATTTTTACCTAAAAACTCCTTTGAAATAATTTTCTAAAATGATCACTTTGAGAAATATACTTTAAACAAATCAAGAACTTAAAAAACCAAACCAAGATGATATCACAACGACAACATGATATCTACAACAACTTATCTAGTTTAAATATTAAATGGTTTTTGATGTCTTATGATGCCTAGATAATATTCCTGAATTTGACGCAATTGCATATGTATATCATCTGTTTCTGAGCATTTTCATACAACATACAATAAGTCCCGTAGAGTAGCGACATTAGTCCATCAAATTTTATTCTCACCATCAATGAAGTCGAATGGGTCATTAAGGACTTATTCATTTCGAATGACAAAAAAAACTTTAGAAGATAAGATATGCGGTTCTCTAGAACATTCTAAGTTTCTCGAAGATGATCTTTCTTTTACCATCAGATGCCCAAAAGAACTTCTTAGGACAAAATGTCTCAAAATGCCAAGGTATCACCTATCCCTTAATCGAAAGCTTAATCTCTTCTGCCTAGATCGTTTCGTATATAAATAGCATTAAAGTACCTACACTTAATTCTATTTCCGATTTTGAAGAAAAAAATGAGAAAGAGCTGAAGTTTTTGGAGCCACATAGATGGCCTCTTATTAATCAATCTATTTTAAATTTTCTAAAAAGAATTACAAAAATTATTTATTTATATTAAATGTTGTGAAAAAATTAAATAAATAATTATATTGAGCATTAGAAATTAGAAATTCTTTTTCTTACTAAAAAGTAAAAAACCCATACCATGGAATCAGAAACACAAAATTATTATTATTAGCACACGTACTCAAAAACATCTATTCAATGAAAGGATTTTTGAACATATAAAATACAAGTACAACATCAACACTTGTTTAGTATTAAAACACTACTGCAAAGAGAAGAGAAGTATTGCTTCCCAAAAAGAAAGGCTTAAATTTCTTACGATATTTCGATTACGAAATTCTACCAACATATCTTTAAAATGCATGCCCTAAAATAAAGTAAGATTTTTTGTGAAGGTAATTTTGTAAAGTTTTATTCTAAATCAATTAGGTTTGTATTTTAATAATCAGCGTATAAAAAAATCCCCTGAAGAAATTGTAAAACAACTGGCGAAACATATGGAAACAAAGATGGATTAGTCTTTTTAATTATTATTCGCATTTCAAATTTCTGATCATCAAAGCCCAACAAAACAAATAATTTTCAATAAAATTTTAAAATTTTCTACCTCCTAATAGCAGATTTTTCTTTATATTTTTACTTACGTTTTTTTCTAATTAAAATTATTTTTTTTAATTTTTTTTTTTTGAAAAATAAATATTTTAAAACTAATTAAAGAAAATTATTTTAATTTTTATAATCACATGTATATTAATAAACTCTAAAAAAACAGCATACCAAAAATAAAAAAAAAATAAAAAAAATAAAAATAAAAAACAGGATTTTATCAAAATCCGTCCTACAATTTTCGAAATACTTTTTTCATAAATTCGTTGTTGTAAAAGACGTATGACAGCGTACTACATTTTTACCAAAAACCGTTAAGTGTTGTGGTTTTTCCCAAGGCAAGTTTAGGATTCGTCATTATAAAAAAATTGAGATAACAATGAAACATGATATTACGATTTTAGAGAAGTCTAAAAAAGAAAGACAAAAAATGTCTTTCTGTCTTTTTGTGTCAGTATGTACAACGAACTGCATCCTAAACGGCTTAAGCGATTATCTTCAAATTTAGTGTGTGTGATTCTTTTGGCATTCCCCAGATGGGAAATTGAAATTTTATTTTTAGGCCTAAAAATAAAAGCACCTTCCATGGCCGTTAAGGAAAAGCTTATTTTCGATTTTGGTGAACATTTTTGAGAATTTTTTTGTTGGTTAATTGGAACCAAATTTTCGGGAAAATCCTATTAACGGGACCTTTCATATAATGGTTTTAGTTTTGGGCTTTCTCGTTAACGGCTCTTTGGATTTCTGTCAAATTGTTTATTTGAGAAAATCTAGGATTCTGGCATATCAAAAATAAAATATTTTTCAATTTTTTTAATTTTTTTTTTTGAAAAATCAATATTTGTAAAACTAATCAAAAAAAATATTTTAAATTTAATAATCACATGTATATTAATAAACTCTAAAAAATTGTATATCAAAATTTCAAAAAAAAATATTTTTTCAAAAAAACTAAAAATGAAAAAATAATGTCCGTGCTGCAATTTCCGAAATACAATTTTTTTAATTTTTTGTTATATAAGACGTGTGTTGGCGTACTCCATTTTTACTATTTGACACTTTTACTTACGATTATAGGTAATTATAATGCAAGTTATGCATTCGTGCAGATTATAAATTTTGAGATAACAATCAAACATGACATTACGATGATAGAGAAACATATTTGAGTTACTGGCAAAATTCTGTCCGTCTGTCTGTCTGTACGGGTGTATTTTGGACTGTAGCCTTAACGGTTGGGCCAATCGTCTTCAAACTTAAGGTTATTTTGACATTCTACAGAGGAAGTTTTAATTTTTTTTTCTTCGACTTTCTCGAAAATTGGTGATTCGATTACTATCAAAATTGATAATCAAGAAGATGTAGGTAGCCTTAGTAACTTGCCTTAATTTTTTTCCAAAAACTTTTTTTTTGTATGTTTAATAATTTTTTTAATTTTTTTTTGAAAAATCAATATTTTGAAAACGGGTAAGTGATTTTTTTAAATTTTGTTTTTAAAAGTATGTTATTTTTTTGCTTAAGTTTCTATTCTTAAGTTATTTTTTTTAATTTTTTAAAAAAAATTGTTTAAAAAAAACCATTTGATTTAAAAACCGCTCCTACGGTTTTAAAAAAAAACTCACTCTTTTTACATTTCTTAAAGAAATAAAATGGCGTTTAAATTATTTCACTCAATACAATTTAACGTACTTTATTCGAACAATCAAAAGTCACAAAAATCGAATAAATGCTTTGATATTCACCTTAATTTTCTTAAATTTTATTCTACAATGTGACCGCACATATGAGCATTCAGGAAGTACGTGCGATCCAGTCGTGTTGTGAATAGAGGAGTAAAGGTCCATTGTGTTAGTTGGTTTAAAATGATGTGCGGGCCAATTTTGTCAAAGGCTTGCTCGAAATCGATTGAAAGAATCGATTTCGATACGTGGTCTTCTCTGAAAGATCAGAAGATATGAAACATGAAAGTATCTAAATGTAAGAGCGAGTCTTGAGTGCCTCTTCCTTTTTTGAAGCCTGTTTGATTTTTCTCAATGTGTTTGTTTTTTTCTAGCCACCAAGCTATACGCACTGAGATTATTTTTTCCATGAGTTATGAGATGCAAGGAAGAAGCGAGATCGGACGATAGCCTTTAATAGAAAAACTATCTTTATTGTTTACATGTTTGCGGGATTATGCACTTTCGAAAATGTTGTTGAAAAGAGATAGCAACTTAGTCTTAAAACAAGGAGGGCTATTTTTAAGCATTGTATAAGATATCCTATAAAAACTAGGAGTCTTACCTTTGGCAGATCTTAAACTATTTTCAAGCTTTAAGAGATTTATTGCGGAGTCAATTAATTTTGTTGAATGAGATGAATCGTATTCTGTTTTAATTTTATATAAGCACTCGTATTTTTCTTTGATATAGTTCTGGTGGAAGTTTGAGTCATCCTTGGGTTTTTAACAAGAATTACCGAAAAACTAGTTTATTTTGTTGGTGCTGGTAAGATTTGTTGAATCTGTTTTTTTTTTTTTTTTTTTTGGTAGCGTGGGGGACAAAATTTCCTGTCAGGCTTCTAATTTTTGTGGGGGTTGAATTCGGATTTATTTCGAAAGTAAAACGATAAAAACAAGAGGCTTTTTATATTTTTGCAACTTTACGAAACTGTGCGTTCGCTTTGCGGTACGAAATTAAATTTGAGTCAGTTGGAGATTTCTTAAATGTTTTCCATGCATCTTGCTCTTTTTGGCGGAAGATTGCACAGATTTTGATTCCACCACGGAATTGTTTTTGAATGGTTCTTATTTGTTGTCTGAGGAATCGACACGTTCGCTGCGGACTTGACTTAAGGACACTAGCGGCTACTTTGTTAATGTTGGCAGAACTTGCCCTACCTAAAATTTGTTTCGAAATTTCGGCCTGGAAAATATCCCATTTAGCGAAATCTGTTAGGAATTTAGATTGTTGCCTTGGTAAATTTTTATTGCTCCCTAAGGACATTGTAGTAAAAGTTGGAAAATAGTCGCTGCCTTTTAAGTCATCGGAGACCTCCCGAGATGATTTTTGGGTGAGGTGTGGGGATAGGAGGGTAAGATCAACATGAGACGTAGTTCCTTGAGTCGAAAGGTGGGTGGGTCGTCCGTCGCTTAATATCGCAAGTCCATTGTTGGCTATAAAGTTTTCGACTATTTTACTACGACTGTTAATGCTAGGAGAGCCCTATGAGGGAGACCAAGAGTTAATATCGCCAGTCAAGGCGACAGGATAAGATATTGAGGTCATAAGAGGTGGTGGAAGCTGACTTGGTACCTGTACTATACCTTGTACTGGCAGATATTATGAAGTTCCCGCGTTTTGTGGTTCAGATTTTGAGTTAGTATTAGGGGATTGAGTTTTTACATTTTCAGAGTCTGCTTTGTAGACTTGTGGAAACTTTTCTCTTTCATGAGAAATTTCATTTTCAGTTCAGATCTATTTCTGACTCAGGGACATTTATGAAGCAAGGTGCGTATGCAATTCTCTTGGACAAATTAAGGTTAGCATGTGGCTTTATATTGACTGGGCAGATGTTGTGCAAAAATCTGAATAGAGCCGTCTCTTAATTGAGCAATCTTTTGATATTGTGTATTTATTGAGTCCATAGTTTTTTCAAAATGAAAACACGTCAAGGGTTTGGTATCGTCTTTGAAGGTTGTGTGCACAAAGCGTGGATTTTTAGATGATGTCTTTATTTGGAAGGTGGGAACTCGAACAGAAAACACTGCTTGATTGTTTTATTCTTTTTTGTTGTGGTGGGGGAGGATCGGAAAGCGCACATTCGTCGAGAATGCAGAAGGCTAAATAGCCTGTCCGCAATTCGACAACCAATTTGGTATTTATACTCTTATAAAGAAAATATATACACAAACAATTAATTAAAAACTAATGTCTGTAAGTAAATAAGATAATCGGTTGTAGGAGAGACAGTTAGAGAAACGCAAACTGTTGTTCTTACGCCTCGATAGCTAGGTCTTTGCGGTTGGAAGGTCAGCCGATGAAATTTAAGAATCATCAGTTGTTTGTTTCTTTTCTTAGTTAGTTCAACTACATATTTTGAATTCGGGGTCTCTTAAAGAATGCCCACTCAGCATTTGTGTGTGTGTGGTTTTCTTAAAACTATTAAGTAATCTCTATTATACTCAATTTTCAATCTGCCCTTCTTGAAATACGCAGGCCTAGTCTGGTCTCTATATTTCTTACCATGTCGTAAAATGTCTATTTCCTCATCTCACTTAAAATATACTAATATACTCAGCTCACGTATTTTCTTCAGTAAGATTTCCATACCATTTACAGCCGAATTCAAACTCCCAACTGAAGTGCATTTTTTGAACGCATACAAAGTTTATGTACACTCAAACGATGTTTCGCCTTCCTGAGAAGCTGCACACTTTGGAAAATTAAGGTACTCAAGCGGAAAATTAAACCCCGACTTTACGGCCAGTCCGATACACTTACCAATATGCAGAACATATTTCTAAACACCAACCGTAGAAATGTTAAATCGGTTTCACTTTTTAATATAAATTTTCATCGTACAAGTTATGGAAATAAAGAGACCTTGAACAGAATGTTACATACAACTTATAATATGATTTTCTCATTCGACTTCCACTGTAGCAAGAACACCATTAAAACTTCCCTTTTCAATTCCTCCTACCATTCCTAATATATGTACCTGAATCCTTATAACCTTCACCCCACACTTGTTAGATTTAAGTTTAGTATTTTAAGAATTAAATGTTAGTTTCAAGACTGCTTGAATTAAGCAAATAAAAATAAATACTACAATATGCCATTGGGAATTACAGTATACAGTATAAACTAGCGGCTTTTTCCACCTCGTTCCTTAAAACATTTTTGTTAATAGAATATCTTACTCTTTCGCATGGTATATCATGGTACACCGTAGTAATTAACATTTGACACGGCGAGCTTAACTATAAAACTTCTTAAGGCCAGCAATAAAGCAACCTTAACTATGCAATTTGATTTAATACATAATTGAAAATTCACAGAAAATTTATTCAAAGCCAATGCCAAAACTTCAGAGTCCGTTGTCAAAGACTCAAGTTTAAAGCATAAAATTACATTGTACGTTAAACGAAAAACCCTGCAAAATGTTCAATAATGAATGTTCACTAAAATATCCATCGAACCGATGAAACTTGAAGAAGTTTTTTGAGATGAACGGAATCAACGTTAGCGTGTTTAAGTGAGAAACACTTTCGTTGCATCGCCATCATTTTTGCAGGCCAACCAGCATACGACACTTTGCTTGAAGTCCCTATCGTCTCATCGTGTCGTCATCCAAGAAGGACTTAACTTTTAAATTAACTTTGTGAACTTGTGACAAAATTTCGCAATAGAACTTTCATAAAAGTTTCTCTAAACTCATCTGGTTTAGAGACAACCAAAAAAAAATATTTTCTAAGGGGTTTCGTCCTTCGAATGAACGATCTAAAACTGTATATAAATTTATAATTTTTTTTTTGGATTGTATATGAAAACGCTTAGTTTTTAGTTGAGATAAACGGAGAAGTGGAGTGGAATGGTAAAATTTTTTTTTGTTTGAATACCCCTCTCTGGATGAATATGATTGTACCTACCTGTGAGCATCGAGTTGAATATTAGAGCTGGAAAATAGTGATGGAAATAGAGGACTCGTCCCATTGCCCAAAATGGCAAGTAGTGCAGCAACCATCCGAAGAAGAGCCATGAAGCGGCATTGAGTGACTGCCGATTAGGTTCTGTAAGTGATATTATAAAAAAAAGTTAGAATTATTTTTTTAATTACTCGAATTATTCGAAAATTTTATTAAATCATAAATCTAAAAAAGGAGTAAAAAAAAGTCTTTAACGGTTTTACCTGAATTCATAAAATTGCGGTAGCGCAGTTTTGGCGAGTTCTAAATATTTTCCATACATATCAATTTAAACTGCAATCAGGGAACAACAATAAAATAAATGATGAAACCCAAAGAAATAATAGAGACGTGCGCCGTCTACCATCATCGGCTTTAATGCAATAAACAAAAGGTTATGTACCCTTTGGGTGCGAGGCAAATTTAATAACATCAGCCACAGTCACTAACGCACCTACTGAGAAGTCCGAAGAAGAGGAAAAACATTCCTACTACGATATTGTAGAGAGGACCCTCAATCTCACGTTTTAATCATCCTGGGCGATTTCAACGCTAAATTAGGTAGGGAGCCAGTATTCAGGCTGTACACAGGATGGTTTGAATGAGATCACTATTGACAATGGACTACGAGTTATAGAAATGGCAGCATCAACAAAATTGGTCATTGTGAGTACCAGTCTTCTGCGTAAAGATATCTACAAAACTACTGATAGAGTCACTCGTAAGAAAATTGACCATGTTTTGATAGAATAGATCGTCGCCACCACTCGAGTCTGATGACGATACAAACGTATCGAAGTGCCAACATCGATTCGGACCACTATCTTGTTGATATGGTGTTCCGAGGGCGGATTGCTCTGCGAATAAGTATTGCATCCGCTCCTCAGGCTCGGATCAATACTACGCGCACTAAGGCTCGCCTTCGGAGAGCTCGATGAGGGAAGAATAAAGCGTAAAGGAAAAATGAGCACCAATTTTACATTCCAACATACCATCTTTTTATAAACTTTAATGACGCCTACGTCCTACGATAGCATAGCCAGGGTAGAACTTTATATGGCCTTGAGAGAATTCAGCATCCTAAATAAATTGACACGATCATCTAGGTTGAACACGACCAATATTACAAGCCAAGTAAAAGTAGCCGGTTTGCTCTCCAGACCCATCAACATCTTTAATGGACTCCGACAAGCGGATGGTCTGTCTTGCATCCTCTTCAACCTAGCATTGGAAAAAGAAATCCGTGACTCTGGCACTTCAAAAAGAGGGAATATCGTCACCAAGTCCAACCAGATATTGGTTTACGCAGACCACATCGACATCATCTTCGCAGAAGCCCACAAGATGTGGCGGCATAAATCTTGGGGCTGCATATTTATGAGAGGAACACTAACTACATGGTGGCAATGTCGGCGAGAAATGTTATTCCAACTATCAGGGAAGTGGAGCAAGAATTTGAAGTAGTGCAGTCCTTCTACCTTGGATCAAAAGTAGCAGCCGATAATATATATGGTGATAGCCTGTCAAGGTTCTTTAAATCCATAAATCTTACCATAAAAACAATTCCGGAGAAGATACAACCATGAATTTTAAGAAGATGTTGCGGAAAAATTCAAATTGTGTTGATGATACTGGTCGTAAAAAACATCCTCGACAAAACTGTATTATTAAAATCTTCCTCAGGTTCTTAGGGTTAGGTTCGATTTAAAAAAAATTTGGATCACACGTACTTGCTCATATGTGCGGTCACATCGTCGAATAAAGCTTAAAAAAATAAGTAAGTACCAAAATTTCAATTTTTTCAAAAAACTAAAAATAAAAAACAGGATTAAATCAAAATCCGTCCTACAATTTTCGAGATATTTTTTCCATAAATTCGTTATTATACAAGATGTTTGATGGCTTACTCAATTTTTACTAAAAACCGTTAAGTGATGTGGTTTTGACACTTTTTTAAGTTCAGATAGTGTTATTTTTCGTTAATTACACTTTCTTTTTTTTATTCGACGTATGTACGGCCACATACGAGCAATTACTTGCGAACCAGTCGTGCGATTTATTTTGATTAGTTTTATAAGTTTTAATTTAAAAAAAAATCGAAAATTAATTTTAATTAGAAAAAAAATTATTTAAAATAGTTTTAAAAACATTGGTTTTTCAAAAAAAAAAAAAAATAAAAAAAAATAAAAAAAATTATTTTTAATTAGCCTAAAAAGTTATTCATAATCTCTTCCCAAATATAAAATTTGACAGAAATCCAGAAATCTCGCTATCTCTTCCAAAAATTCAGTTCTCCATCTTCAATTACAAAAGATTGTTTTATCATTACTGCTTTTCGCAGAACCAAAAATCAATCCCAACATGTATTAAGATAAAGATTTAAAAAACACAGAAACAAAGTAGATACAGTTTCCAATTTAGAAAACACAATTTCAAAAGCAGTCAAAATGATTTCAAATATTTTACAAGACTTAATGACCATCTTTTGGTCCTTTCGGTTTGGCCGATTTTATTGTCAATGCAATAGAATGTCGAAAGAAAAAAACAATTACAAAATAAGACAGCAACAAATAAACCGAAATGAAAACTGCAAATTCAAAATTAAAATGTAAAATTCAACAAAAAGGCTCAACAAGCGCTTAAACTTATGGCCAGAAGCTATGTCAAGCGCACAAGATTTCAAGGATCTGCACGTAGCATAGCTGGCAAAATATTAAATGTGAATAAAATTACCATTCTCTTCGCCGATATTTCCATTGTTGTTATTAGCACGAGCAGCAGCTAAGACTCCAACAGGAGTAACGCTCCTGCTTCCTCCATTAATGTCTTCGGCTGTGGAAGTGGTACTAGAGGTGGTGTTGTTGCCGGTGCCAATGCCAGTGCCATTTGCAGCACTTCTTAAGTACGACGTGTAGGAATGCCCTTGTAGTTGTTTATTTTGTTGCTGCTGCCGCAGTGGGTGGTACTGCTGCTGCTCCTGCTGTTGCTGTTGTCCTTCTTTTCGACGTTCCTTAACGGCAGTAATAAAGAAAACTATTAAGAACAGCGCCAGGAAAATGAGATTGCTCCACCAGATTATTGGATTCCCTAATAAGTATATACGATAAGCAGTGCCTGAAAAGAATTGCCCCTGTTGTGTTTTTTAAGGATAACAACAACAAAGTCAAAGGAAGAGAAAAAAAACGGAAATTTAGAATATTACAATAAATACAAAAAAAAGGAAAACTCAAGACAGCCAAAACAAGAATGAGTGGCCGCCTAAGCGCCCCGTCGCACTTAAAATGAGGACAACAACGAAGGAGAGTAGATATCACCATAATTAGTTGAGACTTGAGAGTTCCCACCCGAAGAGTCCTTAATTTGTATTATTTGTCAGTGAAATTGGGAAGTTTAGTAGAAGCGGGAATTTAATTATTTAAATTTCTGATTTGAGCACAGGAAACGCACTTCAAATGGGCAGATAGGTACTTCACGGCATCTCTGAGATACTGGCACTGAAACGAGAGTTTAATTAGGAAGCGATGTCGTTTCCTTGAACGAAATTAAAGACGGTTATAATTTGGGTAAGGAAATGAACATAAATAACTCAAAGTAAACATTACACTTCTCGTTTGTGTTGGAAATGGAAGAAGAAAGTCTTGTAAGATTATATTGCTTTTTTTTAGAAACCTTACGTCCTATTTAGAAGGAAATTTTAGGTTTTTATTATTTTTTTATTATAACATATTTAAAGATTTTTTAAGAAGTATATTGTTTTGACCGGATCCTAAGTAATAAATATCTGAGGAAATTTTCAGGAGAAAAAACAACTTTAGTCATAGTAGCTGATAAGAATGAAACGTTGTTAACCAGCTGCAAAAGAATGAAAACCCCTTAATGGATTTTTTGTGACATTAAGTAGTTGTGGTCCCGATGTGTGAATGAAAGGCATTTACGAGTTCGTTAATTTCAGGAATCCATTACAATTTGCAATCAACATAGAAATACTTCTCCTAATTTTGTGGCTTAGTACTGTCCATGATTTGGAAATCCTTTAAAATGTCTGGCCGTACTGAGTTGAACTTGCTTTTAAAACAACGAAAATCAATTAAAAATTAAAAAAAAGAATGCACGACTAGATCGCATCAATTTGCTCATATGTGCGGTCACATTGTCGAATAAAATTTAAAAAATATTAAGGGAACATCAAAGTATTTATTCGATTTTTGTGACTTTTGATTGTTCGAAAAAAGTACGTAACATGTATTGAGCGAAATAATTTAAACGCCCTTTTACTTCTTTAAGAAATGTAAGAAAGTGTGATTTTTTTTCAAAATCGTAGATACCTTTTTAGCCCACCATCTTGAATTTTTTTCATCAAAATATGACCCACACCTACTAGTACACAGATTTTTGTTCATACAATTTTTTGAAGCCGTTTTAGAGAAAAATAAGCTTTTACTTAACAGTTACATTAAAATTAAAAAAAACTCATCTGTTGAATGTCAAAATAACTTAAGTTCTAAATTTGAAGACGGAATTAACATTCGTGTTCGTTTTGATCAACAAATAAGAGTCATTTAGAGTCTTAATTTTCTTAATTTTCATTTCATTTTGAATTTAAATTTAATTTATTTTTGTTAAATATCTCGCTTATTTTTTACTGTTGACGAAAAATGCGTATGAAAAAAGTTTTTCAGAATTTTATTTCCTACAAAAATTCTTTTTTTTCGGCATTATTTGGAAAAATATTAATCATAGATATAGTTTTTGTACCAAATCTTAAGAGGAATTGTAGATTCAACAGTAGTTTTAATGCCTCTAAGATTGCTTATAATATCCCCATTTGTTATTTTAAAATTTGTTATTTTTTTAAGAACCGCTCGTATTAAAATGAATTAATAAACTTCTGTGTCCATTGTGTTTGAATAAATAAACTTCTGTGTCCAATGTGTTTGTACCTTTAATATTTTATTTATTTATTATTCAAACATTTGTGTCATTCTCTGACATTGACATTTCTTTGTCGTTGAGGAATCTTTCCAATGTACCGTGCCAATATGAATAGACTGTCATTATTGCTTGTATTATGGCTAAAACACAATCAAGCTTCGGTCACGTTACATTTCACGCGCTTTGAATGTCATTGTCCAAATTTTGGTTTTTGTTTTTGCTTTTTTCTGTCAAAGCGAGCAAAAGTTCAAACAGTTTCTACTTTCAGCTTCAAGTTTTGGTCACGTTCAGTACCTTATCTTGTACACGAACCAAACGTAACGTCGAAACCTAAGCGACATTGTGATAAGATGTATTGATTTCCTATGGTTGAACTCGTAAACGTCAGGCAAAACCGAAGCTAAAGCGTAATTGTATTTTGGTCACTAATTGGTGCTGGATATGAATCCCATGTAAAACAGTGTTTTCTACCTATCGTCTCTCAAAAAGATTTTAATTCTAAGTCTCGAGTTTCGACTCGCGTGTAATCTTTGATAAATGGTAACAACCTGCTTCTTCTTAGGGGTTCACCATGACGCATATCGTTATTGATGTTTATTTAAGTTCCTTAAAGTTTCTTCTGCTTTTGTAAAACATTTTAAGCAGTTGTTCTGAGCTGGAATTTGACGAAAATTATAGCCATGAATACATTTTGTGCGTGGACCTTATGTCTTCCCTCCGTTTTTTCAATATAATATTGTTTTCCTTTTAATAACAGTTTGTTCACCTTTACTATAGCTAAAAGTCTTTAAAGAACCTCTACATTAGTCAGTGCTTTCAAAAAAAGTTTATTGAGCCAATAAAATCTTCTACATAGAAACTTTCACCTCAAAAAATAAATCCCGTCGGTCATCTTTAAATCGATAACCGAAAGAAATTTAACCTAATTTAAAGAAACGACCAACAAAAGCAAATAAAAACTAAGAAGAACACACAGAATCTAATCGCATCCAGTAAATTTTAATAATGCCACATCATTTATTATCCTTCTTCTGCATTGTCCCTATAAGCCAATAACATCAGTCTTGAAATCTCATACACTTCGTTTGCTCTATGAAGAAAGGTATATACACATGTCCTGATCTCAACATCCTGGTCGTAGAAACACCATTGTTTTTCATTTGGGAAGCTTGCTTCTGCAACAATAAATTACCGCACCGGCGTTTTAAGTGTGTTAAAAAATCCTCAATAATAAACTTCAATGGACATCCTTATAAGACAGACACAAATTGCTATCGTTTGTGTGAGTTTAAACAAACCAAAAAAAAAAAGAAAAACTCCTCCGGAAGTTCCGGCACGTACTCTGTGTACCTGCACCAGTTTGAATTTAGAGACACGTCCACACGGCCAGCAGGTACATCTTCCGTAAAACAAGGACAGTTTAATATTCTTAATGGTTAAGACCTCCTCACTAGTAAAAACAAAACCATCAATTTCAATAGACCAAAGTCGTCTTTCATCAACCATGAAGTTTCTAACACTCTTCCCAAGACTTGGCAGGAATAACACATTTTAATACACTGGCTGGTGTAATGGTTTGACAAGGAGATGAGAAGAAAATTAAAACAAAACTCTCATGCAGACACCAAAAAATCAATTTAAGAAAAGTCCCAGGACATCTACATATACATAAGGACATACCCGGTAATTAATAGGCCATTGCCATGGTCTGCTTGTGACTTCACCCTCCTTGGGCTTGAGGCCGGCATTGCCTTGGAACATCACAGCATGGGATTCAATGAATCTGGAAAAGAATCCTGGAGCGAACACATGAAAACTCACGCTGGGCACTGGAAATTGGAAAATTACCCATTTTATCTTCGTTGTATAGAATGCATGTATAAAAAGGACCACATGGACTTAATATGTTGGTACTCACATTTTTTGTGAACATTATCCTCGACATTCCAATATGCATTTCTGTCTCGCAAATTCGGATTGCAGGACACTTCCTGCTGTTCGAAACCCCATTTGGGCAATTGTTGTCCTGACGACGTGAGCGCACAATTCTGCAAATAATGGACAAGAATGATTTTTGTCGAAACTGTTTGGACAATGTCTCCGTCACGTCCGCCATGAATGAGAACTCTCCACACATCATTTGCATCGCCGATGCCATCCTGCAGGGATATATAATATTTATTGGATTATGTTTTGTTCCCTTTAAAAGGGACCCTGGAAGGGTCTGTTAATGGCAGTGTTTCATATTTCATAAGGGATTTTGAAAGCTTACAGTAGGTTAAGAAATGTTTAACTTTTTATTTGTGGGCTTGAGCTAACATCGTTTTTTCAATTTTGTTTCAGGATTGGGAATTTAAGTATGAGACGTGGTATTGCAGAAAAATGACGTTTTCGTCATTATTTCGAAAAATTATTGCAGGAACTTTGGAAAGTATAATCATATTAAAACTTACCTCCCCATATCCAGTAACTTGATGATGCTTTCTTGTCAATGGCGCTGGAACTGAGTGCGAATGCAAATTTCGCTTGGTGGGTACATGCTCCAGTCTTAGCAAATCATTATGTTTAAGGATTCTGAGATCAGATGTAGTTTCTTCATTGTAAGGCTTTATGCGCCATTTGTTATTGTCATCTTTGTGTGTGTAGGTAGTTATCTGCGAAAGTAAAAGAGAAGAAAAACGATCAAATTGTGACTAAAACAATTTATTGGAAATAGAGATACAGAAATATAGAAATAAACAGAGGAATATCTTGTCGGAATGCAGTTCTCGTAAGCAAGAACATATCTGATATGGCTGGATGGCATACGTCCATGGAAGTTATGTCCGTTTCAAATAGACATGATGTCCATGGACGTTATGACATAAGGTCCATGAACAAAATAGACATAATGTCTGAATTTAATTTTCTTTTATTTTCAGTATTAGGTGGCATACCCCCCCACACCTACCTCATACTGAAAATGAAAAAAAATTGATATATAAAAATGGCTTTTGAAACTTCTTTTCAATTATGGAATAATTATTGTTGAATAATTGAAACATATGGAAGTGGTTGCATTACATTGTATTTTGAACAATAAAACATTTCATTTCAAATTCCTGCCTTTAACGGCCAAAAAGCTATAAAATTATCGAATAAATTTTTAAATAAGCTAACATTTTTATTGTCTTTTAAATATCCCATGAAAGGCTTTGTGACAAGAATACATATCAGACTGGTGCGCACTGACGACAATGAAAAAAAAGTGAAAGTACTTAATGCAGACATATGATGGGGAAAGCAGCTCGCTAACCACCCACTTTATTGTCCCCCACACAAACGTCACTACCTTGGTAGACGAATATACCATGCAATGAGGCATTTTATACAGGAATCTTCCAGAAGCCGTAAATCGTCAAACTTCGATAAAAATATCCTGCCAGTGAAAATATTTAATAAAAACTTTTGGCCCTGAAGCTTTTAATGGTTCAACCCCGATGTGTATATCTCATACCTTCATCATAGGTCCTCTTGTAAAGGAGCATCAGCCCCTCTCGCCCCTCACATAAATTTCACCCTCACTAAAGCTATTCCTCAATTTTGTTTGCTTCGTTTTGTGTGAGTTCGGGTCATTAAAATAATTTAAAAGCGTATGGGCAAAAAACGTCAGCATCAGTCGCAGGACACACACAAACATACACACATGCCGCGGTAACGACCCTATGCTCCATGCAATAGCAGGATCATCCATAGGCAAATCCCTCCCCGAACACTTACCTGCTGCTGTCGGGCTCCAACATTCTTCGGATATAAATGGTAATGCGAATGTAAATATCCTCCTCCAGTTTTATGGTTTTTAATGGTAACGACAGAGCCATATGCCACCTCGAGCGGCATGCTCACATTGTACAATGAATTGCCAATGAGCCGGGACTGGAATGCTGAGCTATAAAAGCCGTCACCGTTGCCACTCCGATTCAGCACCGACAAGTGAATGAAGAAGAACACCATGTACAAGAAAATTGGCCATAAAATTAATGCAAGCGCACGACAAAATGTTTGCTTTATAGTTTCCACCTGATAATAATAGGATCGGGACGGTTTCCAGGATCATCGTATGGGCATTCATACATGGCCGAAGGGACAACATCATCGTTAATTGTGCATGGAATTGCAGTCAAATATGAAAAATAGATAGAAAAATAAAATAAAGTTAAATAAATTCGTTAAGTTGTTAATCCAAATAGAGGAAAATATTTTGTTGTATTTCAATATGAGAACTACTTAGTGATAAGTGTAATAATTTTTTTTATAATTAATACATATAAATGTTTATTTTTTCTTCCTTAAAATATACTTTAAAATATGTTTGTAAATTTTGTGTATACCCCACACAAAGTTTACTTTTAAACGTGGCATCATCTCAATTAGATTTCTAGTATAAATGCCACTACCTATTCGATATTTGAAAGAAGCATTTCCGCAATGTCTAATTTCTCGCTTTGGCGATTGGCACTGGACAGCCATATCACCCTATTTAATCGTTCCAGACTTTATATTATGAGATTATTTAAAGTCCCAGGGTTATGTAAATAAGCCTAGCATCAGACTTTTGAAACCCTTAAAGAGAACATGCGTCAGGAATGTGAAAACATATCGCCGGAAATTCTGACACAAGTGAATAGAACGAGCTCGTATGGTAGTCAATTATGAGGGCCAGGGAAGCCGAAAGTGAAGGGGGTTTATAGTTATCTTGACCAATAAATGAATTTTCGAAAAAAAGTGACACCAGAGCAACCTAGGGTATTTAAAATATCTTAAGTTACTCAATAGAATATCACTTATCTGTTCTTCGAGGGCCCGAATTTCTTTGAAAGGACACGAAAAATTACTATAAATACTAACATTTTTCTTAAAAAAGGGGTCATAGTTTTCAGCCGGCCCAAAAATTCTCTCAGCCTGGATAATGCTGATGCGATAACTTCTAGTGGGAAAGGGCTTAGCTTGTGGAAGCATGTTGTAGCTTAACACTTGGTGCCAATTCAAGAAAGATCTTGGGGTACAAGATGGAAAATATGTTCTTCTTGCAGGACCCTATGGTCAACCAATAGAAGGTATGCCTTAAAAGATATACAAGGATGGACAAAAGTCTTCAATACTTTTTTGACTAAAATGAACTCAATAGTTTCTTTGCTTTGTGACTCATCTCCTTTTGATGACTTTTCAACAAATTCTTTTTCAATTTTGTTCAATTTTGGATTTTAGAAAATTTTATAGAGGTAAATGAATATAGTGTTAGAAAATTTGTCTGAACCTTTTGGTGAAGGTGAAATATTGATCCGTCAAATTTATAATCACATATATTATATCCTTACCAAGAAATGTAGAGTTCCTATCGCCAAAAAGACTCTAAAACTCCGTCTGATTGCAGACTAATCAGTACGTGCTCTTGCTTTATCTTTCTTAGGTCTTAGTGAATATATGTAAGCATGAGAAACAATTTTTAAGATAACATCTTAGTTACGATTAGTTGTGAATAACTGATTGCAAGTAAGAAGATGTCTGCTTTTCTTTTATATTTTATATACTTCAAGATAATCGATGTGAATATATGAATATATGAAATAACCTAAATGGCTTAAGTGATAGGGTCATGCAAACTTTTGAAGAATTATTTCTGATGATAAGAATTTGACTGCTGAATCTGTTGTGCAGGAACCAGGAAGTCTAACTAGGTTCAATTCTGGGGCAAATACTGTTTTGCATATTCATCATAAAGCTGCCCTCTTACTAACTTACAAATGCTTCGGAATATTTGTATACAGACTTGAAAAAAGAAACCTTTTAAGCAGCTTCATAAAAATTGTCTCTCTTTCAATGAAGACCTAAGTCATATATAACTGACTAGCTGACCCAGCCGGCGTTGATCGGATATACAATTTTTTTTTATCTCACAGTAACAAAACACCACCAACGTAATCTTTATATAATAATATAACAATATTGTTAGTATGACAGTTTAAACAGGGAAAATTATTTTTTTGTTAATATTTCACATCAGCGCTATTTTTACTATTTTTACTTCATTATAATATAAGAGTATATTATTATGTATATGGTGTGATTTTGAGTTATTTTGGCCCATAAATAAGAATTTTCGACAAAAAGTGACACAAGTGCAAAGTTTGTTATTGCTCTTCATATATATCAGATTCACTGCCATAGTCGATAAGAAAGAAATTTCTGAGGCTTACCTGAACTTATTGGCTTTTTAGAAAGCTTAGCTTCATTAATTTTTTCCCGTTGGAACTTTTCTTATTTTAATACAAAAAAATTTTGTTTTAATAATCTAGATTTACGATTCTCAATGCAAATTCCTCAATATCAAACATATCTTAGGTGTTCCTTTTCGTAATATTTAACAAGTTGAGTTTCTTTCAAATTTCAAATCACAGAGATAGTAAGTCTTAAAACTATCTTCATAGGCTTTAATATCGTAATACCAAAAGCCATTCAAAACGAAAAACCTACTAAATAAGATTTTAGTCTTGTGATGGTCATATAGGTCATATCATCATCAAACACACGATACTTACGATAGGCTGGTTCAGGTCGCCGAGAATCACCCAAAGTTCGCTGATTGTATGAAATCCCACCAGCAGCACAATAAAGAGTCCAACAAATTTCACACTTATCGTACAAGCCAACATCGTTCCAGTAAAATACAACCATAGCCACCATCTCCACGTATATGACTCGCCACTTCTTGTCACCACCGATAACTTCACCATGCCCCAAACAGAAGCCACCATGAAGCACAGCAATATAGGATCCAACAGAATGTACTGGTTAAGGGTGATGAGTCCGACGTCTGTGAATAACCGGAAAAGAATTACACACCGCATCACCTCGGAGTCACTCAAATAGCTGTATCTTACCGAAAATCAAATAGGCTGTCGCCACAAGGGCTGCCTCATTGGATCCGGTCAGTTCGTGTACCGTGTCAAAGGCCATCGGAATGATAAGGGCTCCCAGTGTTGTGCAGAACTGTAAAATTGATGGTCATGACCATTAATATGAAAATAAGTAGATCCTGCCTACGCTCCAACGCCGCCATGGGTCGAAACGAGAGACAGAATCTAAAATTGAATCTTACATAACGCATCCCTTCGTAACGAGTGCTGTTGTACTTATCGCCGGGTTTATCGAAAGGGTAGGTGCCATTGTATCCGGTCAGGTAGCCAGATAGGCCAATTAACATCTGAAATTGTATTTTAGTTTTGTATTAAATTTTGTAAATGCAAATGTTAAGGGTTAATGGAAATATTTGCCAAATGGGGTGCTTTTGGGGGTGGTTTTTGGGTGATTTGGTATGTGTGTCCTTACCTTGCCTAGGGGTGGATGGACGTCAAAAAAAAACGTCCGGTTGATGTACCAACTGCCCATTTTGCCGAAATGGGTTTCGTCCCAGCTGCAAGATGTTTGTAAAATGATAAAGTAATGAGAAATCGATTTTTACTCTAAGATAGGATGATAAGATGGAGGTCAAAGAGGTCAAAGAGAGGCTTTCTATATGCGGAAATGGAAAGTTGAATGTTGACATTGGTGTTACGATATGATTACTTAATGGGGTTGCAGAGTTCGTATATTCTTGTCACGGACACGTCTCCTTTCGTGTCAAAAAGTTATAAGATTTGATTATGTCAAAGGTTGGGGCTAGGGTAATGGACAGGATGCTCTGTTTGGGTCGTTTATTTTAGGCTTTAATGAACTTAAAGTGTATAGTTTGTTGCTGAATATTTTTAAGCTATGGTGACCCAATTGCTCTATTAAGTTTTGGGTCATGTTATTTGCATGATTTGGTTATTTTGTATTTTATCTTTTTTAGACCTTTAGTTAAAAAATGTGTTTCAATTGTGTGTGGCACGTTCTTGTTCTCATGGGCCAAGTTTATATTACTTTAGAGATTTTTTTAAACGTTAGATTTATTTTGAAAACATAATGATAAGAGCGGGTGACCTTTGCAAAATGAAAATAACGACTCCAATGTAGATGTGTAATTAGAAACAAATTCAAAACAAAATGTGATTTTACTTATAAATAAGGGAGATAAATTAAGGGTATGCAATTAATAACGCATCAACGGCTTAAATTTTGAAATAAAAATCAATGTAAGCATAGGTATCCAAAAAGATTGTCTTTGGGATGAAAATAGAAGAATTTGAAAATGTTTCAAATCTTTTTATTTGACAGCGTTAGGACTCTTATTGGGTATTACGACGCTTCTGCACAAAACTGTTACATATGATGAAAGACAGGACCATAACCCCACACGTTCCTGCGTCCTTCAACCAGACAGGTGCATTAACGTTGATTCTTAGCATTCTTTCATTAGATATTAGAAGCTAAATGAGACGCGGCATGAATGGCATCATGCTTGCTTTAAGGCCGAACTATGCGTCTGAAATTATGCTTTTGTCCTCCGCCCACTTTGACCGTAGCTTCGCCGGTTTGGAAATATACTCCTACTTAATTGTGAGGGGATGTACAGCAGCCAAGCCAACTAACTGATTAGTGTTCAGTATTCAGCACATTTGTAAACACTGTTATGTGTATGTTTATCCATACATACATCCTCGGAGAGATGTCATTGTATAGTATTGGGTATACCATCGACTCCTGCTGACTTCTTTCAATTTATTCATTCCACCTTCATAACGAGCAGGAAATTTGGCCCATTACTAAATCCGTACAACAAGACTCTCAGATCATAATTGCATGATGCTATTTCAAACGTTGACATGATTCAGCAGAGCTCTGTTTTCCAGGTCATGATTTGAGCGCATACACCCAACTACATTAATTACTTGCTAATTGTTTTCTAAAACATAAAACTAGGAAGATCGTTTTGATTTTGTTAAATCATTATAAAGAAAAACACATCATTGCAGTGTTTCTTAAAATTTAAAAAAAAATTAACAAAACTCTATTGTTTTGAAAATCCATGAAATTGATTTTGCTGAATCTCATCCTGGTTGGATAGATAATTATAATCTAAGAAATGGATCACATATTTTATGTCACAAAATAAATGCTGGGAAGTGCTAAGGTTTTTCCACATTTTTGTTCACAATGTTTCAATTTTAAAATTGTTTTAAACATAACATATTTATAATTAATTCTAAGCATGTAGAAAATGTGCCTTTATGATATTTAGAAAATAATTTTAAGATATTTTTCTCATTTGATTATAAAACATATAAACTTTCTTCGGCTTTCATAACAGCATAAGGACAGTTTACTCAAGCCAAATATTAAAATGGCGATAGCCTTTGAGTTTGCTTAGTAAAATGATTTTGCGCCTTGAAATTAGAACAACTACATCTAAATAAGATCCATTTTAATAAGAAACGATGTCGTATCCATGAAAATGTTTAAGTTTTTCCAGTTTATTAATTAAAAAGTCTTAAATCTTATTTAATTCGTTGTCAAAGTAATAGTTTCCTAACTTCATCAATATTGTTCAAATTCATGAAGTACTACTGCTAGTTTAATAGTATTTAACAACAGTAAGGCTTGTTATAAATGTCAAATAGTAAGTGTCAAGCCAAGATTAAAGGTTAATCGTTACCGCGTTAATTTAAACAGGTATACAAACTTTCTTATTTACAGAATTCCATATCTGAAGCGAATTTTTTTCCAATTATCACAATCATTTCAGTTCACAACCGGAATGGTTTGATCGCCTCTTTTATTATTTTTCGTAACATCTATGTCAGTATTCGTAAGCAAACGGTAATAATGCAAATTTAAAAAAGTATACTCATTTTTTTTAATTTAAACAGAGATCAATGAACTAGGTCGACATATTTCTACTTACGACCATCTTCATAACATTAGCAATATTCTCTTACCACACATGATCAGGTTCAGTGACTTTGTAAAATCTCGTTGCGGCAGTCAAAACGATTACTGCACCAAAAATAACCCACCAATTTCTAAAACACATGTTATAATAGTATTTAATTAAAAAAAAACTTTCAAATTAATCAAAACAGAAAGAAACAAAAGTAAACACAATGAAAAAAGAAAACTAAAGTTTTCTGCTCAGCTCTTTTGTTTCATGAACTTGTATTGGAATTCTTACAATTTCTCGATTTCTTTCTCATTTTCAACGAAATATTTTCCACCATCACGACGTTTAATTGAGTTTTCAGTCTTTAAATCAGTTTTATTGCACATTTCTTTATTAATTACAAGAAAAACAATTAAAATAAATATATTTTTTGTAAATAAATAAATTGAATTAAGAAAATTAACTTTTTTTAGCGAAACATATTTCTTGCTGATGACAACGACTACGTGTCGTATCCGTTTGGAGCAATAATGATCAGCTGAAGTCGCCACAACTTACATAGTTTCTTGGAATCGTAAAAAGAAATCAAAGAAAACTTGTTCTTTAGTGGGATTGGAAGTTAGAAAGAGGCAAGCAAATAAGAAATCATGGGAGAGTGAGATTGGGCAATGAAATGAATGAAAAACAATCCAGTATGTTTCTTTCTTTGTGGTGTGCTCATGGGTGAGTAAATATTTATGAGAGGTAACGAGACCCACGTGCACGTCTTTTGCAGTGGCCGTCCGTTTTGTATATAGAATTTTTGTTTTGTTTACTCAGTGAACGTTTATGTGCAGAAATGCCAGTTGTAAAAAAATTAAATAATGAACATCTATTTATTTATTCATTTCATTAATCTGATCTGTTGATTATATTTAATTTAGACAATTTATTGTATACTAATTAAAAAAGCTGATGGTGAGCTTTGGTTAAAGGGTCAGTTATTTTTTTCCGATTGAAAATATAGAAAATGGACAAATGTAAGTTTTTAACATTTATTTTTCTTTTGACGTAATAACGTCTTATAAATCGATGACAGGCTACACAAAGGAAATAATATGACTCATGCTGATAATGCTGAAAAGACTCATGCTGATAATGCTGATAAGAAAAGTGACGCACGCTGCGATACTGTGGTTCTTTCAACCTAAATCGATCGCAAGCACCATGCGAACACGAGAAAGAACAGGCGCAAATTCCCAAAATAATTCAAAAAGAACAAGAAGAGAAAAAGAAATACAAAATAGGCGGAGTTTTGTTAAAGTAGAAAGTAGATGTATAGATATTGGTGTGTTTGTGTGTGGATTTAACGAGAGGGTATGTGGCTCATTTTTTTCAACCAAAATCGATAAATAACTTTGATGGCATTGTTGATGAGCGTTGGAACCATAGATGTTGAGTAGTTTTTTTTATATTTTGTACAAATGACCAAACATTTTTACTGCCTTTGAGACATTGCATGATGTTTTTCCATAGATAATTTTTGATCATGCAAAAATTTGGTTGTATCTATAACGGAGATTTATGAGTTCTTGACTTCTTTGTGCTTTTCTTATTTTTCTCTATAGATTTGGGGTCGTATGATCGGAAACTTACTTCTTTTAGTCTGATAGCTTCCCACTCAGACTCAGAGTTTAACAAAGACTTTTCTCTGGGTTTAATAATTTTACTCTGTTTTGAATATAAACATAAGTGGCATTAGGCAAGTTAAGAATTCATGAGGATAACAAAAAATATTGAGATAACACTCACTTATGACATTACGATCAAATGGAGGCCTTTAAAAGTTAATGATTTTTAATTTTGCCTAATTTAAAAGCTACAAATATCAGTATTTGCCATATAACTTTTATTAAAAAGTTAATTTTTCTCGAAAAAGGATTCATCGATTTTGATTAACATTTTTTAGAATATTTTGGGTAGGTATTGGTTACCATTATATCAAAAATAAATTTACCGAAAAAGATTTTTAACTGTAATTTTTGTAGTGTTTTTTTTACTTTTTCGGTAAAGGCTCATTAGATTATTTAATTCTGCATACCAACACTTAGAATATTTTTTTTCCTATTTAAAATAAATTTTGTTTTTTTTTCTTTTAATTTCAAATATTTTTAAAATCGAACAATAGATTTTATTTTAAATTTTATGATCAGCTATAGTAATAAACTTTAAGAACTGAATACCAAAATCTCAATAAAAAAAATAAAAAATAATAAAAACACATTTTATAAAAACCTGTGTTTCTATTTTTGTATTAATTCATTAATACAAAAAACATACTCCATTTTTTAATAGAAACCGTTCAGTGTTGTGGCTTATCGCTTTTAATAAATTCAGAATGTTTTATCTTTCAACGTACATTTTATTTGTTTCTTGTCAAATATCTGTAAACTACGTGTACGTGAATTTAATTTTTCGGTATTTCAGAAAAAAACGAGAAATATAAAAAAAAATATAAATTATGTACCATTTTCAATAGTTGATATATATATATTATATTTTTTACAGACATCTCAGTCATTGACACTTGTTCTATGAAATAATAGCTGCGTTTTATCATCCATCAAGTCGATAAGTAAAACCATCCAGATCTAGATCCAGATTATGCATTATTTTGTATCCAATTAATTACAATACTGCAAAAAGGCCATCTACTTTTCAGAATTAGTTCTAATTCTTGGATCTAGAAATAGATCCAAACAGAAAGCAGGATTTAAAATTGTTATTGTAATACGTGCTAAGTCATAATCCAGATCCAGATCCGAAGATAATAAAACAAAGCTAATATTGGTTTTTATCATAATTCATTTCTCGCTCAATCATTATATGTGACTCTACCAAAAATAGTCAACAAATAGCATCATCTCAATTGTATCCTTTGTTTTCTTTTATATTATTTTTTATTTAAAACTGCTTTCCTTTTTATATTTGAAAGTATTCCTTTTCCAAAGAGTTGTCTGGCAGTACTGGATTTATTCTAATTTTTTTTTGTCTTAGTAACTAGCGACAGTTTTTCTTTTAAGTAAGTACATCACAATAAATTAAAATGTATCTGCTTATTCAAGACATGAACCGTTTAACATACTTTCTTTGCAATTTGATGAATAGGTGTCGTTTTAAACGGTTGGTATATACAATAAGAAGCCATTTTATTTCCGAATTTTCGGACTTGAAGTTATCTCTTACATTAACCATTACAACGGATATGTCAAAATATCATTGACATGAATTTCTTTATTCAAATTATTTCAAATGTTGTTATCTTTTCATCTAGGTATGTATTTGTATTGACATTGTCATTTTAAATTAAACGAACAACTTTTATTTTGTTAAAAATATAAAACATTCCTAAAAAGCCCCAAGAAAATGCCCAACAAACGAACACAATTTTCAATTAATCTCAATAATGGCCAACTCCTTGACAACAATTCAAATATCGACAAAACACAATCAAATGACGCGGAAACGGCTAATGTGTGTCCGGATGAACCTAAACCTGAACATTCATCTGGAAGTAATTTAGAAGTAGTTTCGGTTGAACATTACCTTAACCCGTACAGCGAAACTATGACAGCCGAAGAAAAAGAAAACATTCCGCCAAATCGATGTGTTGAAGATTTTGTTGCTTCCTATGACGATGGTGCAGTTGATTTAGCATATCCCGAACATTTGGAACACGAATCATCATCGGAGTGTTACCCTCGAAGTTATTACACACTTTCCGGGAAGGAAAGATTACTTCTTTTGTGTGCAGAGAATTTCCGACGACAATTTAATAGTTCCTATCCTAAGAGAAGGCCATTAGTGTTGGCTGTTAGAAATGAATGTGAAGTCCAGGTAACTACATTTGTAGGATTTCGTTTGAAGGAAAGTAAATTAATAGAATAATTTTAAATTGCAGAAACTTGTTTGCACAACCATACGACCGACTTCGTTCTTATTTCCGCCCTTGATTTCGAATCTGGAAGGATGTGCAAGCTTTGTAGCGGATTTTATTGAATATCAGTCTTTGGAGAATCCAGGAGCTCTGGTAAGTTTTTATTATTTATGTCGGATTTGTGACTTCTTAGTTATTTATAAGAACAAGAAATTAATTCTGCGTTATGTAAGGGCCAGTAGGCCATTATCTTTAACATACTCTATCTCTGTAATACTAAAGTTAGACACGGCCATTAGACGGAAACTCCTTAAGCTAGTTAGGACTTCCATTAAACAAGAGGTTTGTTGTTCTCTTAAGAAAACAAAACTCGAGTGTTTCATGGAAGAGCATTTAGCAATGACTTGTGACTTGTGAGATGTGAAATTATTAGATTCCATTTCGTTTCAATAAAATAGAAATAAGGGACGCAAGTGCAATTGGTCGATATTTTGAGGGAGAAGAAAATTCGTATATTTTTTGGGGACAGCCTGCGGTTCATTGCGTATTGCGAAACGGTTCTCCTAAATTATTTGCTTTACCTTACCTTATCTTAGGTGGCGCTAAAGTCCGGGTAGTCCTGGACCGCCCTAAATTACCCAGCTGCCCGAGCCGTTAAATTTGTATTCTTTTGGCTAGGTCTGTGTCGCTGTACGCCGGTATAGTTCTTCGTTGAGAGTTGTCCTTCTCCACTCTACTTTAATGCATATGGGTACCTAAAATCAGACGGAGAACCGTTCTTTCGAAGGAACCCAAGACGTCCTCGTCCGCTTTGACAACCTCTATGCGCCTGCACCATAGGCAGGGCTGGGATGATGAGGGTCTAATAAATGAACAATTTAGTTGCCCGAGAGAGGGCTTTGCTACTCAATAAACTATTAAGCCCGAAGAATCTCAACACAGCGTGTTACAGGCTAAAACAGGATAAAACACAAATAGTCCGGATAGGAGTTAAGAAACAAGTTTTTTGACTTTCTTATTAATTGCTTAACGAACTTGAAGTAACCGCTCAGAAATTTTAGAAATTTAGTTCAAAAATTTAAGGGCATTTCAGTTAGTTAGTAGGGTATAAGCTGGGAATCCGGAAGCGTCCGGAATAATTCCATTGGCTCAAATAAAATGCTTCTTTTTAGCTTACACTGAAAAGTTTACCAAGCATTGAACATATGTAAAGTTTGAAGAAAAACTTCCTTTTTACTTGCGATTATAGGTACTATAGTGCAAGTTATGCATTCGTTAAAAAAAATTGAGATAACAATCGAACATTGCATTACGATGATAGAGAAACATATTTGAGTTACTGGCAAAATTCTGTTCGTCTGTCTGTCTGTGCGGATGTATTTTGGACTGTAGCCTAAACGGTGTCGTCTTCAAATTTAGAACTTAATCTTATTTTGACATTCTACAGAGGAGTTTAAAAAAAAATTTTTTTAGCTCAAAAATTAATGGGATGTGTCCTATAACCGTTACGTAAAAGCCCATTTTTCTCGAAAACGGTTACAAAAATGTTTATGAAAAAAAATCAGTGTACTACTGTAGGTAAGCATTATATTTTGGTGACAGAAAATGTAATATGGTGGGCTAAGAACGGTACCTCCCATAGGATCGGTTTTTTTTTTCTTCGACTAACTCAAAAACTGGTGATCCGATTACTATTACAATGGATATTCAAGAAGATGTAAATAGCATTAGTAATTGGCATTATTTTTTTCGAAAACTTTTTTTTTGTATTTTTAATAATTTAAAAAAATAATTTTTGAAAAATCAATATTTTGAAAACGGGTATTTATATTGTTTTTAAATTTTGTTTTAAATGTATGTAATTTTTGTGCTTAAGTTTGTATTCTATTCTTTTATGTTTTTAATTATTTAAAAACTGTGCCTACGATTTTGAAAAAAAAATCACTTTTTAACATTTCTTAAATAAAATAAAATGGCGTTTAAATTATTTCACTCAATACAATTTAAGGTACCATATTCGAATAATCAAAAGTCACAAAAATCGAATAAATGCTTTGATGTTAACTTTTATTTTTCTTAAATTTTATTCTACATGTGACCGCACATATAAGAAAGTACGTGCGATCCAGTCGTGCAATTTATTTTACTTTTCTCACTATAGGAAATCCGAAAAATTGTGTGATTTTCGTTAGAAAGTCTCATTCACACCTAAAATCAGTGACGTTTATTCGTAGGTGCGCAGGTGTTCACCGCACACCCTACCAAAATCTTTATTTTGCATGTGTTACCAAAATACATTTTTATTTCTTTTCCAACAACCTGCCTAGTTCAAAGTTGTTCTTATAACCTAAACGCACCGATTTTACGTACAAAATTAAAAAACACGAAATTCATGCTACCGTATAAATCTATAGCTCTTGGTGTTCACCTTCATCAGCCGCACTTCTCAACGATTTTCCATTTATTTTTTCGGACGGCAAGAGAATTCATTCTCAATCAAAACAACACAAATGCACACATTAAGGTGTTCTCCAAACATCAGCGCACCGTAGTGATTCAAATTCACATATTAAAAAAAAATCCAACAGTAGAAGACGACAAAATTTCAAGTTCAAGCCTATATGGTTAGGTGTTCAACAACATTCAGAGAACCGTCGTCGTTCATTTTACGAAAGGTTTTTGGTTGTGGAAAAGACAGAAGCAGAAGCAGTACGCAGTACGAAGAGAATTCGTATTCATTTGCATTGCCCCTGCTGTGGTGCCCCATACCAGAAATCAGATATGCCCTCTGCAATGCTATGCCAGGTGAAATACAGATACAGGATAAAGAGAAAAGAGAGCTTTAATTTCCTTTTTGTTTTGAGTGTTTTGCTCTCATTTTGTTCATTGCGCGCTTGCGGTGCGGATTCATTGCGTGTACCATGTACAAATACAAACATACTCACGATTCATAATTCACGTTCACGTACAGGACAGCGTTAAGCTAGATAGTGACGAGGCGAGGTATGAGCAGTTTTGGTTCTTTTCTTTTGAGGAAATTGAATTTAACATATTCATTCATTTCTGGTCTTGCCTCCCGAGTGAAAAGGTCATATTTCATAGGAAAACAAAATGGATGCAAATTGCAAATGCGTAATAGAAAAATTGATTGAAAAACCATTTTCGCAGCTATCATCTGCTGAAAAATTAGAAATATTAATATTTAACTTGCAAAAACTCAACAAAAAATAAACCTTTTACTAGATATTTTCAAGAAAAACATTATGAAGTTAAACTTTGGCTGTGTGGTTGGTTGTCCCACTTTAAGCAAATTATTTTGCTGGCCTTGCTTGCTTTTTGCAAATAATCAAGAACAGAGTGTGTGGACTTCGGGTTACTCTGATCTGAATCATTTTACTGTAGCCACGAATAGACACATTCTATCCCAGGTCCACATTAATTGTTCTGTTACCTTAAAAACTTTCGGTACTCTACGTATTGACTTGTTGCTTGACAAACAAAAAAATACTAATATTTTCCGACATAACGAGCAAGTTTCCGAAAACCGAAAAGTGGCTTATAGATGCTGTGTGCTTTTTAGGCTCCCAAGAGCTGGCTTTCAGGGGGAACGATGAAGGCAAAGAGTCGGAGAATAGGGGCAATTATGTTGAGCTCTTAACTCTTGTAGCCAAATACGACGCGAAACTAGAAAATTATTTGAAAACAGCTACTGTATTTAAAGGGACGTCGAACAATATACAAAATGATTTAATTAATGCAGTGTCAAATGTTATTTCTGATAACATCGATAAGGAGATAAATAAGGCACCATTCATTTCTGTCATGTTGGACGAAACTACAGACATAAGAAAAAAAATCAAAATTGTCTGTGGTTTTCCTATATGTCAATGAAAATGGTGCTGCGAAAGAGCGATTTTATCAATTTTTGGATGTTAGCGACAATCGGACTGCCACAGCCATTTCAACAAAAATTATAGATTTAATAAAATTCAAAAATTGGGGTGGGAAATTGGTGACCCAGACATACGATGGTGCCGCGGTTATGTCCGGTGAGCTTAATGGAACACAGGCTCAAGAAATGAATTTTGGCATGCAATATTTATACATTGCAATGCTCATGATTGACGACCCACATACTTGGGGGGCTGACGCAATCTAAGCGAGAGGTTTTCTTCAATTTTTGAATTCGTTCAATACTGTTTTCTTCTGATGTCTTTGTTCATACGGACATTTTGTTTAATGTCTTACAAAACAAAATGTTCGACATCAATTTTTATTGTGAACAAATTGACAACGTTAGATTTGAGATCAATAATTTGAGAACAAAGTTTCAACAAATTTTTGGAGCATCCAAAAATGTTATTGATCCTATTCCAAAACGAGGCGAAAGCTTAGAACGTTTTGAACTGCGATATCGCTAGTTATTTTTTGAAATAATCGACACACTATCTCTTCAAATGGAAACGCGGTTCGATTCGTTGAAGAAATTTAAGTTCCTAGCTTTACTTTCTACAAAAAACTTTGTTGAGTATGAAAAAAATTCCAACTGAAGCTTTTGAATGCCTAAAGTGTTCATATGGTGCATTCTTTGATTTTTTAAAGCTGAAGAATGAATTAATTGTTTTTTTTAAGTGTTCTGAGTTTAAAAATATCTCCGTAAAAGATATTCCAAAATCAATTGATGCTCTTGAACTAAATGACTCTTTTTCGGAAATTTTTAAATTAGGTTCACTTATCTTAACAATACCCACATCGAGCAGCTCTGTCGAACGTTCTTTTTCTGCACTTAAACGCGTAAAATCGTATGCTAGAAACAAAATGCTGGAGCAAATATTATCAGAACTTGCAATTATCTCCATAGAAAATTAATTTTTAAAGGAAATCAAAGTAAAAAACAGTTTTAATGATGAAGTTTTAAAAGTTTTTTGAAGAAATCCAGAAGAATTGAACTTTTATACAAGTAAATTCATTTTCATTTTTGCTTATTGTTTTTTGGAATGCTATAAAAAAAATAAAAAAGAAAAACACACAAAAAGTATAAAAACAAAAAATCAAAAAAAAAAAATATAAAAAAAAGTAAAAAAAAAATAAAAACAACAACAATGATAAAAAAATGGGATCGTTGTCTAGCACGTCCTCGTCGTGATCCTGGATCTAAACTAAGAATAGACAACATTTTAAGGAACTGTTAGTGAACCTTGCTTGAAACACCACGGCACGTCACTGCCTAAAATGTCACTGTAGCTCTTAAAATACCAATTAAGAGAAATATTTGAATATGATACATAGCTAGCTATGGAAACAAAACTCGGAGAATTTTCAACCGAAAAACCCGATCCAATCTCCCATTGAAAATATTTTAGAATCAGAAAAGGAAAGGAATAATACTTTGGTAACCACATTTGTCAGAATATTTTTTTTAGTTCATTTCCATGACATTTAGCGGATTTTTTGTAATATCCCTTTATAGGTTTTTCGACTTCGTTCTTATCAATTTTTATATTTTTTTTTTCGCAAATGAATCTTTTTAGTCACAAACGGATTTGTATTCTGACACTAACGTTACAAATGTTTGCTCACGATTCAAGTATAAAAATAAAAGGTAATAATTAGAATTTGTGCATTTTATTCTTTTGTTTTATAACTACTTGTGTTCTTGTCTTATTTGTAATAAAAATGTGTTGAAATTTTGTGTCCGTGATTTGTTAGAAGGATAAATGTTAGGTAGTTAGTGTTGCTAACCATCGTGATGATTGTATACTCTTTTATGTATGCAAGTAAATTTATTAAAGGATCTTCCAATAGGGGCTTTGACAGGTAATAGCGGCAATCTTGTTGAAGCTACATTAGTCAAATTGGCTTTCAAATATTCAGTCTGTTTTGCCAAATTACCATGGACGGAAATAGCGTTCAGCAACAAGTGCAAATGATAAAATCGTTTTATCAAAATGGGTATTCTGTTCGGGCAACGTTCAGCGGCCTTCGCCTATTGTACGGTCGCCATAATCGTCTTGCACCGATGAGGCCATTTCTGAATGAAAGGTACGTGAACAAACAAAATTCTCGCATTTAAGACGATACCAATCCACATGATATCCAATAGCTTCCAATGCATCCTGATAAAGTCACTGTTTGGTGTGGATTTTGGGCTGGTGGCGTCATCGGTCCATATTCTTTGAGAACGATGATGGTGGGATCTTTACCCTCAATTGCGAGTGCTATAGGTCCATGAATACCAACTTCTTTTGGCCTGACTTGGATTATATGGACACAAACGACATCTGGTTTCAACAGAACGGCGCCGGCGCCACGTGCCACACAGCTCATGTCAGATTGAACATTCTGCACGAACGATTTGAGGGCATGGTCATCTCACGTGGGTGCGATGTGAACTGGCCACCGAGATCGTGCGATTTGATCCCATTAGACTTTTTTTTGTGGGTCTATGCCACAAAACACAGCTAACCCAAAGCCATCATAACGAATATTGTTATAGACGAGAGGTTCAAAGGACGAAACTACCTAAAACAGTACATGCCTAAAAAAACAATAAAACCTGAGTATAAAGTCTGGATGAAAAATGCAGAATGTGGCTATTGTTTAGATTTTGATATAAATGGCCCTAAAAAGGGACAAAATTTGGGCATGTAAAACGGTCAATTCAAGCAGGAAACTATTACCAAATCTAAAAGAGGATAACCATTTAGAGCGGGGGCAACATGATTTCTATATAAGTGACAGCAAAATCGGCATCCTAAAACGGAAAGACAAAAGATCAGTAGAAATTACTGGAGAACATTTTGAAGTTACCTATCCAACTGCCATAAAAGATTACAACAGTCATATGAATTATTATTATATTATATGATCAACTCAAAGGAAGCTATCCATTGACAGGAAATCACATAAGTGGTCGTGGTGGCAATGAATGAAAACTAGGAAAACATGAGGAAAAAAATATTGAAAATCGTTTGACCAGTTATTTTTTAAAAGTTGTTTTTTTTAAACTTTTCGAAATAATATTGTAATTTTTTTTTTTAGTATGCCATTATAAGGAAATTTGTAGTTTTAATCTGGGAAAATTATTTAAAAATAAATTTATCGACCCGTTTTCAAAATATTTCAAAAACCACATTTTTTTAGAAAATTTTAAAAAACTGACAAAAAAAAAGTTTTTGAATTTTTTTTAAATGCAATATTAATTGAATTATAAATGACTTTGATGAATTAAAAAAAGCGGTTCTATGACAGGTACCGTTATAGAACAAATTTCGAAAAAAAACTATTCTAAGTGAAATTGTATTGTTTAAAAAAATAGCACCCTGAAATTTATTAAAATCGTTGCCGTTTTCGAGAAAATCTAACTTTTTGTTAAAGATTGTATGGCATGTGCCGTTATTTTTTGACCTAGAGCAAAAATGAAAAACAAAGACACTACCTAATAATTACTAAATACCAAGTTTGAAGCAAATCGGCCCATCCGTTTAGGCTGTAGAGGCGTGAACAGATAGACAGACAGACGGACGGAATTTCCTGACCCACTTCTTTCAACTTCTCTAGTATCGTAATGTCATGTTTGATTGTTAGATTTTTTTTTGCACGAATCCATAACTTGCATTTTAGTACCTAAATCGCAAATAAAAATGTCTACATATGATATAAAATTTGGTTCTAACAAATTTTGTACTAACAAATTCTTAAAACCCGAAATACGTTATAATTTGTGCTGGAAAATAGAACAGACTACGGTTCACAAAGTTTTGGAATGTAAGATATTTTTGTAATGGGCCTATAGTTTGTATAAAGTCAGCCTTCGCGAATTTAGAAAAAATTTTTCCATGTAGGGACTTACTGTAAAATTTTCCAGATTTAGGGGAAAGTTTAAAGACAATCCTGGTATAAATGGTATAAAGTTATGGGGTCAGTTGAATAATTATCATTTAATGAAGAAGGAATATCAGGGACAGAATCGTGCAGCACAAGTACATGACAACAGTGCTAGTTTGTGAGAAGCCGAAAGTATGTAGAATGTGAAAAAAACTGCTTTAAAAACTACTATGGGTTATTGACAAATGAATCACGAAAACTAACTTCAAAAATGTTAGATTTATAGTTTTTTTAACTGGTGACAAAATTTTGAGTTAAAAAGAGTAACGCATTGGAGAAAGAATTTTAAGGTAAACTTTGAATACTGTGTTTCTCTAATGACTAAATTAAGTATTATTCGATTTTTTTTTTAAAGATTATTAATCAAGAATATATTTACGATTCAAAAACTGATTAAATCTTCAGAACACAACTGTAAATTTGAATTAAAGCTTTTATAACAAATTTATATACTACTACAACGTAGAAAAATAAAATTTAAAAACGCCAAGGCCGTAAAAAGTTATTTTAAATCAATAATTCAACAAAGCCCAAAATTAGTGCCCAGTCTTCTACTTAGTTGTTTTTAAATTTAATTTTCTTACAACGTAGTATATGGAGTTTGTATTAAAACCTTTAATTTGTTTAACTTAGTCTGGCCCTGGATTAAACCTCTTTCTCTCCAACTTAATGATTACAAATTTAATCTTGTTGGATATAGTTCACTTTAATTTTTTTTTTCAAAAACTTTATACATATATGTTGAACCTTGAACTGGAAAAATCGAAAGTTGCATCTTGACAAAGGTATTCATTGTCAACTGAAGAGTCCAAGTGAGTACCGGAACGAAACGCCAATTTTTGGTGGGCTTAAAAGGCACTAAAAAGCTATTTTGAATCAATTGTAAATTTGATTTTCTGAAAAAATATTTAACAAAACAAAGACGTTCTCTACCATTTCCGGAAATTTGACTTGTCAAGTCAAGAAAATGCCAAGAGGTGAATAGTAGTTTTCTATATTAGTGATTCTAAATCTAGACTATACAAGAGTGTTACATATCTGCTATAAGATCTTAAAACGAGAATTCGATTTTTTGAGTTTTCAATACACCTTATTTGCTATCCTTGGGAAATAATTGGAAAGTTCACCATACATGGGTGGAAAAATTGCAATGTTCATACGGTTGTACTTGTACCGCTGGGATCTAGGAAACTTGTATAAATTAAAAGTCTTTTGTCTTTTGAGTCTTTTGGATGGTAGTCAAAAGAGATCATTTAAAATGATTGTAGATTATGGCATCATTAAAACATTCACGTCACACGAAAATCGGCAGACTTTTTCATGTCTCTCCTTTCTACCGTTATTACTTCGTTAAATTTTCTAGAAGAAAATTTTCTTGGAGAAATACAGCCAGTTCAAATTCTCCCTATAAACGTTTTTACCCTGATACTCGCGCTTTTAGGAATATATACAAATTTTCCCCTTGAACTTCAACTAAACCAAGTTTTTATCAAAAAAAGAAATATGTCATGGGGAAATATAATTATTAGAACAAAAACCTAATTTTGCAATATGTCTCATGAATGATTAATCCGGTGTTCGGAGTTTTCATCGTTCTGTAACACATATATTCTGTTTATTGACGGATATGCGATTCTAGAACCCTCTATCGAAGAACTTCGTCAGCGTACAAAAGTGCAGCCCAATATCATTCCTCAAAATTGGCATACCTACACAGTTGAATGGAATATTTTGGTTTGTTTTCGAGCAACCCGTTGACTCCCTGGCCGCAGAACATTCGGCTGCGAAAATTGTCTACTGGGACTAAAATTACAATAAACATTTAACACGTGGCCATAAAATTACCGGCACTAACTCAGAATTTTTGATAATAAATATAAAAAATTATTTGAGAAGATTTCCATAATGAAAATGTTTTTACATCGAACTAAGATTTGAACCGTCGATATTGTTTTTCATTGAAGTTCAACATACTTACGTTTTTTTTAATAAATACTTACACACTTTTCCTTTCATTTGCATGGTTTGTGTCAATATGATCCAATCAGAAAAAAACAATTGCAATTATTTTTCTAACTTCAAGTTTGAGGATCAGCTCTTTCGTTTTTCTTGTCCTTAGTTTTGGATCAATTTTAAACTTTAATTCAGCAGTTACTCGATCCAAATAACGATTAACTTAATCATTACAAGAATTAAAAACAAAACAAATTTACATGTTTTATAGTTTTTCATATAATTTATTTTTCTTAGATTTGTTCCTGTTTTAGTTTTAACATTTATCCAACGTTAGTTCAATAGTTAATTAAAATTCGAACTAAACAGGTGTCTATAAATAAATAACTAAGTTGGACCTCATGTTTAACATAACATATAAACAAAAAACTAAAAAACAAGTCAACATTTGAATCGTTTCAATAATATATAAATGCATAAATAATAAAACTCAAACAACAAAAAAATTAGGAATGTTTCTTTTTTTGTTTATTCATCATAAACATTTAAATAAAATAACCAAATCAATAAAAAAGAGTTAATAATAACACTTTGTTTACATCTAAGAAGTTTTTTTCTTTTCTTTTTAATATTTTACATGTAGAAGTTTAAATAGTATTTTTAGACTTATTTCTTACGAAGAGACCATGGAATATGTAATTCGATATAGTGTTTTTTGTTTTTATTATAACAAAAAAAAAAAAGAAATTAGTTTTATTTATTTTCATCGAGTGATTTTTTTCTTTTCCATTTATTATACACATTCGAATAAATTGCTTATTAATTTTGTTATTATTTGTTTAACATTTATATAATGATTTTTTTAATTAGCCTTAAGAAGAGAATCAGTTAATTTTTTTTACAGCTATTTAAGATTTGTTGGTTTTGTTGTTTTTATATTTTACAAAAAGGATATTCAAAAATGTAGAAAAGTCTTTTTTTAATTTCATATTTTTAATAATTTTTTTGTTTATAACTAATTAAATAATTTAACTAACAATAACATTTGTCTAGGGAGTTTTTTTTTTGTTTTTATTTTGTATTTCAATAAATTTGTTAATTAAATTTCTAACATCTACAAGGAATGAATAATGGAATAAAATTATTTTTTATTTACAGTTTATCAATATAGTTTTGGCATTTTTTTGTCGACATCATCGTTTTTTCTTACAATATTTTTTTATAAAACAATTAACTACAAAATCGAGGGAAAACAAAATTTACGAAAAAAGAAACAATAGAACAATTAAAAAGCTTCTTCGTTCAATTCATTTGGATCAGACGGCTCTTCTTCAGTTGGTGGTAGGCATACTTCCGAGGTTGCACTGGACAAAGATTCATCGATGAGTTCTTCATCTTCTTCTTCCTCCTCGAGATCATCGTCTTCATCGTCTGGTTCGGGTCTGAATGGGCTGCAGCTATTGGTGATGGGTTCAATAGTTTCGCAGTATGGATAAATGTTGTAGGTGCTAAGTAGAGTGGCTGGTGGCGAGAAAGTATACCGATGGTAGTCCTGTTGCCACGCTAGTAATTGGTCATGGTCACGATTTTGAGCGTAGTCCTCGTATAGATCATCAACTTCGTTAACCCAATCATCTTCAACTGTTGCTGTTGCCTCTCCTCCAACGTCTAACGCCAATTTCGGTTGCTCCTATTTGCGGCGGCGAATCTTCGCCACTTTGTTCTCTTCATCGCTGTCCTTACCTTGGTGTTTCTCGCTGCCGGATTTGATGGCCGAAATGAGGAAACGTAGCTGCATCAGTTGGACAGATGTTACTCGAGGATTACTGCAGTTTTCAAGCCATTTTAGGAACTTTTCGCCATGTTCGATGGCTTCCATGTCTTCAGAGTCGGAGATGGTGTATTTGGCGCGTTCCTCTTCGTCGGTCTTGTTGGAGTTATTATTGTTGTTGTTATGGTTGTCATTGTTGTTGAGACTGTCACTATTATAGCTGGCGTCACTTTCACTGCCTCCACCGACTTGCATGTTGTGGCTGCTACTGCCACTGCTGTTGTTCTCTATTTCAGGATCAGGATCCTCTACGTTGTCTGTGGAGGCTTCTTGGTTGTTTGGAGTTGTGCCGTTGTTGTTTTGGTTTAACTTGTACAACAGATTATCGAGAACATCCTTGGAGGTATTTGTCGAAGCCGTATCGGCTTCAGACTTAGTGATTGGGCTATGTGCTGGACTTGGTGTCTTTGCAGATGATGACTTTGCTGATAGATCTTCAGGCTTAGAGTTGCTAGTAACTTCGTTGTTGTTGTTGTTCATGGCATCGGTGCTGTGCGGAGAGCTGGATTCTTTGGTTAGATGAGAATAGAGGATGTTCTCGAATTGGGGCTTCATGTTGCCTTCCATGGTCGTAGACGATGGCTGGAGAGCACTGTGCGGAGCAAGAGAATTCAAACTCGCTCCGAATGCTTTACACCAGTTAAACCATGCTGAGTTCTTATCATCAAGACTTCCAGAAGGTGTCGAAGATGGAGTGAGAGGTGTGGAAGAGATCGGTGGGGTTGAAGCATGGCCATGTTGCTGGGGAGTAGAAGATCGAATGGGTGGACTTGAGGAACTCGGCGGGTTTGGTGGATACAAACTATTCAGGCCCAACATAGCTTGCTGGGATTTCAGCCAATACAGAAGAGGATCATCCATGGCCGGCATTCCTGCCCCCAAAGAGGGTGCTAGTGAAGGAGATGGGCATTTCATTTTGTTCTTATCATTTGCGCTTAAATTCATTCCATAATTATCATTACCAGAGTTCTTCTGTTTTGCCCAGTTTTTGACCGAAAGTCCTTGAGAAATTCGATCACCATCATTACTTCGGGGGCTGTGCATTGGCTGCGGCTTTGGTTTGACATTTCGTAGGGAGCTGGCATTGAGACCATTAAGACTAGACATTGTTGCCGCTAAGCTGGGATTAAGCTGGGCAATTAAATTTAAATTCGACGTCAGCTCACTAAAGCTGATTGCTAGAGGACTGTGTCCAAGACCAGTCAATCCAGAAAGATGACTTAAGCTCGACAAAGGACTGATAGCTGCCAAAGAAGGGTCATTTTGCCGTGAAAGATCTGCCCCATAACCCTTGTTTTTAACCCCATTCATGGCAACCAGTTCGGCGTTTTTAAACGCATTGTAGTCGGGACCCAAACCATTGAAGCTCAAATCCGACAGAGCCTTATTTGTGCTGAAGTCCAAGCCATTTAAAGGGCTTCGTTTGTAAGCCAGATCGTCATACTTCATTTTGTTTGAGAAATTCAATGGCATCGATGCATCCATCTTCTGACGCTTCTCCGGAGGTCCTCCAAGAAGAGCAGCAGCTGCGGCTGCGGCTCCATCAACCAGTTTGTCTGTTAGCGAATCAGCAGCCATTTTGTCTGACGCCGATTGTCGAGACATAAAACGCAGCTTATCTTCATTCTTGCACCATCCACGCAGTGTCGATTCTGGTACACCAATATCACGGGCCACCGAAGCTTTTGACTCACCATCGTGAATCCTTTGAATCGCATGGATTTTGTCGCTAGGGGTCAAGCTCCGCAACGGGCGCTTGCCCTTCGTCGTCATCCGGATATTCATTTGTTGGTATGTGGATATATCCAACTTCAGGCCGTTCAGTTTGGCGGACGGGGGATAAATATCTGAAAATGAAAATAAACAAATTTGATTCAATAAAACTGCATAATTAAAACGGACCAATTTGTGGAAAAAAGAGAAATTGGAAAAACAACAACAACAATAAGGCGGAACGGAATTTATGTATTTTAAACAGCGACGAATCAGAATGTTTCGCGTTCGTCTGATTAAAAATTCAAATTGCCCCTCGACAAAAAAAAATAAGTAAAATGAAAACCCGCAGAACGACAGTAGCAGAAAAGGATACGCCTGCTGCCTGGCTGATACTACACTTAATTGCTCAGTGTGATGAATAAAACGCACACTACACTATCCTGTGCACAGGACACGTAGAAGAGCACAAGGATGCTGTTGTTCTGTTTTTCACGCACTTCAGCCTAAAAAGTGAGAAATTCAAAAATAGCCGCGCCGCAGCCAGTGCCGCCACCACGACGACACCGTGGTGCACGAATGGACATCACGAATGGTGAAGGAGCACGTGGTTGGCTGCTGCTGGCCACCACAACGGCAATTTGGATTCTCCTGGATGATTTATGTTTTGTTTACCTGTTTTGTTTGAATGTAGTGGTGGTAACGGGGACAGCCCTAAAAACAAAGGAAAAAGCACAATGCTATGTGTGTTTGTGTACTGTTCTGTGGAGAAGGATGCATACATTAAGATGATTTACATATACATTCTCATTGAGATTTAGTAGTGTGCATAGGTGTTGAGTTAATCGTGTAACTCCGCCCAAGATGTGGCATGAGGTGTGGTGGCTTGTGGACCAGTTGTAGAGGAGAGGTGGAAGTGGTAGTGAATGGAACCTGTTTTCCATGCGCCAGGATTTTTGTTTTACCTTTTTTTTTGTTTTTCAAGTTGACTTTTTGTTTTGCTGTTTTTATTTTGTGGGAGCGGATTAAGAGAGCTTCTCTTTGACATTTGCATTTCTCTTACTGGAAGTGCTCACAGGTTGTTTTTTTTTTTTTGATTCTGGAATCTGGAACACTTGTGTCTTTTGCTGTGCGTATTTTCGACGAGTCAAAAAAGGAGTTAGATAGAAGATTAGTTACTTTTCTTTTGTAGAGTTCAAATCTATGAATGAATATTTTTTTGAAGGTATGGATTACAGAGAGTTATTGATAGCGGATGATGAAATAAAGCAAACAAGTTGTATCTACTTTTCTAAATTCTTATTTAGTGCATGTGTCCCTTTCCCTGTGTAGAAAAGGATTTTTGATGTTTTAAAAATTTGGAAATTTGTTTGTAGTTACAGGAGTTGGCAAATTATTTGTGTAGTAGGTACATACCCACTAACTTTTTTTTCAAACTAATGTTATCTTCTTCGAATAAGTAGCGCGTTTGCGTTTGAGGCTTATACCAAATTAGTTGATTATTGGTGGTCTAAGAAACGGGTTTAAAAAAATTATTATTCAATAAAATTATATGTCAGGGAACCATTATAGGTAAGATTGAAATTTGGAGAAAAACTAGGTATTTGAAATAAGAACTGAGACATGTAGATCGTAGCTGCGATGAGGGTAAAAGTAAGGTATTAACTGACAACGTTCTAATAGTATTAAGTATAAAATAATCAAGAATTAGAATGGTTTTTTTTTTAGAAAAAATAACCGTGATTTGTAGTCGTAAAGTTCTTAGAGCTAAGTTTTTTTTTCTTTTTAAATAGGTTAATAAAATTTCACTTAAGGCAATGAGAACTTTCGGAAATCTACATGCGGATGATCATGGACACATACGATTAAGTTAAAATAAAGGAAAGATACCCCGCAGGAGTCACCGAAGAGTTCCTAACCAAAAGTGTGCACCAGGAAAACGTCTTAAGTCATTTGCTCCTTAGAACAGTATATGACTGTATTTGTATTTGGATGTTAAGGTGACGGACCCGAGAGAAAATCGATCACTCTTTGCTGACGATGGAAGTGAAGATCCTACATCCTTGCAACAAGCATTAGTTCCTGAAGGAAATAGATACTGCATAGGTTTTAAAAAGACGGAATACCTATCCTGCCCATTTTCTAATTTTTGCAAACCCATTCCGGACGTTTATTTGAGAGGAAAAGTTTGTCCCAATTGCGTTTAAAAGTTTAAATATCATGGATCCGCGATCAATAGGGGAGAATCTTGTGATGATATCTAGCATTACGTAATTCGGTTGGCTCTCCGACGACGCTTGCTGAGGTTAACCTCGCGAATTTCCTTAGAGCGAAGCAGAGAAGCGCTACAGTTGTGGTCATAGTCGAGATCATAACAATTGTCGGTTAAAATACAGTTTTTAACGTTGACCATCAGGGTTAAGGGTTACTTTATATTGAGTAGCTTTGACTAGCAATAGAAAATAAGTCAAAATAATAAAGGTAAATTCTCTAACGTTGAATTTTTGTTAACATAAATTGTTAATGGATGTAATCAACTATCTTGTGTTGCGAAGTAAATTTAAAAAATCTTTTGATTTTTAATTCAAACAATTGTTTAATGCTCGCCTTCATATTTCTTTTTTAATTTTATCTTATTGGTCATTTAAAAAAAACCATATGCTTCGAAATTTAAATATAATTTTTTCTAGAATCTAACTAACGAAATACCTATTACAAAAAAAAAAGAAAATTTGTAAGTATTTTGTTTTGGACTGGGATTTTATTTTCAAAGAACTGACCTTTCTCGTTTAATAACGGGTGATTTTTTTGAGGTTAGGATTTTCATGCATTAGTATTTGACAGATCACGCGGGATTTCAGACATGGTGTCAAAGAGAAAGATGCTCAGTATGCTTTGACATTTCATCATGAATAGACTTACTAACGAGCAACGCTTGCAAATCATTGAATTTTATTACCAAAATCAGTGTTCGGTTCGGTTGGCAGAAAATCCGCTTTTTTATTGACAAATTTTGTTCAGCGATGAGGCTCATTTCTGGTTGAATGGCTACGTAAATAAGCAAAATTGCCGCATTTGGAGTGAAGAGCAACCAGAAGCCGTTCAAGAACTGCCCATGCATCCCGAAAAATGCACTGTTGTTGTAATCGCATTAATTGTTTGCTCACTTGGTCGATTATGTAGACCATAAATCGGACGTAAAGCGCGAAACACATTTCGAACCGAACACTGATTTTGGTAATAAAATTCAATGATTTGCAAGCGTTGCTCGTTAGTAAGTCTATTCATGATTAAATGTCAAAGCATACTGAGCATCTTTCTCTTTAACACCATGTCTGAAATCCCGCGTGATCTGTCAAATGCTAATGCATGAAAATCCTAACCTCAAAAAAATCACCCGTTACTAGCGCTTAATTAAATAAAAAACCTTTATTGCTGCGGCAATAAACTTGTATAGGTAATAATCAACTGCTTCCCGCAATTTTTAACTGGCTTTTTCATACAACTCAACTATTTCTATAGAATCTTCTAACGCACTCTAGAAGAATAATGTTTAAAGGGCAAATTTGACCAGACAAAATCAATTAAGACAAATTTACATTACCTACACGTACAAAATTACTAACAATATCAAACTAACATAAATGTAAGGAAGAAATCTCTACAAAACCCAACATTTCTCATCGAGGAAATTTTTCACATGAAATTTCATTAAGGTTTTCTCCAATATATGTACATAGGTAGTACCGATTGGGAAAAAAATGTTTACTACCCCCACAAAGAAATAACTGTGCCACGTGGTTAGACTGTTTTTTTTCCTTCCTCGTTCTTATTAAATTCTTTTGCTTTGTTTTGATCACATATACTAGTTATTTTTTTTTCTATTCTCTCCCACACGAAAGGATAACAACACTTAACATCATTAAGAAAGTGCATTGTAAAAATTTAACAACACAGAGGTACCTATGTTTCCTCTTTTCCCTTTCCCATCTTCTTCCTTTTTTCCAATCACCACCACCCGCCCCCCAACTCACACTGACCCACATCACGGAATAGCATTTAAAAGAATGTAGACAATTCTTTTATAATAAATTTGTTCTTGCAGATATTTTTTTTCTATAGTCTTCATCATACATATATACTACATGATCCGTTATTTTTGTCCTAGAAATAGAAGACACACAAAAAAGGTCCTCACTTTTCCTGTGTGTGAGAGAATGTATGAATTCGTTTTCAATTCATATGAAAACAAAAAAAAATTACAAAATGTAACCACAAAAGAATATAAAAATACAATAATCATAATAACTGAGAATATAGAAAAATAAAAGAAGGATAATGATGTCCTTTCGCCCTCTCGTTATTTGTGTTTGCTTTGCTTTTTACTGCAACCAGACGAAACACCGAGGAATTCGCCGGAACAATAAACCAGTAGTCTGGCTGAGTTGATTTTATGTGTGGATATAAAAATGTTTATGGGATTTTTATGTAAATAATCAGCTGATTTCTGTACGTGACTTTTGGGATTAATACTGTTGAAGCGAAAATATCCCCATGCATCCCCCAAAAGGCGACTCGTCCCAGTCTTTATATATAATTCGTGTCCTTTTTGACTGTCTGCCAGTTGAGGTCTGGTATGTGAGAAACTGCAATGCATGGTGTTGAAGTTGTAAAAGGAAGCTCCTTCGTCTATACGAGAGGGCGACTGTATGTATTGCAGTAAGTACCTAGTAGTAGGAGTTTTATTTTTCATTTTTTTTTGGGAGTCCGGGAAAAGGGATTCTGCAAAGTTTGTGCGTTTGTTTACTATGGGGCAGCGGATGGGGATGTTTGTTTTTTTTTTCTTTTGGGGTATGTGTAGTTCAAAGGAATGAACTGCTCATGTAATTTCATTGCGGGCGACATGCTTGCTTGGTCGTGTGTTGACTGTTGACTATAATTTTGTGCATTAGCTTTTTGCCTCAAGTGCAGTCAACTAGTGTCCCTGTTTTTTGTTAGTTGCTATAGGTATGTTGTAATGGGTAGGAGTCATGTTTGGGAGCGAAACTGTATGATGGAGAAATAAATTTAATGACGATGCTACTTTTTCGCAAGTTCAAAGTTTTCCCACTGATATTTTTTCGGGTGAACGCGATATGAAATAATTTCGGTGGAACAATAATTCGCTTAGGGTATATACCTCCATAAATGCGGGGATTATGTATTAAGCTAGTTAAGGATTTCGTAGGTAGGTTTCATCTATAAAAGTTGAGGATTTTATGAGGAGGCTGAAAAGTGGATTTGTAACAGAGAAAATTATCACGGCTTTTATAAGAACAAATTTGTGCAGGTGGTTAGTTCATTTTTCTTGGAAGACAACCAGATCAGCTTTGCAAATTAGTTTATGGTGGATGTAATAAATGTTTTCCTTAAATGCTTCTTGGAGCAGCCTTTCTTACAATAAAACCGCAAATTTGTACAAGAATTCTATAATTGTTTTATATTTTCTCTGAGAAATGAGTTATTTCTTGGAAAATATTACACAAATAAATACAAAGGAATTGCTCTCACGGGTAAAGAAAAGTATTGTTTTAAAATCATTAAAAAAAACACTTGTTAAGGGAAGTCCTCAATCTACCTGTTCTGCGTATACAACCACAACTACAATTGGTTTAATTAAACTGATCACGAAGCTGCATATTTCATTAAATTTAGGTTTTCAAAACAGTTTCGAGCGGTCAAAATATAAAAGTCTAGATACCTGCCATATAACTGTTATTTTAAGAAAAAGAAGAATTAAAAAAAAAATTCTCGAAAACTAACACCGACGATTTTGAAGAATAATAAAAAAATAAATTGATAACACATACGTTTTACGACCTTTGTTGTTTTAATTAGTTGGGTTAAGAACACAAACTTTTTAACAAGATATTAAAAACTAGGTAGGTAATTGTTAAAAAATAGCTCTATAGGTATATGTACATATTTTCGATTTTTTCGATAATGACTTATTGGATGGCAACGAAATTTCATATTTAAAAAGATCTACTTAGATTGTTGTAATAAGTGCTGTATACCAAAATATCTTAAAAAATATGTTTTAAAAAAAAAAACTAAAAAAAACATGTTTTCAAAATCGCGGATGTAGTTTGTATTTTTTCGGTAAATTGATTGTTATTCAAGAAATTTTTGATGCCATATTTTATTGTTACACTACATATAGTCTGTCCAACAAAAAATGTTGGAAACAAATTTGAACAACGTTAAAAAATGCATTTTTCGCAAAAGTGGCGTTGATAAAATGTTGCATTTATACTACTTGGAATACCATTATTCACAATCTTTGATAATGGTATGCCTACGGAAATACGGTTTGTAGCCATTTTTCTTAAAATCCATTTAGATTGACGCTGTGATTTGTTTTATAGAATTTTGTATAAAAATTAAAAATGGTAAATCTTGAATTGTATGAATAACGGGTGGTACCGTACCGCGAACGTGCATCCGACCAAAGTCGCCATGTTTTTTTTAATTAATATTTAGTAACGTTTTAAGAATACCTAAAAAATAATATTTTTTTTTCAATTTATAAAATTTTTTATATATAATATCTTAATTTTGTCAAAATTGTACAAAATGAAAACATCACGTTTTTGTCTTTTGGCAGTTCTAGGATTTTCAAAATACATCACTTAGGCTGTCAAAAACATCCGCAGGAAATGACGATGTGAGATGGTCAAAGTATTTTTTTTTTGTTTTATTATTTTGGATGCTAGATCCTACTAATGTTATAAATGTTTGTATAATTTGATGTTTGTTCGGCAAGCATGTCTCAACAGCTTGATGAAATTTTGTAGATGAATGAAAGTGGTGCTGGATTGGAAAATAGGCAAATTTTTATTTGAAAAAAGGTTCGAATTACAGAAGTATAAATGTGAAATGTTTAATAACTAAATAATAAATAATAATAAAGAGGTTTGTTTATTCCACTTTCACTCTTCAATGGCACAATAATAAATCTTTTAAAAATGTCTGTCGTAAGATTGAAGTAGAACTGACAAAAAAATTTAAAAAAAAAAAAAAAACATCTATGGAAATACACGGACTAGTGTGTGTGTTAGCCTTATAAATTTGAAGTTTTCAATTAGCCAGTTAAAAGCATACGTTTGAAAATTATTGCAAATGTATACCAGACTTCGTCATCTGATTTTCATAAAATATTGAATATTTTCCCCGCAATAGAAGAAAAGGTATACGCGTAGTTCAAAGCATGGAAACTTGGAAATACATGAATTTCTATACTCAATGTAAAAAAGTAGTTAATTGTAATTTAGTTAAGCTTATTATTTTAAAGTTCTTATAACACTTTAAGATAAGTTAGACTATAAATTAATGCAACAGTATAATTTTGAATATTTAAATTGAGAAAATTAGTAGAAAGGGGAATAAATATAAATGTACGTGATTCATTGTTTTACTAATGTAATGTAATGTAATGTAATTGGTAAAATAAATTAAAAGTAGCCTTTAATATCAACATACGCTACATTTATGGGTTAAGAAGGTATGATCAGATCATGTCTCACATCTGCAGCAGAGCCTCCCCAAAATGTCGTTTGATTATTTCATCAAGTTTCGAACTTTAATTTTATTGTTTTTAAATCCTAAAAACGTTTGAAAAACTCCGGTTGTCAGCGTCAAAACGACCTACATATATATAATATTACCGCGTTTTTCATGTTCTGACCTGCGAGAGACAATTCCTTATAGGTAGGTGATGCTTGTCGCGTTGGCTCAGGAACTCACTCCCCACTTATTTACGAGACATCAGTTTCAGTGACATATACATTTCAAAATAACCTCAATACTTTATTCTCAAATCAAAGCAACTAACTTCTTTCTATCCTCCTTGTTATAAAATATATTTTATTGCTTGCGATTATAGGTACTATAATGCAAGTTATGCATTCGTGCAGATTCAACATTTTGAGATAACAACAAAACATGACATTACGATGATAGAACACATATTTGAATTAATGGCAAAATTCTGTCCGTCTGCCTGTCTGTCTGTACGGATATATTTTGGACTGTAGCCTAAACATTTGGGCCAATCGTTTTCAAATTTAAAACTTAAGGTTATTTTGACATTCTACAGAGGAATTTTTTTTCATTTTTTTAGGTAAAAATTAACGGTGCCTGTCTTATAACCGATACGTAAAAACTTATTTTTCTCAAAAACGGCACCAAGAATTTTAATGAAAAAATCAGTGTTTTACTGTTTGGTGAAAAAAAAAAATGTAATATGATGGGCTGAAAACGGTACCTCATATAGGACCGTTTTTTTTTTCTTCGACTTTCTTGAAAACTGGTGATCCGATTAATATCAAAATTGATATTCAAAAAAAAATTTAAAAAAAAAAGTTGTATTAAAAATCACACTTTTTAACATTTCTTAAAAGAAATAAGATGGCGTTTAAATTTTTTCACTCAACACAATAAAACAACAATAAAAAAATCACAAAAATCGAATAAATCCTTTGATTATCTTAAATTTTATTTTACAATGTGATCGCACATATGAGCAAATACGTGCGATTCAGTCGTGCAATTTATTTTAATATTATTTTTCTCTCTATAATTGTAATTTTTACATTCAAATGACATTTGAAAAATCTTCGTTAAATTTTGTTGTTTTAATAAATAGCTAGACATAGATAATTGTTGTACATGTGAAAAGAGCTATATGAATAATGACTTTGACAAGTTCGTTGATGTATAAGGAAAAAAATAGGAGTTTATATGGACCCCTGTGGGACCCCGCTATTTGGTATAATTTGGTAAGAACTGTAATAATTGACAGTTTCTTCCTTCTGTCCCCGGATACGATAGGAATGTATCAATTTTGTCGAATGTTTAGAAAACTTATAGATTTTCCTAAGTTTTTCCCATATAAGAGAGTGGTGGACTAACTCGAAGGCCTTGGAAAAGTCAAGGAGATTCAAGAATATAAGTTCTTCTACGCCTAAGAAATATAAATTAAAAGTAATTATACCTGATAAAATTCGGCTGAGCAATGCTGACTAACTAAACAGATTTAGATGAAGTTTGCTAGGTAAATGGGTGAAAGACGGGATTAAAAATAGTCTACTTTTTATACCGGCAAAAATTAACTATTCTTATGGGAGTGGCTTATATGTAAAATTATGTATGGCTGAAGTTTTTACCTTGAAGTACTAATTTATAAACTTTTGTAGATGGAAGAGTTACAGAATTGAATATATTAGATACTACACAGGCTACTTTTATGCGAAAATACGCATGTTTTCTGCGGGAAAAATCTAACTATTTTCTTTAATGGATTTTGATTTAAATAATTAAAATCATTTAATTACGCAGACTAAGTCGCGGGTAGAAGCTTGTACATTCATTAATATATAGGCGAAACGCTAAAAACACATTTTAATAGAACGTTGGATTTGTTGGTACATGGAAATGAGATTGGAAACAAAACAAAGTAGGGGATAGAACTGCGAATTCGTGGTAATGCCTTAAGGTTATTTATTATTATTATTTTTTTAAGTATTTATTAAGATTTTTCATGGATTTTTCTTCACACATACAAAATTTATGTACTTCGAAATTATATCAAATCGACGTTTTTATAATGAAGTAGGTACATTTATCTAAGTTCGTTAGAAAAGCCTAAAGATTGTTAGCAAACAAGCCTAATTTTTGACGTTTATGTTCATAATTTTATAAATGGATCAATATTTTCAACACTCTTATTTTTTCATGAAACGACTTCATCGACTATAAACATTTTTTTTAATTTGAATATACATAGGATTTTATTGGACATATCAAATCAAATAATTTTAACTTTTGTTTGTGTTTATATAGGTTTTAAGAACAAATTATACGAGTCAAGATTTATTTGTATGATTGGAGTTAGGAAAGCAGTAGTGTGCCAGCTAATTACCTAATCTATTTCTTATTTACATTTGTTAGTTTTAGTTTGAGTTCTAGCTTTCTAATCAAGAAAAAAAAATATTACAAAAAGAGTTATTAAAATTTATTTTGAAATTGTTTGAATTCTATAAAACTTCAGTTTTGAAAAATATTAACTTTAATTATGCAAGCATTAAAAAGTATTTCTTTAAAAAAAAAATATAATTTATGTACAAAAAATTTTAAAAGTAAGGTATTAAAAAAAGAATTTTTTTTAGAAACCTAGTTTTGGCACAATGAGTTTGTAAAATGCCAATTTGCTCTCATATTTCAGAATGACTGTTCATTCTAAGAAATAATACCCATTTTGTAATATTATGTTCAATGTCTACAGGAGGCAGGGCCGCCGGGAGAATAATCGGGCCCGGTGGTTACCGGCCTCCAATAAAAAAATTGCAGTTTGCCAGAATAATTAAAGTGTTTATAGTAATTTACGTGAAGAAGAACTACGGGAACTCGACTAACTACGGGCCCTGAGTAAACCACCCGTTACCACCCCCCTCTCGGCTGCTCTGTCAGGAGTTTGGAAGTGAGTTTTTTATTGGAAAATTGATACCTGATTCAATAAGCAACAAAAAAAAATCAAAATTGCATGTTTTTACTAAAAAATAGATATGCAAATTACATTGCCTGGATCATCTTTGAATTTGTAATGCTAATCCATCTAACGCCGTGTATAACAAACATTTAATTATTAGTTAGGTAATCTTTATTACCTATTGTGAGCTATGAAATCTAGGAATTTATTCATCTCATTAGGAAAGGATAAGGATTTATTATGCCTTATATTTAATAGTATTTTTGTAAATATTTTCGGGGTCCTGAGCTTATCACAGGAAAAAAATTAAGATTTGTCTGATAAAGAGATTAGTTGAGTTTATTATCTGATAATCCCGAAAAAAATCTAATTAAAAAATATATCTGTTCATTATTTTCTTAATCAGAATTGCCTTCAAACAAATTCCACAGAAGACATTTCGTTTTTAAACTCTAGTTTTTTCATTAAAAAAAACAGCAAATAACTTTTTAATCATTTTATTTTAATAGAATTTTAATGGCTTGTATCAGTCAGCAAATAATTTATGGGTGATAAAAAGATTGATTGCTATCAACATTTTTGATAACCGTAATACCATGTTTATCAATAGAAGAACTATTAAACAATAGATTTAAAATTTACATACAATTCACAGCTCATCAACAATTCTGACAAATGATTACCATAATACCGACTTATTCATTTTGTTGATATTTGACAACCATAATAGGGCTGTTAAATTGAAAATCTCAAAGAATAAAACACAGAGTTCAGGTACATAATTAATCCAAGAGATTAGTTAATAGTTATATAAATTCTATCATTTTGAGCATCTAATCAATTTCTTTCACAAATGCCAACTCAAAACGTGAAGCCATAAAAAGGGTGAAGGCTAGAAATTTTCGAATATTGGCTGTTTGGGGTTCGGGTGTTTCGGAAAGAATAAAAAAATAACAGAAAGTTTAAGATGATGGAAGAAGTTGCTCTTCCCTATAATAGGCTCACTTTCCCGCCCCTTTGTTTGGCCATAGGTACAGAATTTCAGCATCATTTCTCCTAAACACATTCTGTTCTGACCTTTAAATTGTCTTTCCAATATTTTTCAATTAATTTTTAATTCACACTTACCTAAACCACCAAAAATCCTGCTGCTATTGTGTGCTCTGCACACGGGAAATGTTCTTGGGGAAAAATGATCGCTGAAGATATCCACAACTGATCACCGAACACAGTAGCACTTATTATTTTTATAATTTTGTATATTTTTTTTTGCAACACTTGAGAATGCAATAAATACGTTCCACGGGAATGTCACAAACTCTCTTCAGGCAGATCTCTCAATAGAGATAAGCGGATGAAACTTTTATAAGCGTTTTCCCAAAAAAAAATAAAAAACTCCGCACAAGAAAAAATCATAAAACATTCGTCAAAAAACCACAACACCGCAATGTCGCGTGTTAAATGTATTTTTTTAATTGCCGTTCGTTTGGTCTTTTAATTGATCCAATTAATTTTATTTAATTCAGTCTGCAAGTTGTTGATGTTGATGTTTGTTTGCTGTTTTTTTTTTATCACAAATTGTTAACAATATTTAGTTTTTAAGATGTTTTTTCACACACTTTATATTATTTATTTATAAATGTTGCCACTCTTAAGGATATTACGATTATTGTTATCCTTGAAACTTTTGTTTGGAACACACAGACAACTTCAAGTAATCCTTTTGTTCTTATAATTATTGTATCTTCAACAAATAATCCCGATAAAATGCAAAATTCCGTTTCGCGAATTTATGGAATGGATGAATTAAAAAAAAAAAATTTTTTTAATCCTTTGAAAATAATTGCACTACCAGCACATGAATGACACACTAAGTGATGTGTTAAAGTAGCGCACACCGCCTTTTCGTGTCGGCAGCCAAAAGTACAATGATTAATAGCGATGACTTGGTGCCGGATTGAAGGCATCTGCAAATCCAGGAGGCGAAGGCAAAGGCAAGACGACAACGACTATGACTACGACGAGCAGCCAGAAGAGACGCAGCACGGAGCAGACCATCAACCACCAAAATGTACACAACTCCTTATTTCGCTGCTGCTATTGTTTTGTATATTCAATTGAAGCCGTCGTCGTTGTCCGTTTTGTAGAGCGTAGAGCCGTTGTTGTTGAATAACGAAGGTACGGTCCTGGCCTGTATGCGACCGTTATGTGTGTTAGATTTGGATTGTTTTGTGTTTGGTTTTCTCTCTATACACGCTCTTTCGCCGTTTGGTATACTCGCGCTTCTGATTGTGACTTGACTGATCGACGAACAAGTCACGTATGGATGATGGGACGACACGACCACGACGAGGACACCGACGACGACCAAATTTCTAGCACAAAATCACCCGGCGAAGGACGCGGGGCTGGGGGTAGCCAGAGCCAGAGCCACAGCACAACAACGAAACGATGATGATACGGCGAACACACAAGCCAAGGAAGAAAAGGACCTACTAATACAACGGCATATGAGTCGAGTATCTATGAAATATGGAATGAGGAAGAGCAGAAGTGGGAGGACATGTGAGGATGACGACCAAGATGAAGATGATGGTGGTGGATAGCGAAGCGATTGATGATGAGGACCGTTCGTTTTGATGATGCTGTTTGGGGCGATGTGTGCGCGAACCCCCGGTCCGGTCGAGTCGGGGATAGAATTTCAAGCCGTTTGGCATTTATTGCCGTTATTGTGTTTTTTTTTCTTCTCGGTTTTCGCTGTTCGCCGTGTGTTACGGTGTATTTTCTGATGATTGTTTGTGGGCAGCGATGGTGGTGGGCGGTGGGTGGTTGGGTTAGAGGGATATTGTTTGGCTTCAAGCGCGACAATTATTATTGCTGTTTGCTTCTCTTTTTGGCCTCTATTCGCCGCTGCTGCCATATAGCACACACATGAAAAAGATGTCCTTTGCTTTTCTGGACTTAGAGACAAGAAGCTACAAGCAGGTGTCGGTGGTGGTGGAAGAAGGCGCGCACATTTGGGATTTGACGTTCGGCGAAAGGATAATAAATTGAGATGGAGAGTAGGTATATGTGTTGTTTAATCTTGGTTCTCTTCTTCTAGCTCGGAATTCGTATCGCCTCTCTGGCTGGTGTTTATACTTTGGCCTTAGTTTCTGGGATTTTCTTGTGTATTGTTTCTGTTTCTGTTTGACCAGTGTCCATTCACAAATACCCCCACATGTCTCACACACAAATGTAGATATCTTCGTGTGTAGTTGTGTCATTCATGTGAGTAGAACGAAAAGGACGATTAGAATAGAACTAGCATATGCAAAGTCGTCGTTGATTTCGTGTGAGGAGGATTCGCTCTTCTTGGACGGTGAGCGGCGAGCACAAGATGATGTCCGGCCGAGTCGTTGTTACTAACAAATTTGTTGGGTTTGGGTATTGGATGGTGGATAGGGGAGCATAGTCATCGTCGTCGTCGTCCAGCATCCTTTATGCCAGTTTCACTTGATTTCGCGTTGCTGGTCAGTTGCTTAGAATGGGAAATGGACATTTAGGTAGTTAGGTAGGTATACGCCGCGCGTGTATTTTGCCTTCTTGTTTAGAGCTTGGACTCTTGGATCTTATGGATGTTGTTGTGGAGGGAAGAAGTAGGTGCCACCCTACCTAACCACTTCTTCTCGGTTCGATGTATGTTTTTGAACTTTAAAGTGTGTGTGATGCCTTTTAGGAGTTTTGGCTTTGACTATTCTCTGTGTGTCTTTTAAGTATCCTTTCGTCGTCGTCGTTTTCTTGGTTATTCTTTGGTGGGTGATGTGCCTGTTTCGCGAAATGTGTGTGCTCCACTATGTAAATATTGTGTGTGTCCACCAAAAATATAAGTCGGGTGTTGGTTTATGAAGAATATATTTTCTTTGAGGGGTGGTTTTTTGCTTAAAATGCCTTACCAATACACTTAAGTATCCCTTGGGTTTAAATGTATATTGCTTCTGTCCAGTCTTGGGATACTTAAGTCTACAACCCTACCTTATCCGCCCCTTTAGGCCCGCCAAAGAAGTCGGATTTGAACTTATAAGATAAGAGTTAGGGCAAGAAAAGACTCCTGTCAGATGTAGGGTGACCATTTGAATTTTAAAGTCTTCTCACACATATATGTATATACATAGGTAGAAGTGTAGATATTATCATATTTTGTGCGTAGGTACCTAGTGCGTACGCATAAGATTCGCCGGAGATCGGACAAGTTATTACTTGTGTGAGTGCGTGCGTGTACAAAAGGATATTCCTACCTATGTGTAATTTCTCCTTATAATTTTTTTTTCTTAGAGCTCACAGTGGTCAAGTATTAGAAAGTATTCCCATGTTTATCCAGGGACTATCCTACTGTTCGACCTTTTTTTGGTTTCTTTTTATTTGTTCGTCCTTTCGCCGTTGGTTCTATACCTAATGCGATTTGCGCGCATAATGGTGTTGATGTACTTTCACCTCATCCTATACGTTGTTGTTATTATAATTGTGGAAATGTTTGTTATTTTTCGTGTATTTGTTTAAAATTGAACTAAGAAAAACGTCTTAACCCCTCATCTTAAGAATGATTATAGGAAGGTATAGGAACCGAGTTTCCTTTGCGATGTTAAAATTTTATTGTGTGCCCGTTCTTTGTGTAAAATTCACTTAGATTCATATCCTAATTAGTTCTGAGAATATTGCGGATGACCATAAGAACTGATTGTTAAAAAAATTTGTTTTTCGTTTGAATTTGAACTAGGTATTAACCGCACGATTTTTATAACTCCTTTGACCACTTGTTATACTTTAAAAACCCAAAACAGAAACTAATGTGCGCAAAAATAATATCCTTCCGCTACAAAGTTTGCCGAATATCTGTGAGAATAAAAGAATTCGAGCATTTATGTTGAATAAACGAGGAAAAATAAAAAAGGGAACTAAAACTATCGTCCTGCTGCAAAGCACATGAAAGAATCTGTGTAGAAGTAAAAGCAAGAAGGAACTTCATATCCTTGTTGTCGTAGGCATTACCCATATGTGTGGAGAAGACTCCTCTTCAAAAAAAAAAAAAAAAAAAAAAAACAGAAAATATACGGATGTAGGTACCTCTACTTATAGCTCATAGGGTAGCTACTCCTGAGCTTAAATTGTAGAGAATATGGCGCTTTTTTTTCGTCTTCTTCCTGTACTAGCCCCATTCTCCTCACCCCATCAAGTAGCACACGTTTTAATGCAGCAGTAGGTAGGTAGGTAGAGCAGAGAAAAATTTTGTTCTTCTGAATAGGTCCTTTTGTGCACCGCAGCATGGGTCCTCCGTCTAGTCATGTGTCCAGAGCACAAGACAACTTAAGCCCCTATAACGTCAATGCACCATCCACCCGCGGTGGCATTTTCTCACCACATCTTTTTCCATTTCTTGAAAAAAGTTTTGTTGTTTCCCTTGTTCTTCTTAGATGTATGTTTCGATGTATCATTTGGTGGTAGGATTCTTGATGTGTATTGCTGCCGTTAAAGTATAGTTTTGCCAGTCCTTTTTTCCGTATAGCTACTCTTAGTTAATTGCGATGTTGTTGTAGTTATTTTAATATTTCGTTTATACCTATGAATGTAGTTAATAGGTTAGGTTAGTTTAGGCAGCGTAGCGTGTATCGTAAAAGTGATAAAAGACAATATCATGAACTGATGCTAAATATATAAATATTTATGGTGGCAATCTCACTAACAACACATACAAGTTTAATATACCTATGTATATGTAGTAAATTATACGATCTAGTACTTCTATTCTCAGCTTTTAATATAAATTATGAACATACATAAATACATTTTTTCGCGAAATAGTGTTGCCGCCATTAAAGTAATGTTTGCCTAGTCGATTCCCCAACCTGAGTCGCCTTAATCTATTTTAGGGTACCTTACCTACTATTATATATAACGTAATTAAACGAGAAAACAAAAATCCTGCATGGGTAAACTTTGTTTTAAAAAAGTGCATCTCATGTAGTCGTTTGCATTCAAGAAGGAATTGTAGTTTCTCCTACTCCTGCAAGTTCATAACCCACACATATATAAGAATCTCTGAGAATATAAATCACTTTGCCTTGGTTCTTTTAGGAACTGTGGCGCCATCTCTGTATTAATTTTATTCAAAAGTAAGCGGGCGGCATTGGTGCAGTAGATAAGATGTTATCCTGTTTAGAACACCTTTGTCTGGGGCCTCTAGGGATACGAGAAAGAACTGGCGCAAGCTAGTGATCGCTGGGCCACATGGACATCCACTGGCGAGTAAAAGTGTAGTAAAGTACCTTGGCATCTGGTTGGATCAGTATCTATATTTCAATCGACATGTAGAGGCTGCTCTGACCAGGGCTAGGGGAGTTTTTGCCCTGACAAGACGGTTGTTTTATAGAAGCCGCCTTGATAGCAGGGTGAAAGTGATTTGCTACATGGCCCTTATCAGGCCGATGATTGCCTATGGATGCCCTGTGTGGTTGAACGTTGCACCATCTCGAATGGAAAAGATTCGGGTGTTCGAGAGAAAGTGTCTTCGCACTTGTCTCGGACTTTATAGAACACCAGAGTCGGAGTAGAAACACTATTATTCCAACGAACTTCTTTACAACGGGGCCAATACAAAGAGGATAGATAACTTTTTAATTAAGCTCATTCGCGGACACATTGCAAGGGCGATGACCTCAACTAATGGACAATGGGGCTTACTACCCCAAGATGAATATTTTGAAAGCACACGTTCGAGTGGTTTTATCCCGCCCGTGGCTTTCCTATACCTTGATAGTCGAGGGCTGATTCAGGATAGATCGGCGATTCCGTTGATCTACCACGTCGGCCGCAGAACTGTCGATAGGCGGCTCCTCTACGACCGAGACATAGTCGCTGGGAGCGAAGCTGAGCGCCTCCGTTTCAGTAGGGCCGTGCCCGATCGGGATCGGAAGGAAGCCCTAGATCAGGTCCACCAATTTTGGTGGCTTAACTAAAACCCGATAATTTTCAGTCGGCAAAGACGAAATATCGCCTATGGCCGACTACATATATCTATTGTAGCTTTAAGTTAGGTAGGGCAGTTGCGGCGGCACCAAAAAAAAAAAAAAAAAAAAAAATATACAAAAACACAAAAATCAAAAAAAGCTTGCTGTGGCTGTTCTAGATTTAAGTATTTTAGGTGTATTTTAAGTTATTTTAAGTTTATTTTTAGTTTATTTTTAGTTTAGTTTTAAGTTAGTTCTAGTAGTAGACAGATTAATAAACTGATAAGATACCCAGTTTTTTTTTTCATTTTCTGGGTGAAAAATAAAAACCCTTTATATATAAGATAAACTTAAGCTATTTTTAGGCCGAAAGGCAATTAAAATTAAGTTAGAGTATAATTTAGAGCGCCCGCATAGGGCCAGTAAGTTAATTAAGATGATAGTTTTAGCTAGTTTTAAGATTTTTGTCTAGCATTTAAGTAGATATAATTAAAGAAAAAAAAATCAATTAAGAGTAAAAAGTAAAAGTAAGATGTTTGCTTCTGACCCGGAGGTCGTCAGTTCGATACTGAGGTTGAGAAGAAATTTTCGAGCTGCTAGTGCTAGAGCTACCCGTGAGTTTTAAGTAAGAAAATAGTCACACCTCAAGCGTAGTTAATTGTAGATCTGTTATAGAATTTTCATGCGCAATTTAAAACTCAGTATTACACTCATGGCCCGACCTTCAATTCTTGCACGAGTTGGATTTTGTAAGGCTGCAAACCAAGATATTTCCGCAAAATCTTCCAATAAGTGGATAGGCACATCTCCAATTTTTGCGCGCGATGGCGGAAGGACTCATTCGGGTCTTCTTCGATGCTCTGCTCAACCGACACGAACCATTATTTTGGTAATAAATTTACACAATTTGCAAACCTGTTCGGGAGTAAGTCTATTCATTATGAAATGGCAAAACAAACTGAGCATAAATCAAGTGACAGCTGTCAAAAAGACCAAATCCGAAAGAAGTATTGCCAGATTGATAACCACACGTCTATTGTAATAAAAATATATATTTTTTTAGAAAATTCTTTCATTTTCTTAATTAGCTTAAAAGTTTTCTCGGAAATACTAAGTATCCAATAAAATTTGAAAACTAAATATCTATCGAGGAAAAAAAATATTGAAAATCGTTCGACCAGTTTTTTTTAAAAAGTCGTTTTTTTTTTGAAAAAACTTTTCGAAAAAATATTTTAAATTCTTTTCTAGTATGTCATTATAAGGACATCTGTAGTTATCACCTGGAAAAATTATTCAAAAAAATTCAATCAACCCATTTTCAAAATATTTCTAAAACCAATTTTTTTTTAGAAAATTTAAAAAAATCAAAAAAAAAAGTTTTTGAAAATTTTGAAAGGCAATATTAATTGATATATAAATGACTTCCTGTGTGCAAAATTTTGTTAAAATCGGTATATTAGTTTACGATAAAACCGCATTTGAAAAAACCGGTTATATGAGAGGTACCGTTATAGAACAAATTTCAAAAAAATTGTTGTACCTGAAATATGTATTGTTGTAAAAAATTAGCACCTGAAAATCGTTAGAGCCGTTTTTGAGAAAATCAAACTTTTTGTTATAAAATGTATGGCATTTTTCGACCTAGAGCAAAAATGAAAAACATCCCCCGAGATATTACCTAATAAATACTAAATACCAAGTTTGAAGCAAATCGACCCATCCGTTTAGGTTGGCGCGAACAGACAGACATACAGACAGACAGACGGACGGAATTTCCGGACCCACTTTTTTCAACTTCTCTATAATCGTAATGTCATGTTTGGTTGTTAGATGTTTTTTTTTTGCACGAATCCATAAATATTGTTATACGACACCACCCGGAGGACGTAATAAACATTTTTATATAACACTGTCTAACATTTAAATAATTTAAAAAAGTGCTCATCAAACGGTTATAACGGTTTTTTTGAACGAGTTTTTCGTTAATGTTTAAACCGTTATTTTAATTCCAAAATTGAAATTGCAAAAAACTTCCGACCAATTTTTTCGAAAAAAAAATTACTGTACATCTTTAAATTTTTTTAAGTCAATATCGACATATTTGAGTTACTGACAAAATTCTGTCCGTCTGTCTGCACGCTGTACTTTGGACTGTAGCCTAAACGGTTGGGCCAATCGTCTTCAAATTTCGAAGTTTTTTTCTCCAACTTTCTCGAAAACTGTTGATCCGATTACTATCAAAATTGATATTCAAGAAGATGATAGCTTAGGTAATTTTCCAAAAAAAAAATTTGAAAACTTTTTTTTTGTATAATTTTAATAATTTGTTTTTATTTTTTTTTGTGATTTTTTTTTTTAATTTTGTTTTTAATTATATGTAATTTTTGCCTAAGTTTGTATTCTGCAATTATTTTTTTTGAATTTTTAATAAAAGTTGTTAAAAAAAACCGTTGCTATGATTCTGAAAAAACACGCTTTTTTTACATTTCTTAAAGAAATAAAATGGCGTTTAAATTATTTCACTCAATACAACTCAACAGACTTTATTCGAACAATCAAAAGTCCCACAAATCGAATAAATGCTTTTATATTCACTTTAAGTTTCTTAAATTTTATTCTACAATGTGAATTTCTTTTGAATGCCAATCACCGTCAATTATGTACAAAACAAAACTACAGTAGCTCCTTAGTTTATTATTGCAATGAAAGTAGTAGAATAGTATTGGAAAAAGTAATAATAACTTTAAAATATTAACTTGGAAGTGCGAATACGATGTAATTTTTTTGTTTAAAAAAAAATTATTTTATTGTAGATATAATTGAAATAATAAAGAAATTATGTTTCTAAAAGTTGCAGCACTGATTAGCACTATAGTCTGTTCAATAAAAATTGTCAGTACTACTCTATTGGCGGGGTTTTTCAAAACAGTGGTGTGCTGGTGTCTGTGTATATTACCACGACACTGAATTGAGTAAACTTCTACTGAAAAAGTTACAAAGCCACTGACTAACGTACATGAATTATGTGTATATCTTTAGAACAAAATTCGTACACTCCACCATGACCAATCTCTATCAAATTTGATGGAAATATGAATAATGAACGTTTACTCACCACTTCTAAAGCTTGGACCAAATCACTTTGCCAATGAAAAATCATACTTTCTCTTTTTGATTACTTAGCTTTTTGAGTGACACAAGAAATTCTCACTCAAACACCTAGTGGTTAAAAAGAGAAAGTATGATTTTACATTGGTCAAGTGATTTGGTTCAAGCTATACCTTCTGCCCTACCCTCACTGTGTGAAATAGAAACAAAAATATTCCACCAACAGAGTTACCTTTGCCAATTGAAAAGAATATTATAAAGCTTTTTCATTGGTTTTAATCATAGTGCTTTCGGTTTTGAACTTTAAGCTTTTGAGAATAAACTTAGTAGTGTCAGTAGTGTTTTAAAAAGAGTGAAGTGGTATTGTGATTAATAAATGTAAATAAACTGAAATCCTTTTAAACTGTATTTAAACTGTAAAGTGCTAATATTTTTAATAAAAAAATAATTTATATTTTTTTAAATTAATATTATTGTGTTGTATTGTTATCAGAAGGTGGTATCCCTGCGCACATAGCTCTTCGATTTGCAACGATATATAATGATACCTAAGTACGGAAAACCTGTTAGAGCTTTAACTTTAAACAGAAATATGCAAGCTAAAGCAACCAGACTCAGAGGCACACACGTCCATCCTATCTTCTCTGTGCTGACAATTTTTGTTGAACAGAATAAAACAAATATTATTAAATTCCGCCAAACATCAACTTTTAACTTGAATGAAATTCATTTGTTATTTGAATAGTTCAAAACAAGTAGAAATGGTCTTGTAGTATTATTTTCTACTACTTTTTACTCCCTTTTTTAACGTAGATGGCATTAGAACTTCTAATGCCACTTGAAAAATCCTAAGCAAAAACAACTCACATTCTCTTATGTTAGAAAATCTACTGCCCAGACCCATCAAAACATCCTTTCTTGGTCTTCTATATGTGACCGAATAACATTTCAACCTGCCCCCACCTCCCACTCTTACACTACCACCACTGCAATACAACGGCGACTTCTTATCCCCTAACTTACACACATGGTCAAGAGACCCATGGCCGATGCTATAGAAATGAGAATGGCGAGTGGGAAAGGAAGCAATCCTATCTAAACACATCGCAGTTTACAGTACAGAAAACGGACGGACGCGACGACGGTGGGATATTTCGTTCGCTTTCTTTTAAATCGCCAAAGGACAAGAATACCCCCCCCCCCCCCCTTTACTGATGATCCTGCACCTATACAATCAAATATGAAGTGTGTTCACACATGACCAGCAGACCGCACATATCCTACGTCTTCACGTAGCTGCCGTTGCTTGTGTGAGTGTGGTGTGAAGGAGACGAAGTTGGACGGGCAAAAACATTCACGTGTAAGGACGAATGTCCGCCAGCATCCATCTTTTATCTTTGCATGAGAAACTCAAAGTTGCTCAGAGGATATCTCTAACGAAGGATGTGTTCGATGCTAGCGGGGTGGGAGGGGTGGTGGAGGTGGGCTCGGCCTCGGGAACACATGAATGTATTCGCCGCTATCACCATCGCCGCCGCCGAATCCTTGTGCCGGCCATCATTAGATATATATGTGAAAGGAGAAGATGACGATATGGAAGAGCAAATAGCCAGCAGCAATTTCATCGAAGCGAAGTAGGCAAAGGCATACGGCAGGACAAAATCGTCGTCGTCGTCGTAGTAGTTATCGCGCGACTACCCTCGCTATTTTATTCGCGTCTTTCGTCCGCTGCGGCAAATACATGCACCATGACTATAAGGACATAGAATGATGGAAATGGAAGGAAGGAATTCTAAGGCCATTTATGCCTATGAGCCGCCACATGGATACATTATGTGCCGATAGATTTTCCGTGGGATGCGAGGCAAAATGGTAAGTCGTCGGCTTTCATTTCATCCGGCTTTAGTTGTGGCGGACCAGGAGGCACAAGAGCAGAGGAAAAGTGTTCAATTCTTGCGCTGGATAGCGAAGGCAAAATGTATCCTTTGATTCTATCGCAACGGTATCCCGTAGATCTCAGCGGATGTATACATACCTACAACCAAGGTGGACGAAATGGACCTAGCATCCCTTTTGGGTTTCCTTTCGAAATTCTTGCACTAACTCTGAACTTATACGTAGGGGGGTGGTGGGGTGATAAAGTGGTAGGTTATTTTGTATGAGAAAGGGAGGAGGACAATTTTGAGTATACCAACTGCGAGCGTTTGCCGGACACATATTTGTGCAGTGAAGCAACGTTCGAGAGGTAGAACGAAGAACAACCGAAGAACGCCCGATAGGGGAGTGAGAAATGGTGGAACCGGATGCTTGTCAGAGTTGGGTCAAGCGAAGGAACATGCAAAAGACGAAGAAGGAGAAGATTGGTAAAATTAACGTAACGTTTTCGAAATGGATGAAGGATGAGGGATGAGCGAATACGTGGTCAGCGAACATGGAACTCGCTGGTATGGTCGTCGTCGGCGGTATATTGAAGGGCGGAAAGTTAGAAGGGAAATTGTGTTGGGTTGTATAGTGGGGTGGTGTCAGATGTTGACGAACGAAACACTCGTGGATATTGGGAGAGTTGTGAGTTGGGGTGCCTTCAGTGGTAATGGTATTTCTATTTGATATGGGTCGAATGTCCAGTCAGTTCCGACGAAGAATTTCGCTTTGCAAATGTCCAGTTGAAGCGGATAGTGAACGGGACAGAGGGGATAATTCCAGAATTGGATGGGATAGGTATACCGTATACCTATATGTCGGTAGGTAGCTTTGTGAATATACCAAAAACGTCGTTCGGCATCGTCTTATAGCATCCAAGTGTGTTCTGTGGTGTACACATATATACACATATTACCTATACGGACCCAACACATGACTCTAGAACGAACGAACAAACGTCCACTCGAAATTAGCCTCTGTGGATGACATCCTTTGTGCTTGTGAAGTTCCTTACGTTCGCAGGCTTAAGTTCTCTTCAGGTTGTGCGCTATAAGAAACGATTCTGAAATAAATTAGAAGAGAATGATGGAGGAGGAGGTGGTTTATGATTTTGAAGGTGTTTTTTTTCGGGGGAGTATGGTGCGTTTTAAAGGTGAAAAGGCTTACGAAAGCGATTGCATGGTTTCAATTGTAACTAAAACAATAGCTGCATCAACAAGAGCCCATGTGTTTCGTTTCTTTGTCGGAGGGGGTCTGGAGATTGGAACGAGAATAAGCTGCTGGTTTTGTAGATTATATGAATTTGAGATTTTTGTTAAAATAAAATTCATTTGATTCTTTTTTAACAAGATTTACCAATGTATACCTATATTTGTTCAAAAAATTGATTGCTTTGGTTATTTTTACTTTTAACAATTTTGTAATAATCTATGAATTTAGAAAACGGAGAAGTAAGATGGGCTTTAGGGAGAGTACGATAACTTAGGCGCCAATAAATAATAACGGTTTTTAGTAGAACAGTTCAATACAAGAATTTTTTTCTATGGGAGGGGGGGTCTATCTCCCCCCGTTTGGTCAGTAGGGGCATTTTCATAAAAAAAGTACTTAAAGAATAACAAAATTATACAAAAATAACGGTAATACTTACAGGTTGGTTTTATACTTTTTTTAAAGCCAATACTCCGTTCTATTTGTTTATTTTTAAATCAAGTGAAATCGATGCACAGTTTTTGAAAAAAACGAATTTTAAACTCCAAATTTGGGGGAAAAAACATAAAAAAAAACTTTAAAGTGTAATTTTTTAAAACTGTAAAATTATATATTATTTTTTTTTTCTAAAATTCGTTGCTCTAATTAATTAATCAAAAACTGAAAACTAGATGATTTTATGTTTTCTAGTATTTGAGAAAATTGAAAATTACCAAACCTACTTTTTATTAAATTTTTATTTTTTGATTACTTTTCTTTGAGGATTGTGATAAATTAAGTTCTGTGTAATAAGTGTAGTACAGAAAGTCATTTAGCTTTACCCAGAATGCACCACAAGGAGGTAGACTAACATTGCATTCCACGTCGAAGTCAGTCAATTTGTCAGTCAGTCAGTCAGTCAGTCTCAGTTAATTACAAATGTCTTAAAAATGTACGTTATTTTCGTCAGTGAAATAAATTTTAAATTTATCTTAAAACAACTTTTTTATGAAATATTTTTTTTTTGGTATTTACAGTGATTTCACTTTGAGGCAAAAAAACTTTGCATATACCCAACTTTTCACCTACCCCAAATCCTATAATGTGCCCAAGAAGGGGGGTTGCAGGGGGGCAGCATGCCCCCGCATACCTACCTCACTGTTTATACGCCGGCCGCCGTAATGAATAAGCAAGCAAAAAACTTTAAACTTTTTTTTTCCCAAATTTTGAGTTTAAAATTTGTTTTTCCAAAAATTGAGCATAGATTTCACTTGATTTAAAAATTAGCAAATAGAACGGAGTATTAGCTTAAAAAAAAAAGTATAAAACTTACCTATAAGTATTACCGTTATTTTTGTATAATTTTTTTATTCTTTAAGTACTTTTTTTATGAAAATGCCCCTACCGCCCAAACGGGGTAGATAGACCCCCCCCCACCAATAGAAAAAAATGCTTGTATTGAACTGTTCTACAAAAAACCGTTATTATTTCTTGGCGCCTAAGTTATCGTACTCTTGCCTGGACTTTACAAAAAAAAAATATTGTTAACTTAGTCTGTTAATATCATTAGTAAGATAACTATTTAATAATAAAAAGGGTGGTTTCTTTTTAAGCTTTGAAAATTCACGACTCCCGGTAAAATAGTTTCCTAATTCAATGTTTTTTTTTATTTGTTTTACCTGATTCGGAAGCTACTATTTGTTTATAATTCAGTCGTATAAAAACGATATTTTTTTTTCTACGGCGAGAGATGAACAAATCTTCATAGACACTATAGGCTCATACCTATAGAAGTATGAGATTCTTACTCACTTAAAAAAACACCTTAATTTGTTCATTCGACTTCCCCCTGTGGGTGCGGGGGACAAAGAATAGGCCCACGGTATGGATATGCCTGCAGTAAGAGGCTGATAAAATATCCTCCCCTATAGGCACGGGCAGAATAGGCCTATGGTTGTGGGTGCCTGAGGAATGAGTCCTCTAATCCCACCACAGCGCCCGATAGAATGGGTGTAAGAATTATTCTATGGCTCGGTTCACCGAAAGTGAAAGCGGAGCATCAACAATTGCTCTAAAAGCTTTGTTTTGAAATGTTTGCAGTGTTTGAACATGGCTTGGTTTGGCACAACCATACAGTAAAATTCCGTAAGTCCACACAAGTTTTAGCACTTGCTTGTAGATAAGCAGTTTGTAATATGTATTTAGATTGGAGTATTTTCCAATAAGGCAGTTTAGTTCTTGTAACAGTTAAATATCGAGTTTTTCTCGTTTCTTTTTAACGTGCGTCTTCCATTTATGCTTAGCATTAAGAGTCATGCCTATATACTTTGCTTCGTTAGTATAAGGTATTTGAACCGAGGTATAAAAGGTGGGTTGATTGTTAACATTCTTGTAAGTAAAGTTAACATGTGTTAATTTGGACTCGTTTAGAAAAATGTGCCATTGCTTCGTCTAGTTTGTAATTTTGTCAAGATTTTTATGTAGTCTCGGGGGGTGTTTTTCATTTTTTCTCTAAGACGAAAAATAACGATACCTGCCATACAATTTTAAACAAAAAATTTGATTTTCTCAAAAACGGCTCTAACGATTTTAATAAAACCTTCAGGGTATTATTTGTTTACAACAATACATATTTCAGTTAGAACGAATTTTTTTAAAATTTGTTCTATAACGGTACCTCTCATATAACCGGTTTTTTTTTAAATGCAGTTTAATCGTAAACTATTATCCTGATTTCAATAAAATTTTGCACACAGGAAGTCATTTATAATTCAATTAATATCGCATTTAAAAATTTTCAAAAACTTTTTTTTCGATTTTTAAAATAAAAAAAAAAAATTGGTTTTCGAAATATTTTGAAAATGGGTGGATTGAATTTTTTTAAATAATTTTCCCAGATGAAAACTACAGATTTTGATAACACTTTCATGTGCTAATTTTTTTACAACAATACATATTTCAGTGAGAATATTTTTTTTTTGAAATTTTATTGCATACTTAGTTTTTTCCGATAAAACTCTTAAGCTAATTAAAAAAAATTAAAGAATTTTCAAAAAATATATATATTATATATATTTTTGATTTTTATAGACGTGTGTTTTTAAATCTGGCAATACTTTTTTTCGGAATTGGTCTTTTTGACAGCTGTCACTTAATTTATGCTCAGTTTGGTTTGCCATTTCATAATCAACAGACTTACTCCTGAACAAGTTTGCAAGTTGTGCAAATTTATTACCAAAATAATGGTTCGTTTCGGTAGAGCAAAGTATCGAAGAAGACCTGTATGAGTCCATCCGCCATCGCGAGCAACAATTGGAGATGTGCCCATCTACTTTATGGAAGATTTAGCGGAAGGATCTTGGTTTGCAGGCTTACAAAATCCAACTCGTGCAAGAATTTAAGCCGAACGACCATCAAAAACGAGATGGCCACCAATCCCGATTTTCACAAAATTGAGAAAATTGGGCCTCGGCTGGAATTTATTCGAGCCAGCCGCGGCGGTCACTTCCCCGAAATGATTTTTAAAACATAATGCAAGCCCTTATCTTTATAATCAAGATAAATTCTTGGCCATAACATTAAACTATATGCGTTTTACTTCTTCTTGAAAATCAAACGTCTAAAAAACCACCCTTTATATACATACACTAAGCAATTATCTAAAATAAGAACAAGTTCGTGCGATCCAGTGGTGCATTTTTTTAAATTTATTCGACGATGTGACCGCACATATGAGCAAGTACGTGCGATCCAGTCGTGCAATTTATTTTTTTCTAAAACCGAATTTAATTCTGTCATCAAGGGTCACTGATGACGTCATGGTTGGATATTCTATCCGGATGTCTCTGTCCAAGAACTGAGTTGAATTTGGAACACACCCTTCTAAATTTATTCAACAAGACGTCAATTGTCACTTAAGGGGTTAAATTTAAAGTGAATTATGGAGGAATATAGCGTTTTATTGGGACATCCAATTCTGCGCTAGCTATAGATTACCAATAAAACACGGCTCGTATACTGTCAACCTAAAAAAGTGGTCAGAATTACTCGCGGTTTATCTGAAATTTACAAAAATGTGTTATAAAAACAACTCCTACAATTTTTTTTTTTGTTTAATATGAAAGATGATTTGTAATTTACCATTTAACCCTGTTCTCCGCTACACATATCAAACTATTTTTACTTGCGATTATAGGGACTATAAGGCAAGTGTAGGATTCGTGAATGTAAATTGAGATCACAATGAAACATGGCATTACTATCATAGAGAAGTCTAAAAAAGTGATCGACAAAAAATGTCTGTCTGTCTGTCTGTCAGTATGTATAACGAGCTGCAGCCTAAACGGCTTAAGCGATTATCTTCAAATTTGGTGTGTGTGATTATTTTGGCATTCCCCAGAGGGGAAATTAAAATTTTATTTTAAGCCTAAAAATAACGGTACCTGCCATATGACCGTTAAGGAAAAGCTTATTTTTTCGAAATAGACTCCGACGATTTTGATGAAATTTTTTGAGATTTTTTTTGTTGGAATTGGCTATCATCTGATTAGAACCAAATTTACGGGAAAAGTCTATTAACGGTACCTTTCATATATTTTTTTAATTTTTCCTTTCTCGGTAGCGCCTTTTTGGATTTCTGTCAAATTTTATATTTAAGATGATATAGGTAGCCAAAAATAATTCTGCATATCAACATTTTAAATAAATTTTTTGTTCTAATAAAAATTAATTTTTGAAATTTTATTTTTGAAAAATCAATATTTTTAAAACTAATCAAAAAAAATATTTTTAATGTCATAATCATTTGTACATTAATAAACTCTAAAAAACTGCATACCAACATTTCCAAAAAAAATTCAAAAAACTAAACAAAAAACAGGATTTTATAAAAACCGGTCATACAATTTTCGAAATTCAATTTTCATAAATACTTTGTTATTTAAGAGGTGTGATGGCGTATTTCGTTTTTACTAAAAACATTTAAGTACTGTGGTTTTAATACTTTTTATAAGTTTAAAATGGGTTATTTTCAAAGTAAAAGTTACTTGTTTCTGTCAAGGATCTTGCTTTCCAATATAATTAGGCACATAATAACAAGTACGTACGACCCAGTCGTGTCTATTTTTTTATAATACATAAATAATAATGTTAAATTGAAATAAGTAAGTGAATTATTTTGTTCCAAATTTCGCTCAGATTCAGAAGCTATTTTCTTTTAACTTTTGTGTCACTAAAACTTCTCACAGAAGTCCACATTCAAACAGCGAGTATGAAGGTCATGGGGAACTCGAAATCATATCAAAACCACGGTTGCTGGAAGCAAACCAACAACGAGAGCTGGTACAGGATGGATCGGCGATTCTGTTGATCTACCACGTCGCGTTGGCGGCGAAATTCACAGCTTTGAATTGCAAAAAAAATTACTAACAGAGAATTCTTATTATTTTCACAACTGAAGTGAGAGTTTCGTCAAAAAAAAAAAAATCAAAAGAGGCGAAAAATTCCGATATTTGTATTCATTCTCCAATTAAGTGCCAATCCAGAGGAACAAAGATTGGTGGGCTTAGGTAGCTGAAAACTCTTATAATAAGAATTGAAATTAAATTTTCGAAAAAATCTCTTATTAATGCCCCAACTTTCCCCAATTAGCTTTATTAGAAACTTTATAGAAGCTATCGTTGGTAATACAATATAGACAATTCAGGAATTTCTTAATATCTTTCGCTTATTTCTAGATTTTGTGGGGATTCCTGAAAATATTTGCTTTCAAAAAGAAAAGACGAGTTTTATCTAGACATACAAAAATCACAGTTAAAATGTAAGAAGTTAAAGTGAGATTTCCAATGAGTTATGGTAGTTACAGCTCATAATTATTCTAAAAGTTCGTTTCTTGTACGTTGGCGACTTAAAATAAAAAATAACTTTTTCTTGCTTCACAGAAATCTTCTCACGTTAACCTCCCTTACTTAAACTGGTTTACTCTACAAATGTATATCTACCTACTAAGTTTCTAATGAAATGTGTAGGTATATATTATTTCTTTTAAATCCTACGTTCTGCGGAAAAAAAATGGAATACCTATAGATCTATACAACCAGGTAGGTGATGATATATGTAGATTTCATTTACTGTCCGCTTCGCAACACGACTCTGCACCTGTCCACGTGAACCCATAGCATCCTAATAGGATTCATAAGGTCCTGCCTGGAATCCATAAGGAATTTTAGTTAGGTAGGTTCATATACAAATAAAATACCAGTTCGGTCAAAATTCGTAAGCTACAAAAAAATAGCGAGTAAATTAAAAACAAAAATATTTAAAAAAATGTCCTGGACTGGAACACGTGCTTAACGAGACTCCAGATTATTCGATTAACATTTTCTTGGCACTTGAGGAAAATGGGAAATAAGAAAACAGAAACACCCTCCACATGTGGTCCACTATACATTAGCATAAAAGTACAGGAATAGAATCCTGGGAATGATGTTTTGCGAAAAATCGCGCTAAATCTATTCATACATGCGAAACGGAGGGAGACTTTTCTACACATCGCTGTCATTACCATAAGCAGAACGAACTCGACGGACAAAAAAAAACTAAATCCTCGACTATGGAACTAAAAAGGATATTTTTCCTATACAATTCAAAGTTTATATGTATTTACTTACAAAGCATTAAGCCTATACATATAGAGTTAAAGTGGTAGCCGACAAATTACGCGGACCGTTGAAAAAAAAATGGCCAGGGGGTGAAAATTAAGAATACCCTCATCACATCCCATCCCGTAACACTATACATTTTTATATGGTAGCATGTGTGTAGGTCTTCCTTTGGTCCTTTTCACATATAGATACAACTATCTGAACATTATACATACATATGAATAAACCTGCTTCTGCTGCTGCTACCATCGTCGCCGCGACGCTTTCAGGACACTACCCTCATGTGTGGCATTTTGGCGATTTCCTTCAGCCACGTCTCAGCCAGCCACCCCCTTTGCCCAGTCTTGTTTATCCTTTTTCCCGTTGAATGTCCTTCGCGACAGAACACACGAAATCTCTAACCCACCCCATATCGCCATAACATCATACCATACCACATCGCCACCCACCATCCCAGGACCGCGGACGTCCACCAAAAAACTAAAGCAATCAATACATGTAGGTATAGAAAATAATAGAGAAAGGAAAATATATATCCTGCTGTGAAATGTACGTATGTCCTGTCGTGTATGGCCTGGCCTGGCGGTGATGGCGATGGCTATGTGTGCATGTGGGTATACGCTGCTAAGCCGTTAGCCCACCCATACATATACTTGACATTAAGTCGCGTTTCGCGAAGTCCTCGTTCGCAAACTGTCCGTTCACACACGAGGAATAAATAAATATAGCAAGGACGACGACGACGGACGTTAGCTTGGCGCTGATGAGGGTGACGGTCGACCGACTCGGCAAACGACGACCGTCGAAGATTCAGAGAATGTCCGTGATGCCCAAGGAAAGCCAGAATACGGTGACGAAGGGGCAGCGGCAGTGCCGTAGGGTAGAAGGATGTGTGTGGAAATAGGGGGAAAGTGAGCAAAATAAATGCAAAAAATAAAATAAAAATAAATTCCAAATGGAACACGACACAAGTATTAGAGTGAGAGGACATGGGACGAAAAGATAGAAAATCGTTTTTTGGGATCAGATCCTTTTTTCCGTGGATATTCTAGCTGATGATGCTGCTGCTGCTCTGCGGAGGACAATGGGATAATAAGAGATTTCACATTTTATTGGTGTAAGAGAAATATACATATATATAGGTAGGTATAAGTATTATTATAGAGGCGACTTTTGCATGTTTTTTTCCAATTTTTTTTCTATCCTTGGATAATGGCCAAAGGGATGAAGAAAGGGACAATATTTAGAATGCCAACCAACATGACATGAGAAAAGTAGACAAAATACGACCAGATAACGCTAAAGGTACAAAATAGTTGTCAATTTATCCGGTTTAAGGACAAAGCTACCAAAGGATTAGTGTTTATCAGAAGGATAGAAAGGCTTGTTATCATATGATATAGCTCACGCGGGATAAGGCTTAGGTAGGTATTAGACTAGACCTAACTTTATGGCGGCTAAAAATAATTAAACTTAATGAATGAAAGGGCTAATAAATGGGCGCATCTCCGACATAGAAACAAAAAAAAAATAACTACTACCAAGAACAAGACTATAAGATAACTTTGTAAAAATCCAATAAAAATGGATGCTCAAGCATAAGCATTTTCAAGGCTATCGAGGGCCATTTCAGAATGCTGGGTCATTGAGAGCGGGTGAACATCAATGCTCGGCGGTATAAATCTGTGAGGGAGGACGAAGTTAAGGAAAATTAAGACTTAGGTGCCGCACGCAAATGGATGATGAGAAGCTTTATCGTTGCGACCCATGTCCATCCGGATTGTAGCGCCACATAAGATAAACTTTTTATTTGTTTTTTTGTTTTTTTTTTTTTAGAATTAACGCGCGCACAAGCAACTATTTGTTTTAATTTGGCTACTTAGATCTTCTCAAATATAAAATTTGACAGAAGTCCAAAGAGCCGTTACCGAGAAAGCCCAAAATTAAAAAAAACCGTTATATTAAAAGTACCGTTAATAGACTTTTTCCCGTATATGTGGTTCTAATCAAATGGTAGCCAATATCAACAAAAAAATTCTCAAAAATTGTCATCAAAATCGTTGGAGCCGTTTTCGAGAAAAATAAGCTTTTACTAAACGGTCATATGGCAGGTACTATTATTTTTGGGCCTAAAAATAAAATTTCAATTTCCCCTCTGGGGAATGCCAAAAGAATCACACACCCCAAATTTGAAGATAGTCGCTTGAGCCGTTTAGGCTGCAGCTCGTTATACATACTGACAGACAGACAGACATTTTTTGTCGATCACTTTCTTAGACTTCTCTATGATCGTAATGTCATGTTTGATTGTTATCTCAATTTTTTTAATATTCACGAATCCTAAATTTGCCTTATAGTCCCTTTAATCGCAAGTAAAAATGAGGACAAGAGTCGGAGACAGAACAGAGCAACAGAGCCCTGGAGCACACCAGCATTTATTTTGTAGGAATCAGACTTGAATCCGTCCAATACAACTTGTATTGAATGGTCCAGAAGATAGCTTTAATCCAACGAGCAAGAGTATCGTCGATTCCAAAAGCACGCATTTCGAGAGCTTCATGCCAAACTCTATCAAATGCCTTGGAGATATCAAGACCAATAATCTTAATTTCTCCAAAGCGATGTAATTATTTTTTCCACTTTGCGGTGAGATAGAGAATTGTCATCAGATCACCAGTGGACCGGTTGATGCGGAAGCCATAATGACGGTCGTGGAGAAGCTTTCGGTCTTCGAGATATTCCTTAAGCTGACGGTTAATCATTCCATGACCTTAGAAGGGATGTTAATGTTATGGGTCGGTAGGAGGACGGGGAGGATGGGTCACCTTTCTTAGGGACAGGCTGGACAAATGCTGTTTTCCAGAAGAGTAGGAGCGATGGAAAAGCTTACGCAGTGGCTTTGCCAGTGTGGAAGAACACCTCTTCAGAAGAATCGGGGGTACACCATCCGGGCCAGCGGATTTGTGTACATCGAGATCTTTGAAAACTCTTGCTACTGTACAAGTGCGGAAAAAAATCTGTCCCATGGAAAAATTTACATTCTCAAGTACAGGAGGGGCAACGTTGCTGTGAGGCAGCGTAGAGCTGGCAGCGGAATGGGCGCGAACAAGTTTGAGGAGTTTTTAATACATATTTTTTACAAATAACCAAAAATTTGTACTACCTTTGGGACATTGCAGAATTGTTTGCCGTAATTTTTGGTCATGCTAAAATTTGGTTCTTTAAATAACGGAGTTGCATGAGTTCCTTGCTTGTTTGTGTTTTTTCCGATTTTCCTCTGTAGGGTTGGCTTTGTAAGATCGCAAACTTACTTCTTTGAGCCTGACAACTTCTTTACACTCAGAGTTAAACCATGACTTTTCTTTAGGCTTGATGCTTTTAATACTAAGACTATTATATATGAGTTGCCTTATCAAGTAGTTTATATTCTGAGCACCTTTGGAAGAGAGCTCTTCATCGACTAGATTTGCATGTAGATAATGCTCTAAGGAGGAAAAGCCGAATAAAACAATTTCAAGGAGGGTTTGTACTATATACTGGCTAATATTTGTTCTGAACTCTAAATCCTACAATATGAATCTGCGATAGGTATTCTTTCTGAGGAATACTAGACCTAATTGTTACCCTTACATAACCTATAGGACGGATCCTCGAAATGTATGGTTTTGAAGTATGTATGTTGAAGAAATGTAACGCCTAGGCAATACTTTCATTTAAAAATATGTTGTTTAAAACTGACTATATTTTTTTTTTTAACGTCTAGTCAGGGCTCACTTGTCATAAAACCTACAAGCATTAACTTTTTCGTTCGGAAAAAACCTTTCACGGAATACCTTAGAGACGTTTTTAATTAGCATCCACTATTCAGCATGGATTCAGTCCTTTTCAATTCACTTCATAAAAAATCAAAAACTACCAATAGAGTCAGTTGAATGAGACATAACTTTGTCTTATTTTTTTGTTCAGGCATGTACATCCAAATCCAAAAATCCTTCAAAATTCAATTTTTTTGAATTAGAACTCAAGAAAATGAATGAAACACAAACGATGACGTTCCAGATGAAAACAGCAAAAAAAAGTACCATACCAACAACACTTCATACAGAATCACAGGTAAAAAGACTAAGGACTTGACTATATTCGAGAAAGAACAAACTCATGCATATGTTACCTGTCTCCGGCTGTGATGAATCTCCCACCATCAGCGCCTTTTCTTTTCGGACCAACGAAATGCAGCATCAGCCCAGAAGCATCAGCCGAATGCCAGTCCAAAATCAACAAACACGAGATTTTTTGTGAAAATAAGGATCACATCACTAGGCGTATCCTTTTCGCCGCTAATACTCAACTAAGCTGGCAGAGAAGCAAAGAAGAAGCACCACCACTTCTCATTGCCGGCATAGTTGCAGGAGCTGAGGAGCGTGTTGTTGACTCGATGACCAGAAAATCTAGAACGTTCACTCTTCAAATAGGAGCAAGGCATGGTGGTTATTCCTTCTGCAAAAAAGAAGATAAGTCCTTAGTTGTTATACCAATTCTGCCAGCATAGTAAAACGAAGAAAAAATCCACGCGGAATTATTCAAGTTGCAAGCCATGGATACACACATACGAATGTATATGTGCGTTGTGAAGTTGCCCTCTTGATGCGGTGTTATGATGGAATTGCAGACGTATGTTTGGGTAGATTCGTGCACCTTAGTCGTCAACTTGAAGTTTTGACTATGAAATCCAGGATATGCCCTCGACTTCTTAAAAAAAAAACGTTGCCAGCGAAAAAAAGGAAGACATGAAAATAAGAAAAAAACAAGGCACACAACAAACGCTCTCTCATCCCACTGAGTGATGCGAATTAGCACATGAAGTAGCAGACAAAAATAAAATAAGGGAAGAGCGAAAAAAAAATTTAAATCTCGTCCTGCAGGATTTAGATTATTATCATCAGTCTGAATAAGTAGTGAAAATAGAAAATTAGTTGGAAAAAGAAAACATTTCATATGGCTGGTCCTCGGCAACCTCTATTCAAATTATTTCCACATCATTAAATGGATCTATCCATGGCATATAGGAAAGATATATGTGTGTCCATCAAAGTAGCTACGATGCACGTACCTAATTTGTGATATTTAGATGAAAGTGCGCTTTTTGACCCGCCAGTGGCAAATAGTCTGTACATTTCTTATTCAAATCCCACAAGCCTTTAATGCCTCAGGTATGCAGAGCCGTTCGAAAATGTTTTTAAAATTTTTTTGCTAGTCCTTTAAATTTTCCTGCCTTCATTGGCAAAACCAAAGCCATTCTTTCTTATTTGCACCTAGTCGTAGGGGATGGATTTCTTTAGGTTTTAATCACTTACTTTTAGTAAGAAAACATTAATTTCCGTTGATGTCTTGGGTCCAGATGATGGACTAATTAACCAATTGTCCGATTTCGTTCTTAAGCGCAAGCTTTGTTTTTTTTAAGGTGAAAGGCTATTCCGGGGTTTATTACGCTAATGGCTTACAGAATTTCTGTTCTGCATAAGTTTATAAAGTTTTGTACAGGTCAGCTACTTTGGCACAAGCCGAAACTCGAGTTGGTGAAAATACATATTCACCACTCGGAATTTAACCTGCATGAATATATCATTGTACCAATATTCCTTCCCTTTAGCCGTTTCTTCGTTTACATTAGGAATGATGTTGCATACCAACTTCTCTTTAACCACAATATGGGCTGTGATCGAAACTCAGATTTTAACTTCATGAATTGAACAAAAGAACAAAAATTGCTATATATAAGGGCATCATTTATACTTTAATAGCGAGTTTCATTCAAATTTCAAAGATTTGATCTGAAAATCAAGATTTGCTCTTTTCAATGAAACTTGTTTCATCATTTAATCCTAGTATTGGTCATTCACTGACGAGCATATACAGTATTTGATATCACACACAAAAATACCAGGCATGTACAGTATATATATTTAAAATGCCATATTTGTATTTTCTCACTTCAAAAACACCTTTATTTGTTATTTATAATGGATATTTGTTAATTTTTTGACTAAGCACGGGCTGGCACAAGTTCACAACAAACAACAAAAATAACAAACTATTTTCCATTTGACGTTGACCGAAAGACTATTTACATGTATGTGTGTATTCAGATCAAATCTGCCAACCCATCAGAGATCAAATCTTTCGTGTTGAGATTTGATCTAGATTTGCTCTTTTTCTTGCAATGAAACTCTCAAATCTTTTGACAGAAAGAGCAAATCTTTTCTTGAATGAAACTCGCTATAAAATTTCAATCAGTTTGACGCTCTGTTAGATTCTATTCAAATAATTATTGTGGAAATATTCTTCGTCATCGGTTCCAACGCTCGTCTCAATCGATACTCCTTCCTGCTGTCAGTTTTCAAGAAAAAACAGGTTAGTTTTAAATCTAATTTGCAGCAAACTCAGTGCTGTTGGCAGGGGTTATTACTTACTCTGGAAACTGGAGAGCGTAAATGATTCTATGGGACCAATCTTCATCCACACTCTTTCAGTCACAAAAGTGTTAAAAGATCCATTTTTCACCCTGTCGGATATGGCTATTGTCAATAGAGCATAAATTCGTTTAAAACTACTACCATTACACACTTAAGTTTCTTGGATATATTAAATAAATTATACGAATGGATCGCACCTACTTGCTCATATGTGCGGGTCAGATTGTAGAATAAAATTTAAGAAAATTAAGATGAACATCAAAGGATTTTTTCGATTTTTGTGACTTTTGATTGTTCGAATAAAGTATGTTAAGTTGTATTGAGTGAAATAATTTAAACGCCGTTTTATTTCTTTAGGAAATGTAAGAAAGTGTGACTTTTTTTCAAAATCGTAGGAACGGTTTTTAATTAAAAAAAATAATTCCGGAATACAAACTTAAGCAAATAACATACAACATACAATCAAAATATTGATTTATCAAAAAAAAAAATACGAAAATAAAGTTTTCGAAAAAAAATAATGCGAAATTTCTTAGGCTACCTACATCTTTTTTAATATCAATTTGGATAATAATCATATCAACAGTTTTCAAAAAAGGCGAAGAAAAAAAAAAACGGTCCTATGGGAGGTACCGATTTTAGCCCACCATATTATTTTTTTTTTCCAGCAAAATATAATGCTTACTCTACTATAGGTAGGGTACAAATTCTTGGAGCCGTTTTCGAGAAAAATAAGCTTTTATATAACGGTTATATGACCGGTACCGTTAATTTTTGAGCTAAAAAAAAATTGAAAAAACTCTTCTGTAACATGTCAAAATAACCATAAGTTCTAAATTTGAAGACGATTGGCCCAACCGTTTAGGCTACAGTCCAAAATACATCCGTACAGACAGACAGACAGACGGACAACATTTTTTCAAGTAACTCAATGTTTCTCTATCATCGTTATGTCATGTTTGATTGTTATCTCAACATTTTTAATCTGCACGAATGCATAACTTGCATTGTAGTATCTATAATCGCAAGTAAAAAGACCTATCTAAACTATTGGCGACCGGACCTTACCATTTCTTCAGCACCGTCGTACTTAACATTTTTTGCTTTTCGTTATCAGTCGATGTTTTTATAAACAATGATTTAGAGAAATTACCAGTTGCATTCCTCCCTTGAAACTATTCAACCGTAACACTCGCATCAGCAGGACTGCCAATAAGTTCACCCTCCTTAAGCCCAACTTCGGACGTACAAATGCAATGAATGTATATGTTTAGCTTTACAACGCGAATTTGGAATGCCTTGCCAGTTTCGGTTTTTTCTTAAAATTTGAAAAACCCAAAACTATTCAGTTTACCGTAATTATAGTATTCATAGATATATATATGCATCATCAACATACAACGGAGTCTAATTGAGTACATCAAATTCTTTTTAGTATACCTACCTAGGAATTAAAAAAATTCAGAACATATCGTCTTTTTAGACAGCTTTCAAGGTTTTGCATGGATTATAAATAATAAACACTGAAATGTACATGTAATTTTTATTTGATTACTCGAACTTCTATTACTCGAATGTCTTGATAACTCCAAGATACCTTAGTGGCAATTTGACACTTTTAGAACACTCGAACACATTATTTTTGGACACTTTACATATTTAGCTATAATTTTGATAAACAAACAATTTGTTCGAAAGAGTATCTGAACTTCTGAACGCAACACAACATAATTTAACCATAGTATTGTTGACACGATTTGTGCTCGTGTATTTGGATTCCTTCCTTGTTCACACCGCGAACAATACGAAAATCTGAAAATGGCTAATAATTCTTGTTCTATCCCTTAAACTGAAGGCGTGTTTGCTAACAGAACTGAATCCTGTTTTGGTAACATGTGCCAGTTGCCAGAACCAATTGGGAAAGTTGGTTGGGCATATAAATGTTTTCAGTCTAGTCATTGAGATGAAACTACAAAGTACAAACGTTTCAACAGAAAATGCCTTGTAATTGTTACTAGACTTATGTCCGTAAGAATTTGGACAGATTTTTTGGTTGAGTTGAGCCAATAAATGGAAATGTTCCAACAATTTCCACTAAACTTGGCTTCGGAAGAAAACGAGATTCCCTTGTCAATTTGTCTCGAGAGGTCAAAAAATTGGTAGGAATGTTAAGGCAATATACTCACGATACATTTAACTTGAGTCATTCGAGTCTTTCGGTAGACCTAATAAATAATGCTGCTAAGAAATGTGGAACGATCTTTCAGGGATACTTCTAACTATTTAAAGTTAAGATTAAAGATTTGAAAGAAATGCCAAATATGTTTTAAATATCAAAACTTCAGTTAAGCTCTATATGCTTGCAACCTTTTTGAAGCTGTCAAAAAAAGGAAGTTGAACAACAGGTAGGTAGCCTGCATCATTTTTCCTCAAGATTTATATTTATTATTTAAATACATATATTTGATCATTTATTTATATTTTATGTATATTATTTTGTATGGGACACTCTTTTACGTTTGGGGCACGTTTTTGGACACTTTTTGAAAATTATTCAGAGGTAACACTTTGAAGGGGAATCCCCAAGTTCTCCGTATTTTCATAAGTTCGTTTTATATGTAAGTACGTAGGTATGTTTTTATGACCTAATATATATACGTGTGGAAAACCGTGATTTCTTGATGTATGAGTAAGAATTGTCAAATTTCTTGTCGGTAGGGGGTTACTTCAGAGTTTCCCACAGATAAAGATAAGATATTGTCGAGAAATTTAGATGTGAATCCGAATCTGCAAAGCTCGACAATATCGATGATTATTATTTTAATGGAGGATGATTTGGAAAATGATTTTATTTAACCACCCATTGTAAATAAACTGCAGTTTATATACAATGCAACCACCTTCAAATGAATGGGTTGCAAGCTCGTTAAGCATTTTGCGTTTATAATAAAACGAATGAAAAAACAACATTCTATGTATGTAGAGTCTTTTAAGTCCAACAAGGCCCAGGCCTAGGGCATCACAACCAGAGGGGGCACCACAAAAATAAACTACACATAATGAAGGAACAGAATCTCAATTAACAACAAAGTTTAAACATTTGGAAAATGTGAAAACTTTGGCTGACACAATTTTATGCGCTTGTCTAGTATTAACTCTTAATTCGCATTATTAAATAATAAAAGTTAACTTTGGTAGTGGAATAGTGATTTGGCTCGATATTATTTTAAGTTTGTTGTGTCGTATATTTTCATAAATTTAACGATCGAAGGTAAGTAGTAGAAACATTCGATGCGAATAAATGTACGAGTATCTACCAAATCTTATTTCTTCGTAATTCATTTGACTAGGCGACAAGACAAGACAAGAGCAAAAGGAACAAAAATCTTTGACAAAAAACCAAAAGATTTCAAACCAAGAAAATCAACATATTGGGAGGGTTCTGATTCTGTAGAAGAAATACCAAGTCAGTAATTAATTTCCGGTGATGCATCGAATAACGATAATCAAGCTACTCATGAAAATGAAGTTGATGTTTCTTCTGGGTCGAACAGCGGAACAGTGGAAGATGATGATTTAAATAAAAATCCTAGTAAATGCAATAATCAGTTATGGTCCATTTTTTAAATCTCGATGAACGATGTACGATGAACGATGAGAAGGAAAAACTAGAGTTTGTCAGTCCTCTTATTTTATTGGTAAAAAGCAAATGGTGAGACCTATCAACGTAAATGAGTTTTGAATTCCCTCTCAACATTTATTTTGATCACAATAGGCCAGGTTTAACTTTTATCGTAAAGGTTTTCCTGATTGGAAAAGTTCTTGTTCAATACATAATCATGAAAAATCTCAGTCATAAAGAGGATGGATTGCATTATACTTAAATCCCGCTTCGGAAATAAGACAGATTTGGAAAAACAAATGCAATAGTCGTGTTCATATTGGAAATATATACTTAAGAGGGTGGTTGCTGTTTTTTGCAAATTATCTGAACGTGGTCCAGCATTTAGAGGTTCTCAAAAAAAAAATTTGGTTAGTCAAATAAATGCAACTTATGGGCCTTATCGAATTAATAGCAAAGTTTGATAATTTCTTGGCCACTCATATTTCAAAATTCGGACATCCTGGTTCAGGAGCAACTTCGTATCTGTCTAAAACTATAAATGAAGAATTGATAAAGATTATGGCCAAAAAATTTCGCGAAGAAATCATTCAACAAATAAATATTTCTGGGTATTTTAGCTTGCCTGTGGATCAATTGAGTATTGTTACACATAAAAAAGTCATTGGCAAAAAATGTCCGTCTGTCTGCCTGTCTTTCTGTCTGTCTGTCCGGGTGTATATCGATCTGCAGCCTAAACGGGTTAAGCGATTGCCTTCAAATTTGGTATGTGTTTATCTTTTGGCATTCCTCAGAGGGGTAATTGAAAGTTTTTTTAGGGCTAAAAATAACGATACTTGCCATACGACCGTTTACGAAAAGCTTATTTTTCTCGAATACGGCTCCAACGATTTTGATGAACATTTTTGAGAATTTTTTTGTTGGTATTGGCTATTATTTGGTTAGAACCTCATATACGGGAAAAGTCTATTAATGGGACCTTTCATATAAGGTTTTTTTTTTTAAATTTTTGGCTTGTTCGGTAACGGCTCTATGGATTTCTGTAAAATTTTATATTATATATATAATTATATATTTTTAGCTATCATTTGATCAGAACCACATTTACGGGAAAATTCTATTAACAGTTCCTTTCATATAAGGTTTTTTTTTTTAATTTTTGACTTTCTCAGTAACGGCTCCTTGAATTTCTGTTAAATTTATATTTGAAAAAATCTAGGTAGCCAAATTAATTCTGCATATCAAAATTTTAAATTACTTATGTTTTCTAATTAAATTTCTTATAAATTGAAATTAATTTTTGATTTTTTTTTTTTGAAAAATCAATAATTTTAAAACTTATCAAAAAACATTATTTAAAATTTTATAATCACATGTATTATTAAACTCTCATACCGAAATTAAAAAAAAAAATTAAACTAAAAATATAAACTCGAATCAAAATCCGTCCTACAATTTTCGAAATACTTTTTTCATAAATTTGTTATTATACAAGACTTAATTTTTATAAATACCCGTTAAGTGTTGTGGTTTTGACACTATTTATAAGTTCTGAACGTGTTATTTTTGTACGTAAATGTTACTTGTTTCGATCAAAGATTTTGCCTTCCAATATGATTAAGCACATAAGAGCAAGTACGTGCGACCCAGTCGTGCCTATTTTTATATTTAATTGATTTTTTTTTCATACTGTAAATAACTTGTTTATAAGACGTAACGTAAAGATTTTGTATGGCTTATTAAATTCTTAGCTTAAGGTGTGTGAAAGCCTTGACAGGGTCGTTCTTAGGTACGATTCGGTAAAACCAACGGACATTTTTAGTACGGACATGTGACTGGTAGGTTATTTTAGGGGCTGTCTTCGTTTAATATCGGCCAAGAAGACAGCGTGTGGAAGTATCCTTCTGATACTTGGGTGGGCTGGCCAGACCTCGTCGACAACATCAGACGAGCGTTTGGGATTCAGCATGGCTTTATCCAGGGAAGAGGAAAAGTAGGGTGTATTAGGACTAGGGCTTAGCATAGGGAATTAGATTAAGTATTTATTTTATTATTTCTGGTGATGGGATTTTATTGGTATTATTATTGTTTTTATTATTATTTTATTAATTAATAGTAGATAAGTTAGGTTAGATATTAATTATAAATGCACTTTACTTACTTACAGTTTCTCTTGGATAGCTTCAAGGTCCCTAGGTTTGTGTAGTTATTTCCTCACCATTTGAGAGTAGATTTTTCTTAATCCTCATCCTTCCTTTTCCATCCTTATTTTTGTATACACTTTGGCACGATTAGTTTTGTTTGCCGAAAAAGAGGCAACAGTAGAAGCGGCAAGAACTTACCCCAAGCCATCGAGCCTAGCCGTGCAACGACAAGCGGTCCGCCGCCTTTCTACTGCCCCAAAGAACTTTCCCAGTGGAAGCGTGCTTCGCGACAGATTAAAATCAATTATTGGTAGGAGGGTTTCTATCGGAGTAGGTGGAATACAAAATGGTCGTTGCTTAAGGCTCAATAATTTTGCTGTCAACTTTTTATATGAACACGATCTTTAGTATTAAATAACCTCTTGTACTTTGCATTTACTATAATAAGTTGGAAACATATAAGTATACATAAGTATAAAGTTATAAAGTGTAACTTTTATGTATTCTGTTTTTTTTACCTAAAGTGTAAAAAAAAACTAAAGTAAGCTTCTAAGCCACTATTAAACGTCTTACAATTAAAAACACTACACAAAATATTGTTTTTTTGTTGTTCCACCTTAACGTGATTCAATGCGTCTGACAAAGAGTTTAGTTCAGCCACCGGTCAACACCAAACACACATGTACATACGTTATACCTACGTATTATAATGCTTAATCGATGGAAAGTTTCAGGGTTGATTAAACATTTGAGGCAATCCACCAGTTCCATGATGAATATTCAAAACCTCTATAGCACCTTCTTGTGCCAACTTAACATCTAAATGTTTCACGGTGAATCGCATCAAATTTTCTACATTGATGCATCATTATACTTCTTTTTAAAGTACTTCATCGTTAGTGTTCCTCCACATAGTCATCCCTATATATTTTGCTTAACCCGTAGTCATGAAAATAGTGAACCTTTGCAAATTCTGCGATACATATTACCACCAATCTTTCTACACACTACGGTAAGTTTCCATGATGGGATTCTCTTTTCAGATAGTTTAAGTTTTTTTTTTATTCTTCAGTCACCATGGCAATAAAATTCGAAGCTTTAAGAAAAGTCAAGATATCAAAAAAAAAAAAAAAAAATGAGCTAGCTGTCTAGCTGATGAGACTTCACGTACGTGTACTTCACATTACTATAAGTCCGCCACGCCGCGCCGCCACCGTATATAAAATGCATGTAACTATATGGACAAAAGAACAAACAACAACAACTCTTATGGGAGCAGAATGCAGACAAATAAAAATCCCAGAGGCATTTAGATAGTTCTTTCTTTGTTTAATTTTCAGACAAATTGTGCATGGAAGACAATTCCTCAGTCCCGCAGGTCCAACATCAGTCGTCAAGTTATAAAGAATGTCCTAAAACAACTAGACTATGACGAAGTACAATTCTGCAGGATTTGTTACGGCATTATAATGAAGGCGCGGGTCGCGACTATGTGGACAACGCAGACATAGGACGCAGGGACACAATGCAAATAGAAATATTAAGTTCTGCAATATGAAGTTACACTGATAAAATATACTTGTACTGGCCTAGGCCACTGAAACAATTTTCTTGAAACTTTGGACTTAAGGTTAGTGAGCCCCCAGAGCGATAGAGAAAAACTTTTTTTAATTAAAAATGTACCTTCTACACAATATCGACACCTCGTTTGTGGCTTTAATTTTATTCGTCAATTGTGTAAACAAGTTTTCTAATGTTTCCTATCGAGTTGCATTAAAATACTAAGTTGAACCATCGCAAAAAACACTGACATTCAATTCCAAAAATGGAATGTAATCTTCAATTTGTCTTTTGAAAATTAAATTTCAAAAGTTTAAAAGGACAAAAATGTCTAATTGTTACCTGTGTAAATACAAGTTATTACATAACTACCTTCCGGACCGACAGAGTAGTTGTGCATTTAATTTTTACCTGCGATTATAGGTACTTTAATACAAGTTATGCATTCGTGCAGATTAAAAATGTTGAGATAACAATCAAACATGACATTACGATGATAGAGAAACATGATTTGAGTAACTGGCAAAATTCTGTCCGTCTGTCTGTCTGTCTTTTCGGATGTATTTTGGACTGCAGCCTAAACGGTTTGTTCAATCGTCTCCAAATTTTGAACTTAAGGATATTTTGACATTCTACATAGGAGTTTTTTCAATTTTTTTTAAGCTCAAAAATTAACGGTACCTGTCATATAACCATTATGTAAAAGCTTATTTTTCCCGAAAACGGCTCCAAGAATTTTTATTAAAAAACGGTATACTACTGTAGGTATGCATTATATTTTGGTGAAAAAAAAACTAATATGGTGGGCTAAAAACGGTACCTTCCATAGGACCGGTTTTTTTTTTCGTCGACTTTTTCGAAAACTGTTGATCTGATTACAATCAAAATTGATATTTTTTTTTCAAAAACTTTGTTTTTTTGTATTTTTAATAATTTTTTTTTATATATATATTTTTTTTGAAAAATCAATATTTTGAAAACGGGTAAGTGAATTTTTTTTTATTTTGTTTTAAAATGTACGTTATTTATGTGCTTAAGTTTGTATTCTTAAAATATTTTTTTCATTTTTTTAAAAAAAAGTTGTTAAAAAAATTCACACTTTTTCAATTTTTTTAAAGAAATAAAATGGCGTTTAAATTTTTTCGCTGAAATCTATTTTACGTCCTTTTTTCAAACAATCAAAAGTCAGAAAAATCGAATATAATCTTTGAAGTTTCCTTAATATTTTTCAAATTTTATTCCAAGCTGTGACCGCACATAAGAGCAAGTACGTGCGATCCAGTCCTGCAGTTTATTTGTTTAACCATGATTTTAATAATACAAAATTCATTGCTGAAGGAGGAGTACCTATAGCCTTAAGAGAAGCTAAGGAAAAACTCCACGTAATGATCTTTGCTATAACAACATATAGCAGCCCTACAAGCATTCCAATATTAGTTTCTAAGCTATTATATCTATAATCATACATCAAAGCTCTATTATCAAAATTAATTTACGAAAATGGCAACGTCATCATGAACACCCGAATCCGAGCTATAAAGGGTTTTCAAATAAGGACTTGACAACTTTTTTTTTTAAATAAAACGCAAACCATTTGAGATATTTCAAAAATTTTATTATGGGCTTGAAGTGTAATCAAAACATTTATGAATGGAACTCGACTTCGATCATATGGCCACCGCGGGCCCGTTTGCAGCGGTCGACTCGATGACTTGGCCACACATTTCGGTCGAAACCGCCGCGTTCAATGTTGGCTCTGAGCTCTTCCAACGCCGTGGGCTTGTTGACATAAGCCAATGACTTAACGTAGCCCCAAAAAAAATATAGTCTCGAGGCGTTATCAGGCACTATCCTAAAAAAACCAATGTTCCTAATTGGGATTGCTGGAGGACATTACGAAATGCTTTCATCAACAAAAGTCCTATCCCACCATCGACTTGGTCAGAATGTGACAATTGGCAAGTATAACTTGGGGTTGTCAATGAATTTGTTTACCTGGGCACTGCTGCGAACACATGAAACAACAACGCGCAGAATTCAAGCGTAGAATCATTCTTGGTAGTCGCAGTTTCATTGGTCTGAGTATGCAATTGAAGAATAAAGCTACATCGAGAAGAATCGAGGTAGACGCTATACAGAACACTTATTATCCCGGTATTGTTAATATGGTGCAGAAGCATCATGGACCCTTTTCCATTCGGATGAAAGCTCCCTTGGGTATTCGAAATAAAACCATAAAGAAACCAAAAGAAACCATAAGCCTACACACAAAAATCCGCATTCAGTGGCCAATACGGCTTGGCCATGTAGAGTAGATCAACAATGACGCTCGCAATACTTTGAACCTTTAGGCCATAGAGTCAAAAATAAGGCAGAAGATGGAGAGACCAAGTAGAGGGAGACCACTTACTGCTTGGAGTGCGAAACTGTAGACGGCAGGCTAGAGATCGAGCCGGCTCAAAAACTAGGAGCACTAGCAAAAGTATAGTAAAAGTAGGTATAGTAAAGTAAATAAGGTTAGGAATAGATTGTTTTCTTCAGGGTAGCCGAGAGGGGGGTGGGATGGAGTGGATTACTACCGCGCCCATAGTTCTTCGAAGAGACGTGCAAATTATTGTAAATACTTTGATTTTTCTGGAAAAATTGATTTTATTTTTAAGAAAAGATGGCTGTACGCCGAATATTCTTTCGGCGGCCCTGGTTTTCTCCAATGTTGAATAGAATGCGCAAGCCACACCAACCTCTTTTTGAAGTCCATTACAAAAAATTATTATGGTCCTAACTCCTAACAGCAAACCGGCTACTTTTAGTTGGCTTGTAATGTTGATCAGGATTGGTGATCAGATATCATTTCTCCAATCAGTATACATTCAGTCACTAGCTTGCATTTATTATCAAACCAGTTGCTCCGATCTCTGCGCTCTCATCCTTTCTAGAGAAAAATAACTTTGAAAGCGAACACTTCCTTGGTGGTTTATTCTTGCCGGAATGGAGTTTCGTCACTGTGAATTTTTTTCAAGATCGCACCGAATAAACTTAAAAATCGACCATTAATTAAATATTAGCTATAGTGAGAGATAAGATCTCGGCAATATCTATAAATCCGAACTGTGATTCCAAAAATACAACGTTACCTGCCAGTAACGGTTAAGTTAGGTCTTATTAAACTATTTTGTCAAACTCCAGGACAAAATTCCTAATGTGGTTGCTGGAATAATTCCACAAATATAAGATCGAGTCATCAAAAGTTGATTCAACCAATTGAAGTAATACCACTGACCACAAGGCCCTCATTTTAATGCTATCCTCTTTCATGCATAATGACTTTAATGAAGATTATAAATATCTCAGAGCACAGAATATAAAGGGTCTTCCCATCGGGACTTAAGAACTTTGACAGTTGGTAGCGGTCATCTTGTTGAATTTATATTATCTGTCGAATTGGCTGTCATTTATTCAGTCTGGCAAATCACCATGGACGGATAAAGCATTCAACAACACGTGCAAATGATAAACTGGTTCAGTAAACAATCAACCAACACTCGTTCGTCGAAGAATCGCAAGATTTGCCGAAAATATTGCCGACGTCCGTGAGACTGTGCAGGAGAATCCGAGGCATCATCAATCATGCCACATTGGACATTCATCACTTGGAGATGATGTGAACTGGCTCCCGAGGGCGTATGATTTGACCCCTTTAGACTATTTCTTGTGGGATTTTCTTAAGTCGCAAACCACAGCGACCGAAACCAATGCCATCGGTCAAATTCATCGTGATTTATGCACTAGAATCATGGAAAATTAAACACTTCGGATGCGCGCCACCAAGACAAGCCGCTTATTGAAATCCTGGGCGGCAGTGGATAAGATGTTTGCTTGCTAAGCGAGAGATCGCGAGTTCGAGTCTCAGTTTAGGAAGCAATTTTTTTAACTCCTAGTGCAAGGTAGAGCCGTTCGTGAGTTTTAAGTTAGAAAATTATCACCTCGATCTACTCCGCCTTAAAAATTCTTTCCTATCTTTCTAATTCTTCTAACTAGTGTCGTGCAACATCCAGTTGCATTCTAAAAGGCATTGTGCCTTACAGACACATATTTAAAATATTATTAAAAAACTACGCAAACTTTGGAAAACTAGCTGACACATGCTACGAGGAATCGCGGCTATATCCTCCTGGATTTTTTCTTCTAAGTGAGATATGGTGGTCGGTTTATTAAGGTACACTCGACTTTCCAGGTATCCCCACAAGAAAAAATCGTAAGGTTTAGGATCCGGGCTTCTCGGAAGCCATTGGATATCACCTCTGCGAGAAATCAAACATTTCTTTGACCACCGGTAAGCTCACACTTGAAGTACGGCATGTTGCCCCTTCTTGTTACTTCCAAACCTTGCTGTCCTTGCATCCTTCAAATTCATGTATCTGTGGCGTCAAAAACTCTCGCAAAATATTCATGTATTCCAGTGAGTTCACAGTTAGTTTATTTGCTTACGGAAATTTCAACCTCCCGAACTCATCGCTTCTTCTTGAACGTGGCCGCTGGCCGCCCTTTTTGTTTAATATTCGTTGTCGCTCCTGTTTTCTCGAATTATTTGACGCGAGCTTGGTCATACTCTATCTATATTTCAATTTTTGTATTCTTCTTACAACTTCTTTCTTTTTGGAAATCGGTCTACACATAAGTCTGGGGTGGAATCGGCTAAGGTGATATGTCACAATCACATTTATAGTCACATGTGATCCCATTAAATTTTCAGTCTGCGTAAGATGATCACCAGGAAAATTACAATTACAATTATTACAATTATTAAACAAAAAAATAAAAAAATAAATAAAAAATAAATATGGATCACCTTAGCCGATTCCACTCCTGATTTATATGGACTATTTTAAAATATAATTATTCGAATAAAGCCACGCTTTCGCGTTTGATAGTAAAATAACTATGTTGATTTAATTCTTTTTTTCTAATAGAAAAATAGGACGAGTCCTTAATCTCAGCCTTTAATAAGTCTTGGTTCTAAGATCACAAAAGACTGATAAACAAAACATAAGAATAGAACAAGCTATGGGTGCCAAGAATCTTTAAAATCAGGACTACAGAATTAAAAAAACAAACACCTTAGCGTCTATGGCATATTTTTAGAAAATATTCTTTACGAAGGAGAAAGAAAAGAAGCTTAGTTACAACACTTGGGGTGTTTTTCTAAATAGCTAGCTTCATAGAGAAATGGAATGGTTTTTGGAAGTTATTATGGTAGGTAGAACTCCATTGGTTTAAATGCAATTTTAATATTATTCTTAAGAAATAAATTTATTCCACACTTTTGTTGAATTTAAATAACAAACAAATTTTTGATATAAATCTGCCTTAGGTGTTTGTGAATTGGTAGTTTGATAAAAAAAAATCATAAATTGATTCATAAACTATAAAGGTAAGTGCAATAAATTTCGAAAAAATTAACGCCCAAATGCCAATAACATTAAATTCACGTGTTGGCTGTCGCCATTATTTCCGCCTTCCATTCAACTCATTACTAGGAATTTTTTCTTTCATACTTTGCAAATAAATAACTACTATTTCCGTTCTTTCATGGCTCGCATTATTTACTTATGCCCCCGACAAACATTGAAACATCCTCAAATTACATAGCCAAAAGCAAAAAAAAAATTGCATTGTTTGTGCATCGCACTTTCAGGACATTCAAAAAGGAAAAAAAAACGCGCGAAAAGTGTTTTCCTGGTGCACACAAATACCAATAGGCAATAGGAAAACACAGTGAAATGCCTAAAAAAGGAAAACAATATCCGAGCCGTTCGAGGAATTAAGGTGATCAAACCTTCCCATTAAGGACGATCTGTGTGAAGTGAATGCTGCCTGGGCGATCCGATATGTTGCTATATACCTGTGAGCGACACTTATTTCGCATCAATTATTTGCAAGGATTCCTTTCCTTGGCTTAGGTTTTTATACGCGCAAAGGACCCGTGTCAGAGAGGGGCACTAAATAATTCATAACAAAATCCTCCAACCCATCACACAATGCCAACCAAATCGTATCGAATTCAGGAGAACTGGAAAATACACCAATTAAATGAAAATGAGAGAATAGGGCTCAGCAGCGGGAAGGGTTATTATTGTCCTTTCGCGTTTTTCCAAATCAATTTGTGATTTTCAATTCTCCCGCAGTGATAGTCCTTAGGTGGAACAAAATAGTAAAATCCTTTTTACAAAATTGAGACATTTCTAGTGGAAAGGATACATTGCAGAGCGCGCGTTGCCGAGCAATTTTCTCTTTTTTTTACAAAGGACCCTTAATGAATGCGAGTTTCTTTAGTTGTCAACTTCCGCTTGATTTTCGCGATCTGAATTTTTTTATCCGCCATCCCCCTTCTGCTTTTCGATTTTTTTTTTGCTATGCAATATTGATACCATCCCTCACACATTTCATTATCCCAGTCACAGAGAACTTCGCATACCATTCCCATGAAAATATGGCAAGGACGAAATTATGAGAGTTATAGAAAACCGCCAAAAATTAGAAAGATTCACCAGGAAAAAGGGACACCAAATGAATAGAAAATCAGTGTACCCATCCACTTGGTGAAAGGATGAATGTAAGTAATGTAAGGGAATAAGCATATTTGTTAGTGTTGGTGGTCTATACTCTATAGTCTTTTATGTAGAGAAGGTGCGGGTAATTGCACAGGACATGGTGTTATTGTTTGGACGCTTCCTAAATTGACAACGCAAGCGGAAAGTAAGCGGTCCTTTCTTAGCAAACACAGCAGGATGTCTAATGTCTACCATTGCTGGATTATATAGTTCTCATGCGAAACAGGGATAATACCATTAACGAAAACATAGTGCATCGTGAGTATTTGAAAGCGTTTTTGTATATTATATGCGTAATATCCACCTACCTATGAAGCTAGAGAAAAAAAATTCATTTACCGGCTATTCTGCATTTTTCGCGCTGATTCTGGACGTTTTCCAATTGAATTTAGAAAGCGGTCCCTGGTGGTGGTGCGTTAATGGTGTTGGTGTTTTTTTTTTTTTGGATCTTATTTTCTTATTGAATAGCGGTGCCGTTACTTTTGGGAATTGTGACAGGATGAAAGAATGATGGATGACGTGCAGGGACATTTAAAACAATGGTTTATTTTTTGCCTTCTTTTCGGGATTTGAAGTGAAGGTGACTTGGGGTAAGAAATAAGTTTGTCTAATCCTCAAGTGACTATGTGGTCAGGTAGATTCATTTGACATGATGGAATAACTTTTTTGCCATTTATCAGTTTCGAGAATGCTTCATACCTACATTACTAACCTGGAACACTTTATTTTGGATTAAATTTGTGCTTGCATTGTTTATAGCAAAAACTGCCACTTTTTCACAAATATATTTCATATAATGTTACCAATACCTATAATGTATTTCAATTTTAAAGATTCTTCTTAAGTAGAATTGAATGAAAGAAATAATTTTTTTTCAGCGGTGAAAAGGGAAGAATAGAAGTGCATATCGGATTATTTTCAGTTAATTATGAACAAAGCATCTTAACAAAGTCATATTTTGCCGACCCCTCTTGTTGTAAAGCAACAATAAATAATGCTCGGGATTAACGGCTCCACCACTGAAAACAAATAGTAGAAAGCTGCTATACAAAGCAGTGTTAATCTTCTTTTTTAGGTTTGAAGTTTATCCATGTAAGTTTTTTTTTTTGTAAAAATATTGGTAAACATAGTTTATATAACATTGTGTCTGACAGCGGGCGAATGCTTATTGATTTCATATCGTAATGTAATACAACCATAGCTAGTACATGGGCCCCACTACTTCTGAAAATTCAAAAGAAGATTTCGGGACCTGACCGATATATTATCAACGGAAAATTTAGTTATTTCGAAAATACTCGAAAACTTTATGTAGGTTTTTTTTTTAAAGTTATAGGTACACATTGTAGCTCAGATAATTCTACACAAAAAAGATTACCCAGTTTTTATGAATATAAGTACATAAAATAAATAAATTGCACGACTGGATCGTACTAACTTGCTCTTATGTGCAGTCACATCGTCGAATAAAATTTGAACAAAAATGTTAGGGGAACTTCGAAGTTCTTATTCGAATTGTGTGATTGTTGGAAAAAAGTATGTTAAATAGTTTTCAGCAGGAAAATTAAAACGCCATTGTACCTATTTCGTAAACTTTTCTTATAAAAAAAAAAAACAATTCAAGAATGTAAACTTAAGCAAAAAAATAACCTACATTAAAAACAAAATTGTATTTAAAATTTACCTACCCGTATTAAAAATATTGATTCTTCAAAAAATCAATTTTTTGATTGTAATCTGTTTACCAGTTCTCGAGAAAGTCGAAGAAAAAAGGTCCTATGGGAGGTATAGCTTTTAGCATAGAAAAACCGAAAAAAGAACAGCAACCCGTACCGACCATGCCCTGCAATCCCTGAAATTTTATTTTTTGTATTTGAATACGTGTGAGAAGAGGCAAATCAGCGTTTCCTACTCCCCAAAAGTCAGACGTATTAGTAGTCCCATAAGAAATAAACAGGGACCGGTACACATATGTCGCAGACGTGATATTTTTCAGTTTGTAGCCGAACAGTTGTCGTTCTTGTTTCTTTTTTCTATGGTTCTTAGCCCACCATCATCTTGGAGATCCGAATTTTTTCCCCTTCGAAATACTACGTTGCTAGAAGTCTTGCACATAATAAGGAATGTCAGTTATAACTTGATAAATGTCAATAATCTGAATGCCGAATGCCGAGACAAAGTATATGGTTTCATAACTCCACAGCAAACGAAGGAGACGCCGAAGTAATTTTTTTTTTCAAACCAGGATAAGGCTCTTATATTTACAAAAAAAAAAATTACAAGATCATCGAGTTATTAGTTTTTACGAGTTAGAGTCCAGTTAGAGTTATCATTGGAATGCATCATTGAAAAACTTCAAACCTATTTTTTTACAAGTTTTCCTTTAATTAGAAGCATAAATGACATAGCAATCGAAAGAAAATGATACGAAGAATTTTTTTCGACAAGAAAAAACCAAATTGCACAAATATTTTTTGTTAAAAATGTATTTATCTGTTCCTGATGCAAATTAATTTTTCGTGTCAGTTGATTGTTTTTTTTTTTTTACAGAAAATGTTTAGTTCCAATGTCAGATTTGTGATCGAAAAACATATTTCGTGTGTATTTCAACCAGGAAATTGTTTCCAATGACAGAAAATTTCAATGATTGCTATAACTGATCTCTCAAAAAAATTCCAATAATTCGTTTCAATGATGAATTTTAATGATAGCTATAACTGACCCCTTAAGCAAGGGAGGGAATATTCGGAGCAAAAGGCATAAATACTGGTGTTCCACAAACAAGTGTCCTTAGCCCAGTATTGTTTTTTTCATTTTATAAATTTACTTTACATTAAAAAGAAGGCATCCTGATAGCCAAATTTTTAGATGAAACAGATATTTTCGCACCTAGCCATGTCACTTGTGGGACCTGCTTATCTGCAAGCAAGTGCTTATGCTAGTATGGACGTACGGTATACGGTATATAAATTTGGGGTTTCATACCAAACCAATCATACGAATTAAAAGTTATCAGAGAAATCGTTATTGCGCCATGGTATATACGAAACAGCGACTTACACAGAAAATTGTGTGTAGAAACGTCGAAGAAGCTTCACGTCTGCAGGGCAGTGAGAATAGAACCCCTCGACGAGATAAACATCTAGGAAGCCAATTTCTCAAAAACAAACCGTTCGTCGACTAAGCGTATTAAAGGATCAATGTGCTCGTGCTCATTAATGCGCTCCCTGCCTGACTCTAGATGGCCCCTAAGTTCAGGTTGGACCTGGGACGCAACCAACAAAGCTCGGTCTCTAAGATAGCAGCTTCCAGTTTTGCACATGATGTTCGTTGAAGTCCTCTTACAACTTGCGTGTGCCACCTAAGTCTCGGTCTTCCTCTAATACGCCTCCGGGGTTTAAATGAAGATTTTTCGGTTCAGAGCATTGATTTTAATCAGCTCAATATGGCTCAGTCATCTAAAACCGTGTACACATATGGGACCAAAAATTGGCCGCACACATTTTTTTACTCGAAGCAACCTAAAGTATCTTTATACACTTTTGACAATCGCTATGCCTCTGGAACATATAGTGGGACTACGATGATGAGGTTCTTGTAAACAGGACACTTTAGTTGCCCGAGACAGGGCTTTGCTACACAATTGCTTTCTTAGCCCGAAGATGTAGCGATTCGCAAAAGTTACTCTTCGGTTGATCTGAGTGTTTGTGTTGTTCTATGGGTCGATAGCGGAGCCCAACAGTCTCTAACTACCTCATACATAATTGTATATCGTAATATTTTGGCTAAAACATTGATGTTGGGGTTGGGTGTCTCTTCTTGATGAGAGCATATACTTATGCATACGTGGTTGTATACCCTCATTGAATGCTGATTCCATCTTCGCTGCTACAGGCCTAATAGTTATAAAAGCGCCCAAATTATTTTAAATGTCATCGGCTTATGCAATAATTCATGCGCATCTTAGTCATAAGGATAAATTAAGGTGTTTTAATGAGTAAGAATCTCACAATAGGTAAATATATTATATACTATATAGTATAGTTACTCTATGCCATAATGTCTGTGAATTTCGTTCCATTCCAAAATAGGTTCTTCATCAGCTTACTGCTCCAGATGTTGATAAATAAATTCAGTTTATGTGGAAAGTTTATGTAACTTAAATTTGCAGTCCAGTGAGCGGCTTACGTTTCTAAACTCTGACGCATGCATTTTGGTTATAAATTTCCATTACGGCATCAATAAGATGTCTATTTTTGGGTGGAGATTCGCATTGAAATGTCGGAATTCTTACGAGTACTATGAAAGCTTTCATGGTGGTAAAGAAAATGGAACTTAGAATCTTCCAGAAGAAGACATCCTAAATATGGCGGTAAGGTTTAAAAAACCATGTTAAAACCATGTGGAAAAGAAACTCAGATTGACTCCCTCTCGTATCCAGGGCCATGACCATGAAGGTGTAACTTAAAGATTGCAAAGTAATTTTAAGAGATAAGGTCTCTCAGGAAACCCGTCTTTATATAGAGACGAAAAAAGCAACCAAAAACCTGCATTCAAAATGCTCAAGAAAAAATAATTATTATTCAAAATTCATTAAAAATGTTCAAGGGCATCACAGATGGCGACCAAGTGGCCTGTCCAACTGGCCTTATGGGTGAGATTTATCCAGATTCCTGCTACTTTTTGCATAGTTGTCATTCATAATTCGAGCTTTTTATGTGCTTAAAGGATCGAAAAAGAATCAAGTGTTGTCCTATTCCATTTTTTTGTTTTGAGTAATGCAGTCTAATACCTAATAATATACCGCAATTGGAATTTGCGGCAAAATTGGATATTCGGCCGGGCTGTTTTGTGAAAAAGTGAAGTGCAAATAGTTATCACAAAAGTGTTAACTATTAAGTTATAAGTGAAAAGTGAAGTGTTTTTTGTTGATTGACTTAGTTTAAGTATATTAAATATTGAAAATTTAATTTTTATTTATGTACGTACATTTGTTTTGTTATTTTATATTGTTAAAATTTATTCTTTATATTTAATTTTGTTTAGTATTATCTATATACATATACATTTTTCGTTATTTTATATTTTTAAATAATTTATTGATAAATAAATGAACCTGTATTTTTTGTAGTTGTTTTTAATAAAATATCACTAGGCCTTCTAGGGATACTCTTAAAAAAAGGCACCTATTATCTTACTTCTTACCTCATGGTGGTGTGGAAAAAGATAAATAATTTTTTTTATTATTTTTTTAAATTGCTATTGTCATATTAATCCTACCAGGTGGCAACGCCGGTGCTATTTCACTTAAGTTACTTAGCATACAGCGGCATCGCTGCAAGAGCTTTTGCATGCGATAGACTATCTTCCCTGTACTGACAATCTTTGTTGGACTGATTTCCAATAGTTTTAACTGTTAGTTAGTAAGTGTAGTAGTTAGTGTAGTAGGTGTAGTGAAAAACTCCCAAAAGAGAAAATCGGTGGATACAGACAAGATATATTCAGAATTTCGGAGAAAGATGGGAGACATCGGAACAAAACGCCGCACGATTTTTCTTCTTTTCAGCTGTTATCAAGTGGCTAATGTTGGAAGCCTTGAATCATTTGCTCTTTATTAGTCTTTGAATTTATGCTTGACTTTGAAGGATGGTAAGAAACCCGAAATCAGTTATTCTTTAACGACGATCGAGTCATCAATAGTGAAGATCCTAAATCTTTGCAACAAGAATTTGATGTATGGCTCCTGACATACGTAATAAAAAAAATCCAAAACTGGAATGCCTGCCAACGTCAGTCATATCATTTAAATTTAAAATAAATTATTTTTGTATTCTTTTCCTCTTCAAAAGATAGGTTTACCTAAATAACCTTGACTTAGAATTTTCCAAGTGCCTATTTCAGATGATTCTTCAGCGGACCCTGTACCTAGTATTAAGTTCTTTAAAGCGTTAAGATATAAGGACCTAATAAACAACACCTTCTTTTGTTGTCCCTTCCAATTCACGGATTTAACTCGTCATTGATTTCAAAAACGAATCAACAAAATTTACCTCAAAAACATGAAACATCTGCAATCGTCATTTTTCCAGTCAAAAACAAAGACAGCGGTTAAGCAAAAAGGACGAAATCCTCATAAATACCACAATTTCATTCCCGAGAAAACAGCCGTGCGCGATTGAGTTCCTTTTCCCCCTTGAGACCCGTCTTAAAATCCAATTTAAAAATTGCCCATATGCATCCATGTTGTTCGTCCATCTTCAGAAAAAAAAATATGTATAAAAGAAAAGGAACTTGGTAATCCTTTTCCCTTATCAGCCAACTCTGCTTTGCTCTTCATCATGTTCATCAATAAGAATCGATATTATAAATCTCTATTGCTAATCGGAGTCCTAGAAGACGGTCACGCAGGAAGGCTAATAAAACGAAAATGTGGTCCTAATTTTTGAGGAATATCCTTAAGCAAAATTTATAAAAAGACGCGAAGTCGCGCAACATGACTGCCACCTTTTGTTATCGATACGCAATAAGAATTTTAGTGTTTTTCTGACTCAAGAGAAGCCTGCTGTGAGGCCACTAAAAATCCTGTGAGGGTAGAATAGTAAGAGAACAACACATACTTCCTGCATTCGCAGAACATGTCAAACAGAGCGAGTTGGTTAGTTGTCTCATCAAAGGACGATTTTTGTTTTTTTTTTGTACCTTGCTCGAAAGACCATTTTCCCCCGAATTCAATTACCAACAATAAATTGAATAGATAGACCTTGTCTCCTTCTCCAGGAATAGCAGCGTGACGAAATGTATAATTCGAATGCACATCTCTATTGAACGCAACTCGCACAATGACCGTCCTAATGCACAAGCCATTTTGTAAAAAAGGACATTTTTATGGAATGTGATTTGAACGGTTGCGTTTTTAATTGCAGGCGAACGTCAATAAGTATCTCTTATCCTGCACATTCATCAATGTCCATATGTGTTTGGTATGTCTATAGGATTATTTGTACACCCTTCAACTCCATAAAGTCCTCCGCATCCTTGAAAGGCGTGATTCTTATAGTGGGCATACGTTTCACTGAAGCGTCTTCCGAAGATATATAGTTGAAATTGAAAGGATGTTTGCGCGGTGATTTTATGACGAACATTACCTCCTGATTTAATAGCCATTTGAAGGAATCGTTTTTATTTCTATTCACCGGCACTTGTAAATCAATCGTGTGTTCTAAATCAGCCGAACGAGGACTAGGGCTATAGGCGGATCGCGTCTTTATGAGGCACACTAAAACGCGGAAAGTGTGTGCCTGTGATTTTATGGCCTTTACGTGTGATTTGCAGCTACCTGTGTAATTTATGGTGTAGGTATTCGAAGTGACTTTACAGGACAAGTCGTAAAGCTATACAAGTTTTGTGGTGATTTTTCTGTTCCGCGAACTTTTACGATAAGTTGGTGTTTTAAAAAAGGACTGCTGCTGGTTCTTGGCCTCTTCATTAGGTTCTTTATTTTCTATTTTTATGCCCAGGATATTGTGCAATTGGTGTTTGCTCAGTGGATGTTGTGTTTGTTTTTAGCTCTCTCAAATAGGGCAAGTTTGGCCTTGAAATGAATTTTCTATTGTGTATCGAATTGGAAAATGGTTTGCATTGAAATGAAACAAATGAGTTTAGTTTTTTGTCGTATATTTGACATATCCATTGGATTGAATGGCACAATATTGGAAGACGTGATTTATGGATATAAAGATATTTATGTTGTGTTGGACATATTTTTGAGGAAAATTATTGGATTTTAATAGAAGAATGTGTGAACTCGAGAGTTTTGGTGGTATAGTGCTCACCAAATGAGTTTAATATACCATATACCTATTACTCTAAGATTTAAATAAAGTTTTTAATTAAAACTCTGAAATTGAAGCTTAAAAGGCTTTCTTAAGTAATGATGTTGTTTCTTCTTTAGATATAGGTAAAGACTAAAATCTTTATATTGTAGAGCTTATAAGATAAATTGGACCCGAAAAAAAATCAGTTATATCCGATTTCGGTCGTAAAGGAGTAAGTAAAGGTAGTAATGTGAATAAGGATTTCGGCGTTATTACCGAATCAGTGTGCAAAGAAATTTCTTGAGATTTAATATCCCAATCAGTATGACGTAGGCACCCCCACTGCTTGGCCCTACTATAGGATTTGGAGCTTGGGTTTATGCAAAAGTTCTTTAAATCAAAAAGAAATATTACCTATACATACCCAACATTGCACCTTCTCCAAATCCTATAGTGACCCCAAGCAGGGGGGTTGCAGGGGGCAGCATGCCTGCCCATACCTTCTTCATACTAACATTAACAACATATAAGTTCCAAATCGTAAGACTGGGACTTATATCCCGGAGACTAATGTCCCTGCGCCCATTGTGGTTCTATATTAACCATAACATATGACAGTTACGTTCCAAAAGAGTAACTCGTCTTTTTTATCAATTTTTGATTTTTATTTGGCATGTCCATTATAGATATTACGTCTATTTTAAAAATTTACTAATTGGACATAATGTCAAAATTTTTGATTTCGCCATAAGGTCTATGGACATTATGTCTATTTCGTTTAGTCGAATATTTTTAACATTTTTAAATTTATAAAAAAGTAAAAAGCGCATATAACCCTCTATTGTTATTTAGTTTGATAAGAATGTTTTGTAAAAAAAACCGGATTTTAAAAAGCGAGAATATAATGGCTAAAACACAATCACGTTTTAGCTTCGGTTTCGTCTGACGTTTCACCATAGGAAATCAATACATCTCATCACAATGTCGCATTGGCTTTGACGTTACGTTTAGTTCGTGTACAAGATAAGATAACGTGACTCAAACTCAAAGCTGAAGTTGAACTTTTGCTCGATTTGACAGAAAAAAGCAAAAACAACAACTGAAATTTTGAAAATGTCACATAAAGCGAACACAAAGCGTATGAAATGTAACGTGACGAAGTCAAAGCTGAAGCGTGATTGTGTTGTAGCCATAATAGATCGGGATTTTGAAGGCGGGATTTAAAAAAAAACAGTATTTTAGTAGACTGGATTTTAAAACTTTTTTTCGGGATTTTTGAAATGATTTTAAAAAGCGGGATTCCGATGATGTGTTAACTAGTCGCTCTTGCAATGTGGCCCCAAAAAGACTTAATAAAAATGTTATATATTCTGTTGTACAGGAGTTCGTAAGGTGTTACTCTGACTATTCTAATGTTGTGTAAAGACTAGTACGAACCTCAATCTTTTTTATTAGAGATACACACAATAGGGCATTTATAAAAGCAATCATCGGCATATTGAGGTTCATGTTGCAAATCAAATTTACTCTTCTGTCAAGGCTGCTGCTATACAGGACAAGGACAATCTATACGTCGTGTCGATTGAAATATAGATACAGATCTAGCCATACCCAGATACTAAGGTTAAAGGTACTTAAACACACTTTTTTGCCACAATGGGTGTCTATGTGGCTCATTGATCAATAGCTAGCCGCAGTATTTTTGCGTATCCCTAAAAGCCCTAGAGAGGAAGGTTCTAATCAGGATAGAAACTCCTGGAAGTTTATTATCAACTTACAATCATCATAATATTTCTGAATCTTGTCGAAGTTACGAAAATCGGCGAGTTTACCACTCACCCTTTTGCAGACCATTTTTTTTAATATCTAGATACCTAATAATATTGTGGTAGAAGGCATGAATGGTGTCATGTCGCACCTTAAAGCTGAAAGCACCTTAAAGGGCGAATTAACTCTTTTCACTTCCCCGTGGTGGAGTCGAATTAAAATTAACAAATCCAGTTTATTTGTACTTTCTTTAGGACTATACGAGCTGGACGGGCAATGGTAAGGTTTCTATTCTAACCATAAGTGCAATTCTTCAGATGCAGGCAGGGCCATGCCATACCCATGGTTGCAATAAATGTAGGGTACCACGGGATACCAGGGAGCTCAGCTGATTACGTGAGCCTAGCTCGGTAGCAGCTGCCTGGTATATGAGGTTGGCCACCTAGCGGGTGTTGGTGGCTGTAGTTAACCAAAAACGGGAACAATAAGTTAGTTGAACCTGGCATCTGATGATCTCTGCTTTCTTCGCGAAAAGATAGTCGAGACGAAGCTAAGGTGATCTTACCAGAGGTGCAGGTAAGCCTTGCTCCTAATGTTGTGGCATAGATATTCCCCCTATATCTATGCCACAACATAGATATTGAATTGCTACAAGATTGGTTTGGGGAGTAACTCAAGTGATATAACATCATATTAATATATGATGATATAAAGTAAGAGTGGACTGGTGCAACACTCTAACAAAGAGTTACTGGTAACGACTCTAGGGATCTGGTCAATGTTAATTTTGACTCCAGGTGAAGAGGCTCACCGTCAAATTAAAACTTTATAGTCAGGTGCTCGTGTAAAGCTTATTTTGAACTCTTAAAACTGAACTGGGCACTTGGAAAGTGCACTATTGAAAGCGTTTTTGAATACCTTTCTCATACTCGAAAGAAGACTTATCTCCAGAGATTCGCGGTAGTGGAATTATAAGTAATAAATGAATTCACTAGCGCTACAGCTCATTAAGGAGACAGAGCCTAGTGACTACCACTCCTGTGAATGTGTTTTGACCTGCGATGTGAAAGGGACCTGCAATTTACCGCGGAGTCTGAGATGCACTTTTTCGAGAAGGTGCAAGAGGCAGTAGGTACCCCAGAAAAAAGATGACACTTTGCTTAGCAGTCCGATATACTAACCACTAATTCACTACAAAATTAAATTATCCTTTCCCTCTTCGGGAGAAGATGTACGACAGCTGTCTTTGATGTCATTTTATAATATATATTATTCAGCGTGCTGTGCTGATTTATTTTTCTATAGGTAATGATTCGAAGACCACTTCACTTGGAATTCCACCTTCGAGATGAGCAGTTAGCCCATTGGGATGGTATTTTGAAGGTTAAAGTGACTCAGCAGAGCTCTGAGCGAATGCACTCATTCACCTTTCATATTTGCTGAAAAGTAGACCCTACTATCTTCACCTTCTCTATAGGATCTTCAAACACATAGAAATCGTTGTCGAAGACAGCACTATCCATATCTTTATTCCTACGGTCCATTATCTTCCAAGCTTAAGGCAAAAAGATCGCTATCTTTGTTCATTCTTAAGATCTTATTTGCCTCGGAAACATACTAGGATCTCTAGAATTAATGGTCCGGTTCCGGAGTCTTGTTTTCCAATATGAGTCTATACAATACAAACGCATATGTAACAACTACTTTCGACAATCCAAACCCAAAATCCTGTTGATAAAACTGCGACAGTATGTCATGCTATACATGTAACAGGCATCATGACTCATGAGTCATGACTGATAAAAAGGCCATCAACGCTGAATGATTCTTTGATTAAAAGTATTCCATATAAAATGTCAGCTTCTATGTATTCTCTACAAAAATGGAAGACAATTGCCGGTGAACCGCACATTTTATACCAAAATATATAAAAAAAAACCACGTCACCAACCCCAATCCCAACCCTACGAAGCAACGTCGCGTGGTCGTCGCGAAATACGAGACATCAATGTCGTCCTCGTCGTCGCAACGAGTCAAATTAGGATAAAAAAGGAAATCTCAAATTACGCAAAAGTCTACTAACAGCAACACTAATAGGATCCCACCGTAGAATCCTCGTGTTGTAACTGTGTGTTCATAAGCCTCTATGTCGCTAAATGGGCGCAAAAGGACAAAAGCATACATATAATGTAAGTACAAAAAAAATCCATAAAAAAACGATTCTAAAGATAAAAACGTGAAAAAGATTTTCGCATTGCAAAAACACGGGACATCGAGTTCACAGATCCTTATAATGATACATAATAAGCGCGATATACACACAAAGACACTCACTTTCAGAATTCTCAGTTCTCATGCACATGCTTCCCTCTAGCGATTCAACAACGGCAACCATTCCATTCTAACCACCACCCGACAGATAGCCTACCCGTCGTCCTTTCGGCCTAACCGTGTATAGTTAGTTGTATTTCTTCATCCGTGCCTTGGCAATTCGTTGAAGTTCTAGCTACCGCTGCGACGCCAAGGGTTGACACAATTGAGTCGCTTCCACTGAATTGAAAGGGGGCGACCGGCGAAGGACTAAAAAAAAAAACAAAAAAAAAGGAATCATCACATGTATTCGCATTCGCATACCCCCTTCGGCGTGGTATATCACATTCCAAAAGGATCTGCTTGTGAGTCCCAGTCCCATACCGTTGGCAGCTCGAAAATGTGATTTTTAATGGTGTGCGTGTGGAACAATAAAACCCGCGCCAAATAAGCGTAATAAGAAGAAAGGCAGGGACATGCGACTGCCGCGCGCGAAGAAATTCGAGGAAAACTTTGCGAATCCCCCATGCGAGACCATACGTGATGTAAAGACTTGTCGCGGGGACCAAGGCATTATTTCAGTCCACCCCATCCGCAAAAATTCCCTCCTTTCCTTTACTGCCGCTGCCATCAACGGCCAACCGTCCCGTATTCGGCGAACAGGGGTTTTTACTTTAAATTTCTCATACAAGGGTTGAAGACACCATTATCCTAGTGCTGGACGCTGTGCTGTCGAGCACGGCCGGGACTGACGCGGGTGGATGGATTTCCCCGGGGTTGGATTTTTTTTTTCTTCTGAAACGGGACTTCTGTATGTTATGTCCTGTCCGGGCGTTAAGTTTGTGTGCGTAATGGTCGCCCTCGCCATACGCACTTGTGAACCGTACACACACGCTCATAACGGGGTTTATTTTGTAAATAATAGTTCCCCATGTGAGTTGAGTCTAATTAGTTAAGTTGTGCTGTAACGCGCGTCGCCCGTGGCCATTTTTCACCCGAAAAAAGGTTTATATTTGGTTGCCCTATTCTCTATGCTTACAACTATTTTTTCCACAAGTTACCCCAGCTTCGCATTGCCTGCGTTATTTGTATACCATGCGTGTGCTCATATGTGTTGATATGGAGGGTGGACGGGATATGGTGGGTTCATGTGTCATTTGGGATGAGTTCTGGAGTTGGGGGTAGAGCGATGCTTATCCGTGGCGAAGGTTTTTCTGCTTTCACTTTAGGTTGAATGAAATTAGGAGCGGATGTGAGCATTTCTTTTTTTTCATTTTTGCTGATGTGCGTTGGAAAATGTACCTAATACATTTACGCACTTTTTCTATGAGAATGGGGGCGTGTATGTTGGGCGATTTTTCTACTTTTGACCCGTGTTTTGTTTTTGGGATAGAAAATGTAAGTGAGAGGTTTTTTTCTGTCAGGCAAAAAAAAAAATTAACAATGTGTAGGTAAGTTACACTGATGTACCTTAATGTATGAGATGTGCTTATAAAACTGATGTTGCTTTGAAACTCCCCTGAATGTTATCTGACGGGAAGCTTTTAGGAATTCATAAAAAATGAATGTACATTTCGGTATAATTTGTTTCACTTTTTAACTAAGATAATGAAAAATAGAGTTTAAAACACAATATTCAATGGCTCTATTTATTTTGTATGGTGGAGATGCTCATTTTAATTGCGAAATTGATTTAGATTATAACAGTGCCCTTGGTTTTTATTCATAATGTGGAACTGTAATGCTGTTTGAAAATTTTCCGAATTTTCAAATTCAATTTTAAATTAGTTTCATTTGTACTAAAATGTCGTGTTAGTTTGACTTTAGAGTGGTTTCTGATTCATGCTGAAAACTTTGGCAATGTATATACAATGGCTGAAAAGCTATACAACGTTCCGCGTAACGCGTTCAATGTGTGGTTTTTCCAAAGCAAACAACAAATAAAATCTCAAGGTCACCTTACTACCAATTTGAAATACCAAAAAATTCATTGTTATATTGCAAATTAACAATTACTCATTTCATTTTCCAACCCATAATGCAAAATATCAGTACAATTTCTGTGTACAGCTCTACTCTCTATTCAGAATGCCTTACCATTACGATTTGAATGCATTCAAAGGCAATGGTAATCGGAACCTTCGGTCCCTCCATCCCTAAACTTCCTATGCTCGTGCAGCGTTTAACAATGGAAGGGAAACACAAATCCCTTGTGAGCGTGCAATTGTATATATATAAAAAAATGGGCACGACTGGGTCGCACGTACTTGCTCTTATGTGCCTAATTATATTGGAAAGCAGGATCTTTGGCAGAAACAAGTAACATTTACGTTGAAAATAACACAGTTTGAACTCGTAAAAAGTATCAAAACCACAATACTGAAAGGTTTTTAGTAAAAATAAAGTAAGCCATCACACGTCTTAAATGAAGAAGAATTTATAAAAAAAAAAGTATTTCGAAAATTGTAGGATCGGTTTTAATAAAATCCTGCTTTTTACTTTTAGTTTTTTTATTATTTTTTTTGAAATTTTGGTATCCAATTTTTTAGAGTTAACTAATATACATGCAATTACAAAATTTAAAATAATATTTTTTGATTAGTTTTAAGAGTATTAATTTTTCAAAAAAAGTATTGAAAATTTTGATATGCAAAATTAATTTTGCTATCTAGATTTTTTCAAATATAAAATTTGACAGAAATCTACTGAGCCGTTACCGAGAATGGCAAAAATTAAAAAAAACCGTTTTATTAAAGGTCCCGTTAATAGACTTTTCCCGAATATGAGTGGTTCTGATCAAATGGTAGCCAATACCAACAAAAACATTCTCAAAAATTTTCACCAAAATCGTTGGAGCCGTTTTCGAGAAAAATAAGATTTTCCTAAACGGTCATATGGCAGGTACCGTTTTTTTTAAATAAAATTTCAATTTCCCCTCTGGGGAATGCTAAACAAATCACACACAACAAGTTTGAAGATAATCGCTCAACCCGTTTAGGATGCAGCTCGTTATACATACTGACAGACAGACAGACAGACATTTTTGTTCGATCACTTTTTTAGACTTCTCTATGATCGTAATGTCATGTTTGATTGCTATCTCATTTTTTTAATATTCACGAATCCTAAACTTGCCTTATAGTCCCTATAATCGCAAGTAAAAAGCTTGTTGAATAGAAGCGTACACTCTGTAGAGACGATAGAGAACACTGAATGTGTTACAAAATAATCTCGCCTGAAAATTCTAGCGTAGAGTGACTGTAGACGTAGAGCTCTACACTTTCACTCTACATTTCTTTAGCGATATTTTTCTATAGCTCTCCTTATTTTTTCTACAGTGTAGCATTGTATGTTCATTGAAAGTTTATATACAATGAAGTGTGTACGTTTAAGCTTAATTGACAACTGAAAATGGTAAAATTAAACTATAATTTAATTTAAGAGCAATTGAAAAAATCATCAATAAAATGTTTTCAGCAAAAAAATACCAACAATGATCTCTGATAAGTCATTTATGTTTATTTTTTATAGACTTTGTTCCAGAAAGTCTAAATCAAAAAATAAATTAAATTTTAAGTTTTTGTTTTAGTTCTAAGTATTTTGTGTTATGATTTTACATTCTTTTCTATTTGAGAATTTTTTTAATTGCAAAATTTATGTTTTGCTCAGAAAAATATGGTCACCGGCGTAAGGCAAGTTTATGATTCGTGAATATAAAAAAGTTGAGATAATAATAAAACATGACGTTACGTTCAAAGAGAAGCCTCAAAAGGATAGTTAAAAGAAATGTCTGTCTGCTGTCTATCTGCCAGTCTGTCAGTATGTCGATTGTCTGTATGTCAGTCTTTCTGTCCGTCTGCATGTGTATTGATCTACAGCCTAAACTGCTAAACATACCTTCAAATTTCGTATGTGTGGTTCTTTTGACATTCCACAGAGGGGAAAATTAAATTTTTAGGCCTAAAAATAACGGTACCTGCCATAAAAGCGATAAGGAAAAGCCTATTTTTCTAGAAAACGGGTTAAACGATTTTCATGAAAATTGAGATTTTTTTTAGATATTTTTTATATTAGTTCGGCGTTTTCGGTAAAGGCTCTTTGATTTAATTTTATATTTGAAAAGATCTAAGTAGGAAAAATAATTCTGCATACCAATATTTTAAATAATTTAATAATTTAATCTCAATCCCATCTTTTTTTGAAAAAAGCTGAAAATAAAAAACAGGATTTTATCAAAATCCGTCCTACAATTTCGAAATACTTTTTTTATAAATTTAATTATATTAAAGACAAATACTTGCGACCCACTCGTGCCCATTATTTTAATTACATATTAAACAACCAAAAACGCTTTATGTTATAACGTATTTAATCAAGAAGCTGATCCATCAACTAAGAGTGGTGTTCACAAATTAAATTAACAAACTCATAGTTTGACGCATTTTGACAAAAACGGATGTAGTAACACTTTTAGTTTAACTCCATCACCCTTTTTAAGGATTATCTCAACACACAAAATGTTGGAACGGTCATGTTAGCCACGAAAACGGTGCATCACTTACAATTATAACAGCAAACAATGAAATCTTTACTCTTTTTTTTTCCATTTTTAGTCCAATGTAACCAATGTAAGTTGTTTCTTTAAAAAAATATTAGAAAATGTATGTAAAAAATTTTACTTTGGAGTACATTTTTCTAGCTAAACAAGACAAAATACTCCGTTTTGTAAAACTGCCCTCAATTGATGTTTTTTCTTTAGAAATAAACTTATAGAAAGGAATATTTTGCTTCTTAAAATAACCAAAGGCAAATTAACTGGTAGGTTCTATATTAGTAGTACACACATGTCTCGTTGAGCTCTCCGCTCCTTGCAACGTGATGTTACACATCGATTTACATACAAATTATTATGCTCCGGTTATCATCAAAGCGAATATATGCACGTGTGTTGTGAACACGTTATTAAATTTGTTCACCGCGACCGCATCCCAAGTGGACGACACAACACTCTGAATTTAGATATTCCAAGAATTTTCTTCCAAGCGCTATCACCACCATCGTCCTCGGCATAATCGCCGAACTCGTTATCTTCTGCGTCGCAGTCGTGACCAAGCTAAATTGAGCAATGTCCTGGTGCGATGTCGTTCATTCCTGCGGTCGCCATATGTGTGCTATACGCCTACCACAAACCAAACGCACATATTAATTTACCCTCGTCACCTCGACTGGACCTCAGCAGCGAGAGCAGCCAAGCAATTTTCAAGCACAGGACATCGCATCCTTGGAAGTGCCTGCGGATGCCATCTTAGGAGAAAAGAATCCAATCCCAGAGACTAATTCGGAACGGCTAAATCTAATCTGTGAAGGTGGCGGCCACATGGGGTTGCGTTGGGTTGGATTGGGTGGTTGCTGTGAAGAGATTGCGAATGCTCTTGGTTACCCTGGTAATGGCACGGCGAGGCTTGCATTCATGTTGGTGGCAGCAGCAGCGGTCGTGGTGCCTGTAGTGGTCGAAAGGCTGTCCATTGTGTTTATTTATAAGTTCGGATAGAATCATTGTCCTTCGTTGGCATCGAAATCCTTTACTTGGAATAAAGCTTCTCTGGGTGCGAATGTGTCCGCAGATGTGGCCATAGCGAGGGGGGGGGGGGGCACAAAGGAGTGTAGCATAGTGTGTTATCCGGGATGGGAATGGGTCCAAGTATAGAAAATGACCATCTTAGAGGACGAGACGTGACAGGGAAATTGCTATGTCAGTTGCAGGAGTTTGCTTTGCCAGAGCATATACATATATAGATCTTACCGAAGAAACTCTATCGAATAAAAGACTAAAGTTCTGTTTGGGTAAACGTTTGAAGTATTCTTGTGGGTGTGTGTGGGTATACAGAATGTGTGTAGGAATAAGCGAGACAAAATGACAAATTCGCTGGTCACGTAAGAGGAATTACCATCTCTCTATCCAAATCGTGGCTAGAGACTAAATTTCGATTCGGAATTTATTGATTTATTATTTTTAACTCCATTTGCAAATGCTTACTATTGAAATATTCTGAAGTTATTCTTAGTTGGATTTTTGGAAAATAGTGACACAAGTTTTAAGAGGATTAAGAAAGGAGTAAAGTGCTTCCAAAGCTAAAGCAGCAGACAAAAATACATTTTTTGTACGGATTCATAAATTGATATTGAAAGTTCATCATTTTTTATCCTTCTTCACTAAGCGTTAATGCAGATTAGAGCAAAAAGCTTCCCAAACATTTCCCTCTTAAAATAAACCTAAAGCATCCTTATCGAGAGTGATGAGGCTATCGTAAAATAATATTTAAGGTTAGTTTTTAAAAAAAGGTTAATTCTTTTAAATGGAGGTCTAATCTTTGTCTACATGCGATGAAATTTGTCATCTTTTTTCAACTTTCTAGCTTCCAATCCGAAATTGTATGTCGCTTCAGATTGATATAACTTATTCTTACCGGCGAAAAATTAAGAAAATTCAAATAAAGTGTGGTTTTAGCAATGCCCAATTCACGAGAAATCGTGCTACTGTACGAGTGGGGAAAAATATATCCCATGGAAAATTTTACATTCTCAAGAACAGGAGGGGCAACGTTGCTGTGAGGCAACATAGAGCTAGCCAAAAAAATAGGCTGCGAGTAAGTTTGCCTTCTGTGAAGAATAGATACTTGGATTGTCGTTGAAGAATTTTTAATATTTTTTACAAATGACCAAAAATTAGTATTGCCTTTTTTGCCATAATTTTTGGTCAAGCAAAAATTTGGTTGGCACATTAATCAGTTGGGTAAGGTGGTGTTACCCATCAAAGATTTCGACATATCTTCCTTCAAGCAGGCTGGAATTGGGTCAATGTACCCAATCACACGCAATAACTATTTAGGTGCAAGGACAGTGGAAAACAAATTTTGAGATGGAATCAGATAGCGCATCAAATTCGTTAAAAGTCGAATAGCTATCGAGATTTGGGCTCTTGTAAATAAAGAGAGAGAATTTGAGCAAAAAAAAATAAATTCCGTGTTGGAACTTTGTCCATAAACAGTAGTGGCACCAATGTATATCCATGTAGAGGAATTTCTGATAAATCAGTATTTACTGCAACCTGAGTTTCACTTAGTGCCGAAACAGCTGGTCTGTATTTCACAGTATAGACGTAGACATGAAAGAAATGTTTCCTTATCCCACGAAAGTCGGAAAAGACAGATTTAACGGTTATATTCCGTTATATTTAGCCCTGAAAAAAAATATCTAAAAATACTGTTCTATCACAGCGTCTAATAAAATTAGTTTTTATACGATTTATCTGACTTATGATTGTTCGAAAAATATTCCTAAAAATTGTTTTCAGCGGAATATTTAAAACGCCATTTTATTTCCTTAAAAAATATGAAAAGTGTAATTTTTTTTCAAAATCATGAGAACGGTTGTTAAATAAAAAGGGTTTTTAACAATTTTATTTAAAAATTATGAGAAATAATTAAATATTGCAAGATTTAGCATAAATATAACATGCACTTAGACATATACTGAATGGATACTGTAGATTTATTTAATTAATAATAGTGAATTTTGTATAGGTATAATTTAAGTACATTATACAATAAACATTTGACATCGAATTATACACATATGTTATATATACGAAACATGTACTAAATGATTAATATGAATACAACTGCATTGCTGTCAACATGACTTATTTATATACGTTTAATGAACATGTTTTTTGTCTACTTATATCGGTGGAATATTATACATCTCATACCTATACATATAATATTATTTGTTAATTATCCTACAATTTTGAGTCTCAGTTATTCAATGAACGTATATTGTATATAATTGACATCGAATTATACACATTTATTGTATGTATACGAAACATATACTAAACGATAAAGATGAATATAACCGCATTGCTGTCAACATGATGTATTTAAATACGTTTAATGTACGTGTTTTAACTTGCGAATATATAGGGACTATACGACAAGTTAAAGATTCGTGAATATAAAAGATAACAATCAAACATGACATTACGATGATAGAAAAGTCTAAAAAAGTGATCGACAAAAATGTCTGTCTGTCTGACTGTATGTCTGTCTGTATGCCAGTATGTATCACGAGCTGCAGCCTAAACGGCTAAAGCATTTATCTTCAATTTTGGTGTGATTGATTTTTTTGCCATTCCCAGAGGTAAATTGAAATTTTAGTTTTAGGCCTAAAAATAACGGTACCTGCTATATTTATGACCGTTTAGGAAAGCTTATTTTTATCGAAAACGGCTCCAACGATTTTGATGAATATTTTTTGTTGGTATTGGCTATTATTTTATTAGAACCAAATTTATTTTATTTCATATAACGGTTTTGAAATGTTTGGTTTTCTCGGTAATGGCTTTTTGTATTTCTGTCAAATTTAATATTTGAGAAGAACTAGATAGTTTAATTAGTTCTGCATATCAAACACTTTTTTTCTAATTAAAATTAATTTTTGAATTTTTTTTTTTGAAAAATCAATGTTTTTAAAACTAATCAAAAAAGTTATTTTAAAGTTCACCATACCAAAATTAAAAAAAAAAAAAAAAAAAAAAAAAAAAAAAACTAAAAATAAAAACCAGGATTTTTATCAAAATCGGTCCTTTAATTTTCGAAATATTTTTTTCATAAATTCAATTATATTTAAGACGTGTTAATGCTATTGTTGCTTTTATTGTTATTTTTACTAAAAACCGGTAATTGTTGTAGTTTTGACACTATTTATAGGTTCAGATCGTGTGCTTTTCTATGTAAATGTTACCTGTTTCTGTCAAAGATTTTGCTCTACAATGTAATAAGGTACATACGAGCAAGTACGTGCGACCCATTCGTGTCCATTTTTTCTAAATATTTCGATAGAATATTGTACATTTCATATATGTACGTATAATATTTGTTAATTATCTTACGACTTAGATTCTTAGACTTGAAGTTATTCAGTGAATGTTTAATATACGTATATTCAACATCAAAGTTTCAATGTATTAAATGAAAGTGACACCGATTTATTGCTAAGAATTCCACAAAGAGATTGGGCGAGCGGTTAGCGATCCAGACTATTGGTGCCAACAGACTTGAGTTCGATTCCCACATGAGGTAAGTACCTTTATTTAAATATAAATAATCATCAAAATTAATAAATCACAAATAAATTACAATGTAAAATAAAAAAAACATAAACCAAAAAAAAAATAATTTTTTTATTTTTCACCTCACGTCTTACAAACGTATATGGCGACGTCGTTTTTATGTGTCACTTTACGTCAATACTCTATCTATAATGTGTCAAATATACGTTAACACGATGTCGCCGTTGACGTCTGCAAGATGTATTTAGTACGTATAACGAAGACCTAAATGTTTGGCTAGTATCTGTATAATATATTATATTCTACGTTTATGTATATATAATTATATATTATACGGATATTAGACGGCGGATATTTAGCGCTTCAGTATACATACGTCTTACAGACTTATATTGCGACGTCGTTTTTATATTAAATTACGTCAATGTTCTATCTGGGTGGAAACTATAACTCCACCGAAGGAATAAGTACATTTTCTTATGGAAGCTTAGTACACTTAGTACACACATAGAATTCTAACTAACTATTCTAAAAAAACTAATTTCCAATTACCACTTAAACACTTTTGGAAATGCAATGCGCCTTCCAAAGGTAATAAGGCTTAAACTGTTTAACCATGCCTTAAGTGCGAACTAAGTCCTTCGGTGGCGTCAATTTCCGATAATAATTTCCTTAACAAAATTTGTATTTCTAATAGCGAAGTAATGATGGGCGAACAAAATTCTGTCGAGATAAAAAGCTCCCGACTGTAAACCGTTTTAAATATTGCGATTGCAACGGTCCTAATATTTAGATCCATATCCTAGAATAAATGGTTCCACAATGTAATAAGTGCATTTTCGATGAGAGAAATTGATGACATTTTCTATTTAATTGATTTGAAATCTCAAGAGTTAGTGTCGGAAATGAAGAAGTTTTAATTTTGTAGTTTTTTTCAGAATAACTATGAATTTATTGATACCCATGGGTAATTTTGCATTTTTGTATCCTAATTTTTGTTCAATTAATAACATAATAATATTTTTATTGGCATTATATATATATATATTATTACTATTATTACAGGTCTTTTTAGCTTAAACATTCCCCGTCTTTCATCATAATCGCTTGCTTTGTAATATCTGAAACTTAGTTTTCTCAATGTTACAACCTTTTTACAGTTCAAGTTAAAACAATTGATTCACTTTTGATTTGATTTTTTTTGTTCGGAATACAGTTTTTGTTAAAAAAAATAAATTGCACGACTGGATCGCACGTACTTGCTCTTATGTGCGGTCACAGCTTGGAATAAAATTTGAAAAATATTAAGGGAACTTCAAAGATTATATTCGATTTTTCTGACTTTTGATTGTTTGAAAATAGTATGTGAAATAGTTTTCAGCGGAAAAATGTAAGCACCATTTTATTTCTTTAAAAAATGTGAAAAAGTGTGATTTTTTTTTTCAAAATCGTTAGAGCCGTTTTTAAATAAAACGGTTTTTTTAACAACTTCTTTTAAAAAATTAAAAAAATAATTCAAGAATACAAACTTAAGCACAAAAATAACCTACATTTAAAAACTAAATTAAAAAAAAAGTTCACTTATCCGTTTTCAAAATATTGATTTTTCAAAAAAAAAAAAATTTTTTTTAAAAATATTAAAAATACAAAAAAAAAGTTTTCGAAAAAAATTAATGCAAAATTACTTATTCTACCTACATCTTCTTGAATATCATTTTTTTATTGTAATCGGATCACCAGTTTTCGAAAAAGTCGAAGAAAAAAAAACCGGTCCTATGGGAGGTACCGTTTTTAGCCCACAAAATTATTTTTTTTTTCATCAAAATATAATGCATGCCTACAGTAGTACACTGATTGTTTTTTTATAAAAATGGAGCCGTTTTCGAGAAATATAAGCTTTTACATAACGGTTATATGACAGGTACCGTTAATTTTTGAGCTAAAAAAAAAATTGAAAAAAGTCCTCTGTAGAATGTCAAAAGAACCTTAATTTCAAAATTTGAAGACGATTGGCCCAACCGTTTAGGCTGCAGTCCAAAATACATCCGTACAGACAGACAGAAAGACGGACAGAATTTTGCTAGTAACTCAAATATGTTTCTCTATCATCGTAGTGCCATGTTTGATTGTTATCAAATGCATAACTGCATTATAGTACCTATAATCGCAAGCAAAAAATTATTTTGTAATCATATTTAAGTTGAAGTCTGTGTCACTTTCAAGGAGACAGTTAAGGGTTTCGAAGACATTGTTGAGACTATCCCAGTTTGGGCATGAAATTAAATGTCGTGTTTAAACATTACCATTAACCATATTATGGAGGAAGCTGGTAGACAACATGGTTGTGGATGGCGTCGGCCAGCAATCGGGATGTATGGAAGAACTTGTTGAAGAAGGCCCGGACCAGATCAATGTTATTTCGCCGTTGGTGAAGATGATGCCCAATTCCTAAAAATAATGTAACGATAACTTACTCGGATTATCTTTATATTTTTGAATACCTGTTTTGTTGTAATCGGGTAATTAGTTTGCGAGAGTGAGCATTTAAAAAAAGGCTGGAAAGCCCGATACAAGTAACCCAATTTTTTTTTTTGCTTTTAAAAACTTCATGCAGTATTAATATATTCTGGCGTTTATTGAACTGTAAAATATTACATCCAATTACAGCAGTAGTCTCCTCGGAAATTTCACACCTGTTACTTACCCACTTTCATAAAATCGGATAGATAATAGTTTCGTCTATTATAATCAACCTCGAATTTTATTTTTCTGATTTTCCTAGAAAATTCACTAACTAAGCGTGTGCAGTAAAAACAACGTGTGTAGGTATGCTTCCGTTCACATTACAGTTATGCTTCATATTTAAATGCGAGACTCGTGAACCTCATTACAATTCCAATATGCAAAAACCAAAAAATGCTACAAACGTGCCATATAATCTCATACATTTGTCTCTATAAATACATATGTAGATGTAAGCTTACAGCCATGTGACGATGTTGACCCCTCAAAGGCTATTAACCGATTTTTTACCGTTCTTTAAGCAATTTTTTTTCTTATATTTCTTACATTCTACAATGAAAAAAAAAGTTAGATATAAACTTTTACTTTCAATGTTGCAATGTATAGTAAATGTGGAGCCTTCTTTTTTTCCTGCTTCCACTTTTTTTAACCCCAATGGTCGTTTTGAGTCCTTGAAAGGATTCTTTTTTATTTTTCGTCATTTGTTAGTTTTGTAACAGAATATGTATAATATTCTTTTTTTTTGTTATATTTTATTTGCAATTTCTCTGCATTCCCTTTCATTGAAGGTTAATTCAGTAATTTCTGGTTGCACTTACCCTTCTTTTTTTATTTTTTTTTTAAGAAAAGTGTAATGGGGCAAGGTGGGAGTTTGTGGTGGCTCCTCACCTCGAAATCGCTTGCTAGTGTAGTATATAAATGTTAGTAGCAATAATAGCTTAAGTGTGGGTAGAAGAAGAACAAACTAAAAATGAATGAAACTCTTTTCGAAAGCAAAGGAACAGAGTCTATGTTATGGAACTTCTGAAAAAAAAATATAGAGAATAAGAAAAGAATGAACCGAACCTTTACTATGGTGTGTACCATTCTCCCAAGGCTCTATATAGAAACTGAAAGGACATAATAATATATAATTTTTTCAAACAAACTTTTACCTCTCCCCTTGCCCTTTGCAAGCTCTTCTCTACCGAAGGGGGTCTTGTTTCGTCCTTATTATGTGTTCTTATTTTTTTTTTTAACATATATTTTTATTATTTCTATGTAGTCATTGTATCTGTATATGGCTATCATCATTATCATCACCATCACAGGATAATGATGTGACTCTGGAAACTCTAGTGTGCATTGGAAACGTTTTGTGTAAGTTTTTCTCTCTTTTAAGAAGTTTTCCATTCCTAAACACAACATTCAATGTCAGTTAGGACATACAACTCGATACGGAACAACTGATGATAAGAGGTATGTGTAGTAAGGCAGGGCATAGTCGTCTTAGGATAAGGAAATGAAATAAAAAGGAAGTAATATAAAAAAAAAATATAATAAAATAAAAGTAAAGTTTTGTGGATTGAGTGAGTCGTCGAAGGATGCTGATGATAATGCGAAAGAAAGAGGGGAGGGTATGTCTGGAAGGATAAGCGAGGTCTATGGCCCTTTTTAATGTTGCAACACTCTTATGTGGGACACCATCATCCCTGAGCTTAAGGAGCAGGAGCAGGAGCAGGAGCACCATGAATGAATGAAAAATTTATTGCAAGACTCTCTCAATGAGTGGAAGGTCGTTCTGCTTCTTCTTCTTCTTGTGCTTCTGCTACCAATACCTCCATCTCCTGCCTCAGAATCCAACAGTCTCAGCAGTCAGCACCCCTATTTAGTATTTTTCTTTCTATCAAAGCTCTGAAGAACACTCTTTGTATGTATGCAAGCCATAGGGAGTGTTAGACCAAAAGACAGACAGAAAGATACTGCAAAGCATTGAAATGATGATAAAAGGACGAAGGAGGGAGTCGAATAAAAATGAAAAGAAAAAAGCTAAAGAATTTTTTTTTATTACCACATAAACCAGGCATTGAGTTGGGTGTGGGGTTGCAAGGGGTGACTATGGCTGGCTTGAGGGTATGCAGGAAGCAAAGTTCAACACAGATATCATTATATTAAAAAAGGATAAAAACTAACCTAGGACAATAAAATTCTGGTTAGAGATGCCAGACTATACATTCATAATGTGTTTACATTATGTATCTGTGTGTATTTTTATGTACTCCTCCGTCTTGGTCTTCGTCCTCGTACCCCTGCCAAAGGGCACCAGTAGTAGCAGACAAAGTAGTTGTAGACTAGAGTGGAGTAGTAAAAATGTTTATATACCTTTATACCTAAGTGTGTATATTAATGCACGAAAAACTGGTTTTATGATTCAAGGACATAAATCTCATTATAGTTAAGTTTTTTTTTGTATATTCCTTTGGTTTTATTGGTATTTCCTATGCATTGCTTGGTTTTTATTTTTTTTCTATTTAAGTAGAACAACTTTCTCTGGTTTGGAAGAAGAAGTTATTGTCCCATTGCTTCTAGAGAAAGTTCAATAAAGATTCTTCGGGTGCATTTTTCGTTTTTCTGTACTAGATACTCTGATGTGTCTGCTGCAAGAAAGAGAGGAGTCCTTTATGTTTTTTTCTTTTTGCCGGCTTGGCCGAATGTTTATCTTTTGCCTTTGTTTAAGTATACTATATGTGAAATATTTGTATATGGCTGACATTGAAAAGAGAGTTTTCCAGAGTTTTTTTTCTACTGTCGTTTGATTTATTTGAGTTACATTGTTGCTGTCTTATAGTTCTTTTGGTTTTATTTTATTATGGAAAAATAAGGCTTTTTTGTTGTTGCTGTTGTTGGTAAAAGTTAATGCTAGATTTTGTTGCTTTTACATGAATGCACGATGTTGTGGTAAAAAGTGTGTCATGTTGAAACTCGGAAAGGATTTAAGGATTTCTTTTTTCTAAGACAAATCATGAAGAAAGGAAACGGTATGTATAAAGTGAATTAAATGGCATTGCTTGTTGAAGAATTTTTTTTTGGCAATTATTTATTATGAGTTATTTATAGTTTTTTTTGTCATGAAGATGAACAAATTTGGAAGTTGAAAGTAATGCAGTTAAGAGGCGCCTGAGTTATTTAATCTATCGATAAATTTTGGTGACAACTTTGTTATATATTGTTGAAGGACAATAATTTATTTGCTTCGTCCTTTTACGCAAAAACATAATCTCCACTTTTTCGAGACAAATTTTACTCTTGGAGGTTTTGTCAGTTCCTCGCAAGAGGCAGTACCCCGGAAAAGAAGATGGGTATGAGCTGGATTCGAACTCAGGCTCATTCGCTTAGCAGTCCGACACACTAACCGCTAAGCCACGGTCCGCATAAGTAGTGGAAGTTTTACAAGTCCGTTTGAAACATATCGCAATACACACAACGATGTGAAATGAAAATAAAAATGAAAAAAATATGTAAAAAACGATTAAACGACTTGAAAATAACAAGGCCTTAGAAGCTGATTGTATACCAGCTGATAAAATAAAAAAACGTTACAACACTAAACAATTCATGAAGTTATAAAACACGTATTAGTAATCTAAATTTCGGTTTACGGTAAAATCGTTCAGGAGCTTCAGCCGCCATTTTGAAAATAATGAACATTTTGTGTTGGCCAATAACTTTGTCATTTTTGGTATCTGATAAAACAATAAAGGTAAAACTAGTAAGAAATTATATTTTCTATTAATTTGTTTTTTTTTTTTTTAATTTTTTTTTTCAGAAAAGTTACCGTTCCCGAGATATGAACAAAAAACTGTTTTGGGGCTTGTGACCAACTTCTGGGATCATGAAAATATTATTTTGTACAATTTTTTTTTTAAGTTTTTTTTCCTTGCCGTTTATGGTACCTTAAAACTTAAAGCATTCCAGAGAAGGCAGTTTTTAAATGAGCTTGAATAGTTTATGTTTTTAGAATTTTTTTAAAATGCCTTTGGTTTTATAAATCTGTTGAATATCAAGAAGACTTTTGGTATTTTGAAAACAAGAGAAAAATCATTTATATCACATTTCACTGTGTCTTAAAGATTTTTCAGATTTAGTTTTTATTCAAGGTTTCACAGCCTGTTTCTTAAAACCGCTTTTTTCTCTGATGATTAGATCTGAAGGTTTGTCTATATATTATTTAAATACTGCACTCTCTGAGCTGTTTTTGCACTTTGCCAACAAATATGTTATTAAACGTATAATTTTTTCGAAACTCTATTGAAACTTTAGTTTGTCAAATAAAAGCAACATTTATATCTTACATCACTATTTTAACCCATGGAAACTTGATTTCAAGGGTTGTACCAAAAAAGACGTTACATAATGAATAATTTCGCCTATTATGTTTCTAATCGAAGTTCTATAAAAGTTTAAGATTTTCAAATAAACACATACATGTTGTACAGTAGTATTTTTAAGCCTTGAAAACTCGATTTCAGGACTTCGACAAAAGAAAATTAGAGCAATACGTATCTCTGTCTGGTCAACAAGAGGGTCTTTAATGTGCGCCAAAATACGCAGACTACTGAGAAATTTTCGATGGGTGTCAAATGTTTCCTATATTTCCTAACTGTTGGCCTTAAGGTCAACATGGTAGAGCAGCAAAACCAACAAACCAATCTTGAATCAAGCCTCGTTTTTCTATCAAGACAGGTCCTAAGACCTCTGAAACACCCAAATCTTTGCTTTTGAAGGTTTAAACCCTAAAAAAATTGTTCATCTATAGCCAATCATTGTTCTTATGATAGTCATAGAAAATCCACTCAGCATGCTTGTTTTTCCAAGGGCAGATTGTTTTTTTTTTTTGAAAAATAGAATCAGATTCACCAAGAAAACGAAGAACACTGAATATCACTGTTGTGATTCAAAAAAATGAAAGTTTCCTTGGCTCGATCGATGATCTGCATTATTTTGATCTATTTAAGCTCATCCTCTATCGTTTGTTCAAATTTGTCTTCTTGTAACAGACCTTTAATAGCATTCTACAGTAAGTAGTTCGTATTTTAGCTGCATATAAACTTACTATACAAGTAGAAATCTCACGATTTTTTACTTGCGGATTTTAGGGACTATAAGGCAAGTTTAGGATTCGTGAATATAAAAAAAATTGAAATAAACATGATATTACGATCATAGAGAAGTCTAAAAAAAGTGATCGACAAAAAATGTCTGTCTGTCTGTCTGTCTGTCTGTCAGTGTGTATAACGAGCTGAAGCCTAAACGGCTTAGGCGATTATCTTCAAATTTGGTGTGTGTGATTCTTTTGGCATTCCCCAGAGGGGTAATTGTAATTTTATTTTTAGGCCTACAAATAACGGTACCTGCCATATGACCGTTTACAAATAGCTTATTTTTCTCGAAAAAAAAATTTCAAAAATAATTTTTTTTCAAAAAAAAATTAAAAATAAAAACCAGGTCCTACAATTTTCGAAATATATTTTTCATAAATTCTTTATTATTTAGGATGTGTGATGGCGTACTTCATTTTTAACAAAAACCATTAAGTATTGTGGTTTTAATACTATTTATAAGTTCAAACTGTGTTTATTTTCAACGTCAATGTTACTTGTTTCTGCCAAAGATCTTGCTTTCCAATGTAACTAGGCACATTAATGCAAGTACGTGCGACCCAGTCGTGCCCATTTTTATTTACTTTCGGATTGCATTTTTGAAAACAGTTTTTTTGATTAACACGCGGAATTGTTAGTTTTTATTACATGCTCCTGGTTTTTTTTAAATATAAGGTCTAAAACTTCTAATGGGAACTTTTTATCGTTGGGAAATGAAAGATCTGCTATTTTGTGTAGTATTATTCCAACCAGCAACGCAGCGTCTTGCAGAATTTTTTGCTTGCGATTAAGGGTATTATGACGCAAGTTTTTTTTTGTAATAATTTGTCTGCTTCGAAGTTTGCAATAATAAATGGATATGTGATCCAGCATGTTATTGTTCCGTGTGAGAAAAAACTAACAAAAGATGGGATAGAAGTTCTAAAAAATGGTCTTCCTCTTTTTGATAATGTATCTTGATCCCCAAAAAGTATGCTTTGAATTAAAGTCACCGCCTAAATAGAGCTTGTGGTCGAGTTTTGAAAGGCTTTATACAATCTGTTTTCTCTGTCTGGCATTTGGGAGGACAATATAGACCGAGAGCCGACAGCAAATTTTTGGTTTGGAGCTATAACCTAAATTCACGAACACCTATGTTGAGGTATAAGGGCCAATATTTCGAGTTTGATCATCTGGTAGGATTATTTTGTAGCCGAGGTCTGGGGTGGGGGATTGAAAATACTGATTTTACAAGTTTTTGTTTGGAGGGTATAACCACTGAAGAATCGTATTGAAATCTTATATATGTTCGAAAAGAAAGAAAATTGACATTTGCAGAATTTTGTACGTATGTAAATGAAATAAGCCCATTTTGAAGGCATCTGGTAAAGTGTGGCAATACTTTAAACATCTGGAACCCACATATTAGTAATGTGAAGATTTTTTCCTGATTTTTCGACATATCGTTTATATGGTTATATCTCTAAAACAAAAAGTGTTTTTGCCACTTTTGGTGGTACTTCCCATTCCCATGAATTAATTAAGACAACAATCTTACTTTTTTTTATCAAAAACGCCATCACACGTCTTAAATAACAAAGAATTTTTGAAAAAAAGTATTTCGAAAATTGTAGGACCGGTTTTGATAAAATCGTGTTTCTTATTTTTGTTTTTTTTCAAAAAAATTTTGTTTGAGATTTTGGTATGCAGTTTTTTTTAGAGTTTATTTATATACACCTAATTTGTAAATTTTAAATAATTTTTTTTGATAAGTTTTAAAAATATTGAGTTTCAATACAAAAAAATTCAAAAATTAATTTTGATTAGAAAAAAAGGTATTTAAAATTTTGGTATTCAGAATCAATTTGGTACCTAGATTTTCTCAAATATAAAATTTGACAGAAATCCCAAGAGCCGTTAACGAGAAACTCAACAATTAAAAAACCGTTAAATGAAAGGTACCGTTAATAGACTTTTCCCGTAAATTCGGTTCTAATCAAATGATAGATAATACCAGGTAGGTACTGTTATTTTAAAGCCTAAAAATAAAATTTCAATTTTGCATACTTTTCAATTTATACATACTGACAGACAGACAGACAGACATTTTTTCTCGATCACTTTTTTTAAACTTCTCTATGATCGTAATGTTATGTTTGATTGTTATCTCATTTTTTTATTATTCACGAATCCTAAACTTGCCTGATAGTGCCTAAAATCGCAAGTAAAAAAATGGGCACGACGAAATGGGTACTTGCTCTTATTTTTCTAATTACATTGAAAGAAATATCTCTGACCGAAACAAGTAACATTTACGTTTAAAATAACACAGTTTGAACCTATAAAAAGAATCAAAACAACAATAATTAACGATTTTTAGTAAAAATGAAGTACGGCATCACACGTCTTAAATAATAAAGAATTTATGAAAAATGCATTTCGAAAATTGCAGGACCGGTTTTGACAAAAACCTGTTTTTTATTTTTAGTTTTTTTCAAAAATTGTTTTTGAAATTTTGGTATGCAGTTTATTAGAGTTAATTAATATACATGTGATTAAATTTAAAATTAAATATTTAAAATTATATATTTAAAATTTAAAAGAATTTTTTTGATTAGTTTTAAAAATATAATTTTTCAAAAAAAAAAATCAAAAATAAATTTTAATTAGAAAAAAAAAGTTATTAAAAAATGTTGATATGCAGAATGAATTAAGCTAGATAGGTTTCTGCAAATATAAAATTTGACAGAAATCTAAAGCGCCGTTACCGATAACGCCCAAAAATAAAAAAACCGTTATATGAAAGGTACTGTAAATAGACTTTTTCCGTAAATTTGGTTCTAAACAAATGATAGCCAATTCGAACAAAAAAATTCTCAAAAATTTTCATCAAAATCGTTGGAGCCATTTTCGAGAAAAATAAGATTTTCCTAAACGGTCATATGGCAGGTACCGTTTTTTTTTAAATAAAATTTTAATTTCCCCTCTGGGGAATGCCAAAATAATCCCACACACCAAGTTTGAAGAAAATCGTTGTTTAGGCTGCAGCTTGTTATACATACTGACAGACAGACAGACAGACAGACAGACAGACAGACAGACAGACAGACAGACAGACAGACAGACTGACAGACAGACTGACAGACATTTTTTCATTGTTTCATTGTTATTTAAATTTTTTTTATATTAAAGAATCCTAAACTTGCCTTATAGTCCTTATAATCGCAATTAAAAATGTTTAATGCATATCGTAACCATATTAAAAATGGCCCGACTGTGTTGGACGTACTTGCTCTCAAGTGCGAAGTGACTAATCATAACCACATTGGAAGATTTTTGACCGAAAAAAGTAGGTATTATTTACGTAGACAAACAGGAAATAACACGGCCGGAACTAATATGAAATGTCAAAACTACAACACTTAACGGTTCTTAGTAAAAATAGGGTACACCACCACACGTCTTAAATAATATTAAATTCATGAAAAAAAGGATTTCGAAAATTGTAGGTCCCATTTTGGTTTTATGCTTTTTTTAATTTTTTAGTTTTTGTGTTTTTTTTTGTGAATTTTGGTATGCAGTTTTTTGGAGTAAGTGTAGTCATATACAGCTGATTAAAAGTTTTTTGTTTATTTTAAAAATATTGAAAATAATAATAATAAATGAAAACATGACACTACGATTATAGAGAAATATATTTGAGTTACTGGCAAAATTCATTCCGACTGTCTGTCTGTCTGTCTGTCTGTACGGATGTACTTTGAACTTCAGCCTAAACGGTTGGACCAATCGTCTTCAAATTTAGAACTTAAGGTTATTTTGACATTCTACAGAAGAATTTTTTGATTTTTTTTAGCTCAAAAATGAACGGTACCTGTCGTATAACCGTTATGTAAAAGCTTATTTTTCTCGAAAACGGCTCCAAGAATTTGTATGAAAAAAAATCAGTGTAGCTACTACTGTAGGTAAGCGTTATATTTTGGTAAAAAAAAATTATTATGTTGGGCTAAAAACGGTACCTCCCATAGGACCGTTTTTTTTTCTTCGACTTTCTCGAAAACTGGTAATCCGATTATTATCAAAATTGATATTCAAGAAAAATTAATATTTTGAAAACGGGAACCTAAGTGAATTTTTTTTTAAATGAATGTTTGTTTGAAGCTTGTATTTTTGAATTACTCTTTTTAAATTAAAAAAATGTTAAGAAAAACCGTTTTATTTAAAAACCGTTCCTACTATTTTGAAAAAAAATTCACACTTTTTTACATAAATAAATAAAAAAGCGTTTGAATTATTTCACTCAATAAAATTTTAGGTACTGTATTGGAACAATCGAAAGTCACAAAAATCCAATAAAAACTTTGATGTTCATTTTAATTTTCTTAAATTTAATTCTACAATGTGACCGCACATATAAGCAAGTACGTGCAAATCAGTCTTTCAATTTATTTTAAAATGTTCCTGTTTATCGATTTAATTATCTCCAAATCAGATTTCACAAAGTTTTTACTTGCGATTATAGGGACTATAAGGCAAGTTTAGGATTCGTGAATATAAAAAAAATTGAGATAACAAACAAACATGACATTACGATCATAGAGAAGTCATTGGCAAAAAAATGTCCGTCTGTCTGTCTGTCTGTATGTCTGTATGTCAGTCAGTCTGTTTGTCTGTCTGTCTGTCCGGGTGTATATCGATCTGCAGCTTAAACGGGTTAAGCGATTGCCTTTAAACTTGGTATGTGTGTATCTCTTGGCATTCCTCAGAGGGGAAATTGAAATTTAATTTTTAGGGCTAAAAATAACGGTACTTGCCATACGACCGTTCAGGAAAAGCTCATTTTTCTCGAAAACGGCTCCAACGAGTTTGATGAAATTTTTTGAGAATTTTTTTGTTGGCATTGGTTATCATTTGACTGGAGCCACTTATACGGA